>JAUIMM010000200.1:6127500-6470000 GCA_031769625.1 Taudactylus pleione | reverse complement strand
CGATTTTTTAGAACTACAAACGATTTTTGCATATTCCCTTACTGAAAATCGTTGAGTTGACAAGTCTGACTGAAGTACAAACATGAACGCGCATGAACGAAAATCGTTCATCGTTTGACTCAGAAAGTGAACGATTTTTACAAACGATTATCATTAAACGATATTGTTTAACAATAATCGTTCAAAAAATCGTTGTGTGTATGCGCACCTATAGTGTCCACTAAACGATATTGTTGTTTCAAATCCAAATTAAGAAAATACCAAAAACAGACGGTTTCTTTAGGAGGAGGGTGTGTTTAATGGAGGATGTGAATGGCCAGTGGAAAAAGACAGACTTAAGATGGGCATGCAGATGGTAAGAGGGAGTGGACAAGTTAAGAGGGAATACAATTGAGGGACAGGTTAATGGGGTGACAGGAGTGCAGATAATTTGTTCTTGGTCACTGGGGAGAACGAACTGATGGCGGATTGGGAACTGCAGCTTTGGTTGATTTCGGTTATAAAGTAGGTGGCAAACTCATTGGTCCGCGAGGGAGGAAGGCTAGAGTAGTTGGGCAGCAAAACGGCACAGATTAGTGCATCTGATTATAATGTGCAGCTAAAGTCCAACAGAAAAATGTAAATACTATCCATTTGAATTAGCAACAGAATTAAAATAAAATGGAAAAAAAAAATTTCTTTGAATCATCTAACTCAAACAAGTCCTGATATGCATGAAATGCAGTTTTTGACAGTAGTGTCTCCCGTGTTTTTGCTGTGTGTCCTCGGAAGCTCAGGCAGTTAAAACATTGGCAGACTTGTGAAAACCTTTCAGCAGTTTTTAAATGAACTCCTCGCACATCAAGTATACATTTAATTTAAAGGTATACCAAGTCTGTGAAAAGACTAAGATCCTCTGGGGAGCAAAAGGATTAAGGTGTCAAATAAATGTCTTATTAATGAATAAGTAAACTGGTTTAGTGCTCACGAGACTAAATGGTTGAATAGTGCTAGTAACAGGGACAAAGGGTTCTGTGTAAAAAAAAAAACAACACAAAAAACAAAATAAAACTTGAAATAGTTCCTATAGCTGGGCAACTCAACTGGATAACCTTGGACACAACACCGACCCTTTTAAAATATAAAATAAATTAAAATTCACAGCCATATATTTATCATAAACATGATTAAAACTATGAACTGTACTAAGATTGGTAATGATATATTTATATCATATATATACATATATATTTAATTGTCCTATCTTTAATTTTGCTTTCCTTATATAGATATATAAACACACACACACACATATATACTGGTTGAGTCTCCCATATCCAAATATTCCGAAATACAGAATCATTTTGGCATGACTGAGATAATGAAATGTTTGATTTTTGATGGTTCAATGTACACAAACTTTGTCTAAGGCACAAATTATTAAAAATATTGTATAAAATGACCTTCAGGCTGTGTGTATAAGGTGTATATGAAACATAAATGAATTTCATTTCTGTACACAAACCTTGTTTGAGCCACAAAATTATTGAATATATTGTATAAAATTACCTACAGGCTGTGTGCATAAGGTGTATATAATAAATAAATGCATTCTGTGTGTATATTTGGGTCCTATTCCCAAAATATTTCATTATGGCATGCAATTATTCCAAAATACGGAATATTCAGTTATCCAAAATACATACATGCATATATATATATATATATACACACACACACACATACACACACACATACGAGGGTGGTTGAGGTAACAGGACCTCTCACGTGTGCAATGTTCTCCATTTAATCATTTAAATCTAATTTCCCACCAGGCCCGAGCAGGTAGGCCACTGCTTCCCGTCACGGCCATTAGACTGCGCCTCATATCAGTCATACTGTCCCAACATCAGTTGTAAGATGGCGGGGCTGGCGGAAACATGGTGAAACATTGAGGTGTATAGTGTGTCCAGGTTTCTGCGTCTAAAGGGCACATCAGCAGCTGAAATTCATCACCAACTTGTCGAGGTGTACGGTGATAACTTCATGCCACGGTAACAGGACTGAACAGACATTCAAGATGAGCAGCGATCTGGCCGGCCAAGCACATCCACCATAGATGATAATTTGTGTTGAAGGTCTGATTCAGAAGGACAGACTCACTTGAGTTAGTGATATTGCTGACAAACTGAACAATTCAACGAGTACTGTGCATAACATCGTTCATGAACAACTGGGGAATAAGGAAAAAAGTGTTCATGCTGGGACCGAAGCAACTCACAGAAGTTCACAAAACCAGTAGGATGGGAATGTCTCTCACGCACTTGACGCGGTACCATGAGGAGGGAGTGCAGTTCCTGCAGCATATTGTTACAGGCGATGATACATGGGTGCATCATGTTGACACCAGAGACGAAGCAAGCATCCATGACATGAAAACACGCACCGTCAGCACCTTCAAAGAAATTAAAAATAACGCCGTCAGCAAAGGAGGATATGGCGACCATGTTTTGGGACCACATGGGCGTGCTTCTAGTTGATTTCCTCACCAAAGGAGATACTGTGAATGCTGACCGCTATTGTGACACAATATACCAGCTTCGGAGGGCAATTAGTTGAAAACGACCTGCGTTCCTGCGAACAGGAGTCGTATTGCTGCAAGATAACGCCAGGTCACACTCAGTCAGCTGCACACATGAGTTATTACAGCGCTACCATTGGGAGGTACTGGACCATCCTCCCTACAGCCCTGACCTGGCACTAAGTGATCTCCATCTCTTTGGACCATTGAAGAAGCACCTGGATGGAAGGTAATTCACAATAGACAATGAAGTTCAGCAAGCCGTCATGGCCTGGCTTCAGGCACTTGACACGGATTTCTTCTATGCCGGGATAGATGTCTGTGTACCATTGAAACAAATGCTCAGACAAATATGGGGAAAACAAATCTGTAGCAAGGCCATACTGTTGATAATTCGCATATGAACGAGTTGAATAAATTTTATGCAGTGAAAGGTCTTGTTACCTTATTTACCGAATCACCCTCGTACATATACATAACTCAGCACTCCTGTGGCTTGCTCAGCAAAGTAGCTGCTCCAGTGAAATTCTTGAGAAGAACAGGTCCTCAAGTGTACAGCAAGTGAAGAAGGCAGCACACTGAGGCTGAGAAGGAGGTAAAAAACGGTGTTTCTTTTTCAGATTGCTAATTTCCGTTCGTTTTTGCCTCATCAAAATCAATGTATTTATGTTAGTTAGCTCACTTATGGAGTTGCCATAACAACCTCATAGCAAGTAGATTACAGTCAATCGTGTTCCCCTGTGGCTCATCGGATGGTGTTATAGCTTGTGCGCTGGTCTCTTTGCCGCACACTGGTGCTGACACAGACTCATCGGAAACGCCCAGGGTGTCCACGCTGCACTTGGAGGAGGTTCTGAGGACACTGACGGGTATTTAGGGGAGTTTTCTGCTCACTGCATTAAATATGTCCTGAAGCAAAAGATTCATTCTTTGAAAGTCGGCAAATAAACAAACACAGATTTTTAGCTTTTTCACAGCCTCTGAGTGCTGCCTCTTGCTATATAAAAAGTTTTTCTGTTTTGTATACATATATGGCATTAATATTGCCATGCTGCTGGTACCATGTATGATATGGGTAAAACCGATAGCGGGCGTATTTCTTTTCATAATATTAATATATATATATATATATATATATATATATATATATATAGATCTTTATATACATACACACACACACATATATATATATATATATATATATATATATATATATATTAGGGGTGAGCGGGTTCGGATTTCTGAAATCCGAACCCCCCCGAGCCCCCCCGATCCGAGTCCGATCCGAATCAGGCTCGACTTTTCCCGCCTGACTCGGATCTGAAATCGAGGCAAAACGTCATCATCCCGCCTTCCGAGTCTCGCGGGTTTTGGATCCTATATAAGGTACCCACGTCGGCGCCATTTTCTCACTCGGCTGTGGACAGTGAAGAGGGAGGGTGGGAGTTAGGGCTGTGTAGTGTAGTGTAGTGCTGCTGTTGTCCACTACTTCAAAGTCCATAGGGGCTGGCTGTGTTGTGCTGTGCTGCTGTTGTTAATAGGGGCTGTGTCCACTACTTCAAAGTCCATAGGGGCTGGCTGGACTGTGTTGTGCAGTCAGTTCTCCATAGGGGCTGTGTCCACTCCAAAGTCCTGTGCAGTGTCCCAGTCCTAAAGAGGTGCTGTAGTGTTGTCCAGGGGGTGCTCTGTCCATCAGGGGTGCTCCCCCCAAGTGCTAAAAAAATAATATATTTTCTGTGTTTGTGAATTGTGTGCGCAGTAGCCGCACGTGCATCAACAAAGTAGTGCCAAGCGTGCGCCTGTGTCATAAGTAAAGGGCCGGCTGGCTTGACCGTTAAAGGGTGCTGTAACCCCCGAAAGTACACTCCAGTCCAAACCAAAAAAAAATTATTTTCTGTGTTTGTGAATTGTGTGCGCAGTAGCCGCACGTGCATCAACAAAGTAGTGCCAAGCGTGCGCCTGTGTCATAAGTAAAGGGCCGGCTGGCTTGACCGTTAAGGGTGCTGTAACCCCCGAAAGTACACTCCAGTCCAAACCAAAAAAAAAATTATTTTCTGTGTTTGTGAATTGTGTGCGCAGTAGCCGCACGTGCATCAACAAAGTAGTGCCAAGCGTGCGCCTGTGTCATAAGTAAAGGGCCGGCTGGCTTGACCGTTAAAGGGTTCTGTAACCCCCAAAGTACACTCCAAACCAAAAAAATATATATTTTCTGTGTTTGTGACTTGTGTGCACTGTGGCTGCACGTGCATCAACAAAGGAGCAGCGCCAAGCGTGCGCCTGTGTCCCATAAGTAAAGAGCCGGCTGGCTCATTTCTTAAAGGGTGGTGTAACCCACAAAGTGCACTACTCTCCAGCAAAAATAAAAAAATATTTTCTGTGTTTGTGTGCGCTTTAGCCGCACGTATATATATCAATATAACATAAATGGAGGACCAAACTTTCTCTGATAAAAATAAAATAGGGAAAGATCAAGAACCACTTCCTACTAGTGCTGTTGCTGCTGCTGGGAGTTGTTCATCATCCCAGAGAGGAAGTAGGAACATCACTACTTTTACTAAACAATTGACCCTCCAACAGTCCCTAGCGATGAGGATGAAGTACGACAGCAGTCATCCTGAAGCAAAACGTATAACTGAGGCCTTGACTGCTATGTTGGTGTTAGACGTGCGTCCGGTATCCGACATTAGTGCAGTGGGATTTAGACAATTGATGGAGGTAGTGTGTCCTCGGTTCCAAATCCCGTCTAGATTCCACCTGCATCCTCAAAGCAGCAGCGACAAGCGTGCGTCTGTCTGTTAAAGGGTGGTGACACCCTCAAAGTGTGCTACACAAACAATTAAAATATTGTTCTTTTTTTTTCGGTCTTTGTGAAATGTGTGGGCTGTAGCCGCACCTGCATCCTTAAAGCAGCAGCGACAAGCGTGCGTCTGTCTGTTAAAGGGTGGTGACACCCTCAAAGTGTGCTACACAAAGAATAAAAATATTCTTCTTTTTTCTGTCTTTGTGAATTGTGTGGGCTGTAGCCGCACTTGCATCCTCAAAGCAGCAGCGACAAGCGTGCGTCTGTCTGTTAGAGGGTGGTGTAACCCTCAAAGTGTGCTCCACAAACAATAAAAATATTCTTTTTTTTTTTCTGTCTTTGTGAATTGTGTGGGCTGTAGCCGCACTTGAATCCTCAAAACAGCAGCGACAAGCGTGCGTCTGTCTGTTAAAGGATTACATCGGTGACAGCATCCAAGTAGGCATGTCAGACAGTCCGTACCTGTACTGGCAGGAAAAAGAAGCAATTTGGAGGTCCCTGTACAAACTGGCTCTATTTTACCTGAGTTGCCCCCCCTCCAGTGTGTACTCCGAAAGAGTGTTTAGTGCAGCCGGGAACCTTGTTAGCGAAAGGCGTAGGAGGTTGCTTCCACAAAATGTGGAGAAGATGATGTTCATAAAATGAATGATCAACTCTTCCAGGGAGACCAGCCTCCAGAACGTACAGAGGGACCTGTGGTTCCAGCAGGGACGAATTAATACTCTGTGAGGATGAGGATGTACATAACACTGAAGAGGGTGAGGAATCTGTGGATGAGGAGGATGAGGACGACTTCTTGCCTCCGTAGAGCCAGTTTGTGCAGGGACAGATTAATTGCCAGCTTGTTTTGTGGGGGCCCAAACGAACCAATCATTTTAGCCACAGTTGTGTGGCAGACCCTGGCGCTGAAATGATTGGTTTGTTAAAGTGTGCATGTCCTGTTTATACAACATAAGGGTGGGTGGGAGGGCCCAAGGACAATTCCATCTTGCACCTCTTTTTTTTCTTTGCATTATGTACAGTTTGGGGCCTAGTTTTTCAATGCCATCCTGTCTGCCACTGCAGTTTCACGCCTAGATGGGTCACGTGTTTGTGCCGCCCACTCGTGTCGCTTAGCATAGTCATCCAGCTACCTCGGTGCAACATTTTGGACATAAAAACACTATTGTGAGGTGTGAGGTATTCAGAATAGACTGGAAATGAGTGGAAATTAAGGTTATTGAGGTTAATAATAGCATAGGAGCAGAAAAACCTACAAATTCTGTGATTTTAGCTGTTTTTATGCTTTTTTTCAAAAAAATACAGATCCAAAACACAAAACCCAGAACCCAAAACACGGAAGGGTGGTTTTGGCAAAACCAATCCAGATCCAAAACACGAAGAAAGATCCAGATCCAAAACCAAAACACGAAAAGTGGCCGGTGCACACCCCTAATATATATATATATACACACTCTTACTGTAAATTCTACCAAAGCAGTGATATACTTCCCTATAGTCTTCTGCCTTGACTACTACTACCACTAGCGCACGCAGGGGGTGGGGTTCTAAGTACCCAGAACCCAACCCCCCACCCGTGAGACTGGAGAGCAGGCACCGTCTTCTTAAGCCTCGCCCCCTCGCGGCAAAATGCAGCGATTCGCGGGTCAATCAGGACGCGGGCCAATATGACGTGATTCCATTAGAATTGCATCATTTGGCTCCGCCACTCCCGATTGACCCGCAAATTGCAGCATTTTGTTGCTATGGGGAGGGGCCTAGTAACATGGTGCCTGCCTGCCAGGTCCCATCCTTATCAGATCTACAACCTGCACCTGCTGCAAGGTAAGTGTGTGTGTAGTGTATGTGTGACATACAGTAGGGGTGTATGTGTGTAAGGTATGTGCAACATAATCATGTGTGCGTGTATATATGTATGTGTATGTATTATATATATATATATATTTTTAATGTAGATATATATATATATATATATACACACACATACACACACACTGGTCTCTTGTAACCCAATATTTATCCAGTGTCATTAGCCACTTGTGGTATTCCTTACAACGCTAATCAGACGCTCGCACAGTCTTCAAAATTTTAAACCACTCTTTGAAAACCCATCAATTTATTAAAGTTTAACATACTACAAACAATACTACCCTCACCACCACGTCAGAGTTCTGGAGTCAGAAACAACTTTGGGTGGAGTTGCAGTCAGTAGAAATGTGCCTACTCCATATTCAAACAGCAGGAGTAGAAACGGTCAGGGCTAACGTAGGAGCAACTTGGTCAAGGCTGGGTTCTTCTCCGTTTAGGAACATTAAAATTCAACAGGATAACAACAGGAAAAAAACTGTAGCTGCACAGTGAGGTTGGAGACGTGCCCATTGCTCAGGGGGTAAGTGTAAAGCAAGCAACATATAATAATATACCATCACTGATAATGTTGGTAGTGGCAGATCCTTCTCCATGTGCACACTGGGCGGATGCGACCTCCCTCTCCTCCCCGCCACTGCGTAGTGGTACAGGTAGTGACTTTATTAATTTTTGTATATTCTTTAGGTTTAAGGTAGATCCCGTGTTTCTGTTAAAAGCTACAATCCTATTTTCTTTTTATTTATTAAATACATCGTTTTTGGACATTTCTTTTCTTGGAATTTAGCAAAGTTTTCTTGTTCAGAAATATTAATAAAATAAATATCTTTCTTATGTTCAATCAAACTAAGTAGTCTGATTATGTAAGTGGCAGTAATGAAAATGCTACAATTTTACTACATCCCATTAGTAATTACTAATTAATATACATTTGCCAAGTATGAAGGAGTTGGACAGCAGTAAATAATAGGAGTTGAAGGTTTAGTGTACAGACTCCACAGCCCTGCTCACAACTCTTCCGATCTCAACCTTCTTTTTCTGTACATGTCCTGCTTTTCCCTATGGTCCACAGGGCCTGATTCAGACCCGGTCACTATGAGCGTACGCTTGCTCGATGCGTATGCAAATATTTGCAATGGGACGCGGCAGGGAGCAATCGCTCGCCAAGGCATAAGCATGCCCATCTTACCTGTACGAGAGTTCACTTTGTGTATGCAGACTCCCCTTAGCGAATGCAGAGACGCTCACTGCCCCACGTCATCTCCTGGAAGTTTGTGAAAACATTGGTACATCGACCACTATCAGATGTGAAGGCAGTGCTTGTGGTGGTAGCTTTTTTCTACCGCAAGCATTGCGAGGAAAACAGAGCAAAAAAATGGCTGGTGACGTGTACTATGACGCTGCCTGTTAATTATGCACACCTCTAAAACGGCGTTGAAACACTCAGGCACGCCTGCGTTCGCACCTCCACTCCACCGTTTTTACTGGACTGCCCCTGTTACCACCCACAAATGGCCTCTCCTGTCACTCACTCTGCTGGGCTGGCTTTGCTGTGCGAGCGAGGGATCTGCGAACGTACTGTGTAGTTTGCGCATGCACACTGTGATGCATGAGCAGCTTAGCAACCATCGGCAATAGCGAGAGCGCACTGCGGATAGCGTCCGGGTCTGAATCAGGCCCACAGTCCCTACCACAGTCCCAGGAAGGTTTGAAGTCCAATTCCTAAGTATTGTAATTATAGTGCAAATTCCATGGTTGCAATAGGGGGAGAGCGGGGAGGTGATGATAGGGGTGGACCAGGGTAGGTTATATGGTTACTATGGTTAATACAGTAGTTGAAAATAAAGCAGCCATTATTTTACTGGGGTATTGGTAATGAACAATGTTGAAGTCATCTTGCAAGTCACTGCATCACTGCACGCAGTCTCCAAAGTTGTACAGGCTAGTCTGATCTGTGTGTGGTCTACAAATAGATGGATTTTTCCCTCACTCCAAGGGTATACTGTTCATATATCAATACTGAAGTGGTCCCAAGATGAATCCTTGTGGAACATCTACCTTTAACAGGTTTGAGAATGGAAGTTTACAATCAGCCTCAACTTGCTAGTGCCTGTTAAGCTGGACCGGTGGTTTCCACACTGGGTGCCGTGGCACCCTGGGGTGTCTCAGGACACATGCAGTGGTGCCACGGGTTGGAGGTCCAGTACCAAATAAAATGATATTTAGTCAGTGTGACAGGCAAAACCAGTGCTAATGGCTGCCAATTAAAAAATGTGGACAAAAAGAAGCGCAACCCTGTCAACCACCACATAACTGAACCTAAGGGTGACAGAACAATTTACTGTATTTAATCTTTGCTGAATTTCTCAATAAGAAACTTTTGGCCCAGGGGTGCCGTGGAAGAAATGCTGACACTCAAGGGCGCAGTTATTCGAAAATTTTGGGAACCACTGCACTAGACAATATGTTGCCCGATCCGGTGGATTGGACCGACATATCGTCCACATCGGCCAGTGTGTACCCACTATGAGTGACCATGCACGCTCCTGCGGGGTCATTCATCGAATCAACAGATCTAGTCTACATGCTGCAAAATCTGTCAATTCAATGAACGACCCCCATGGTTGTGGAGGTGGCTAGTGAATGACATAGATATCGTGCGGTGTAAAACGACCGCACAATATGTCGTTTATCGCATTGTGCGTTGGTCCAGTACACAGATCGTCTAATGTGCATCCGGCTTTAATATGATAATATGGAACCAGTACAAGAAGTTAGAATATAAATCAACTGATTTTAAAGTAGGAGGCAGCTGGGGTCATCAGCATTAAGCACCTTAGGCTGGGTACACACCTAAAGATTTTCTGTCCAACCATCCAACTAGTTGATTGGTTAGAATGAAAATCTGGTAAGGTATGAAAGCAAATGACAATAAGCAATTTGCTCCCAAACGCTGGAAAATGGACAAAAACTGTTGTTTGAACAAATTGTTTAGATCATACATTTAACAAACTTGTCTGAACGACCATTTTCATCTGTTTTCTGGCATTTAGGAGCAAATTGCTGATCAGTTACTCCCATACATTGCCAGATTTTCATTACAACCAATCAACTAGTTGGATGGTTGGACAGAAAATCTTTACGTGTGTATGCAGCATAAAGCAGTGCAGTACAATTTCTAGTTTTCTAGCTCATGCAGTCAGTCATCAATAAACTTGTCCAATACTGTAACTATCCAACGTTCAATGCTGAAAACACACTGCATTGGTTAGACAGGTTAATATCACCTATGAAGGACTTCTGCTAGCCATTCACCACATTTTCATCCCAGAAGTTTTGGCAGTACTGATAAAAGGGAGATAGGCCTGTAGTAAATTTCGGTCACAGTGGTCACCAGATTTAAACAGTGGGATAATATGGGAGATCGTCCAGTTTGGGGAGAGACCCCTGACAAAGACAAGTGAATAGTTGCGTTATAGGTTCGGCAAAGACAAGATATTCAATATTACAGGAGTATGGGTGAATGGTAGCAAGGGCAGCTGATGTCCAACTAGAGGAGATAGCCAACTTTTTTAGAGGAGGTAAGGGAGCATGAAAGCTTCATCTGGGAGCCTTTGAATGGAAAGGTAGCCTACGGAGATGGGATAGTGAGCTCTGTGCAGGTGAGAGCTCAAAGCAGTAGCAGCAGAGTAGTCATTGAAGATTTGCAATAATTATACATATTGGATAGTTACAAAACATCATTTAGTTCAAGAATTTGTATGTGCAGTTAACATCCTGTATAGGGTGTAATAAGTATTACCGCTGGCCGCATGATTCAAATCCCGACAGCAGCAACCCAGCAAGGGTGAAGATCCTGATCGTCCCTAAGGTAAGTATCGCTAACCTAATTCTACCCCCTAACCCTCCCCTAGGGGTGCCTAACCCTAACCTTCCCCCAAAGTGCCTACCCCTAATCCCCACCTTTAAGTGCCTAAACCTAACCCCCCCCTTCCCCGTTGCCTAAACCTAAGTCTCCAGGGGGGGGTGCCTAACCCTAACCTCCCCCCGGGGGTGCCTAACCCTCCCTTCCCCTAGCCCAAACCTAACCTCCCAGGGGGGTGCCTAACCCTAAGTCCCCCCGGGAGCCCTAAACCTAACCCTCCCCCCCCTCGCGCGGCTGTCCGCACCTGGCTTACATTCGTTCGGTATCCCGGGCGTCGGTCTTCCGGCGTATGGTTAATGACGGGTGTCGAATTTGCGACGCCTGTCATTAGTACTACGCCGGGATTAGAAAGTCTGGAAGCCGGCGGGCGGCATTTAGACCGTCGGCTTCCAGACTACATCCTCCTGTATGTAGCGATAAGAGTCGGACATGATGTTCTAGAGAAGCTTAGTGCAATCGTTTCCTAGATATTTTGAAAAATAGCCAGTCATTTGCAATGTGGAATTAGTGCTCTAGATGCCAGAGCATCTCTCTCATTTGTCGTGTTGCCTTAATGTTTGCTATAAACCAAAACTTTCCAGTGTTAATGAGAGCTTTGACTAAGGGTGCTTGGATGTTCAGAGCAAGGAATATAAATATGTGACATATGTTTATTCCATTGATTTGGTTAAATAAAAACGCCTGCAAAAGCATAGAGGCTTTTAGGCAATTGATAAATTCAAGTGAGTAAACATTCTGATCTTTCGGTAGCTAACTTTGCTGAGGTTGTAGATCAGTGATTCCCAACCTCAGTCCTCAAGGCACATTAACAGTCCTGGTATTAGTGATATCCATGATGCTTAAGCATAGATGGTTAAATCAAAATAACTAAGGTACTAAGTAAGTCACATGTGCTCAACTATGGCTATCCTTAAAACCTGGACTGTTAGTGTGTCTTGAGGACCGTGGTAGGGAACCCCTGTTGTAGATTTAAAGGTTGTTCTTATGCCAGCAACAATCAGCAGAACGATCCAAGCTTGAGAAAATACGTGAGTGCACTTTTACCAGGGTTTCTTTTATTCATAGGAGTAGATATAGGAGTAGATTCATTGATAGATGGGGTAAGACCAAGTGTCGCAGAAGGATTTAAGTGCAAGCATTGCGCTTGCAAGAAGGGTTCATTGAGCAAGTTGCACAGAGCTAGTCAAGATTCCATTTGACTTGCTCATCCATTTTTATCCTTGATATGTACCAAGCAGTCACTACCTTGTTATGCTTTACATGTTTTGTGTGTGGTGGAGAAGATGTAGCATCAGCCTCACCACAAACTTGGGGCAAGTATACAGGTGGAACCATGGATTAGCTCAGGAGGTTCCCAAACTCGGTCCTCAAATTGACTGCGGTACTAATTAAGTCACATGTGCCCAAGCATGATTATCCTGAAAACCTGGACCGTTGGGGTGCCTAGAGGACAGAGGGCCTGATTCAGAGCCGGACGCTCTGACCAGAGCGTTTCGCTCTGAATCAGGGCCCTCCTACCTAAACTTGGAGCGGCCTCCTGGCCGCTCGCATAGCTGTGGGTGACCACCCACAGCATATGCGAGCGGCCAAAAAGATGGTCGCGATGGTCAAGACCATCGCGACCATCGGGCTTGCGACGAGACCCTGCGGTAGGGTCTCGGTGACCGCAAGCCCTGGAGTGATTTTGTCTCAGAGCCAAAATCACTCCTACTGACATCACTAGTGATGTCAGTGGGGCCGGACCCAGACGGTAGGCGTTCCCACGGGAACGCCTCCGTCTGGCAGCCACTCTCTCGGCACGCCCATCAAAGGGGGCGTGCTGTCAATCAACATCGACAGCACGCCCCCTTTGGTGCGAGACCCGGAGCGACGGCTTCCCCGTCGCTAGCCGGGTCTCGCGCATGCGCATGACGGAGCAGCCTCCCTCGTGCGCATGCGCACTAGGGCACCATCAACCCGCTTGCGAGCGCTCAGCGCTCGCGAGCGGGACTGAATCAGGCCCAGAGTTCGGGAACATCTGTATTCGCTCATCAACGCAAAGAATTGTTAATGGTGGACTCATAGGAAAACACACAGGGAAGGGGGGATTCTAGATGCATGACCAGCGGCTCGAATTATGACCACAATAGTACATGTATATAATATGATTTCACTAGATCTGTGTCCTCAACATGCAGGATAAAGGACAGAACAAAGCTTCTTTGCACTCTCCTTCAAAGTCTGCTGTGTGTGCGAATCTGTTCAATCAGTGCACCAGACCAGAGAGGAGCTGCCAGAAAGCAGAGGCAGGTGTCTTACTATAAGGTGGAAGAATGTGTGCATGCTTTAGCGATCTCCTCAGTATCACAATTGAAATAATTAGCCCTACCTGTGGATCTATTAAAATGCGTCAGCAAGTAATGAATACACCTATGCACCAACTAGGAGATATGGAAAAACAAGAGATATGGTAAGAACTTACCTTTGTTATCTCTGTTTCTACGAAGTCCATAGGGTCCACAGGGTTGACCTTGGGGTATAGCTGGATCTGGATCCACGGGCACCACGCAGTTAAAGCTTTTCTGCTCCCAGGATGCACTTGGGTCCGTCCTCCTCTATACCCCGCCCCCGAGCCACAGCACCTCAGTTGGTAAGCAGCCAAGGCCAGAGGAGGAGACTAAACAGAGAGAAGGAAGACTGGAACACACAAGAAACCATACTCACAGAAATGGGAGACGGAAAACCGGTGACCAGCCACAAAGCCCATATGAAGCCAGGTGCGTCAGGGCGGGTGCCCTGTGGACCCTATGGACTTCGTAGAAAGAGAGATAACAAAGGTAAGTTCTTACCATATCTCTTGTTTTCTACTTCAGGGTCCATAGGGGTTCCACAGGGTTGACCTTGGGGATGTCCCAAAGCAGTTCAACTAAGGGTGGGGACGCTCCTGTGCTGAAAGGAGTACCCGGCGCCCGAAGGATGCATCCTGAGAGGCGAAGGTGTCAAACGCATAGAACCTCAAAAACGTTTGAATGGAAGACCAAGTGGCCGCCTTACACAGCTGAATAGCGGAGGCACCACGTCTAGCAGCCCAAGAGGTACCCACAGAACGAGTGGAATGAGCCTTAACAGAGGCTGGCACAGGTAAACCCTCCTGTGCATAAGCCTCACAAATAACTGAACGAAGCCAACGGGTTAACGTCTGCTTGTTGGCAGGCCAACCCCTCTTGTGAAAACCGAAGAGGACAAACAAAGAATCCGACTTCCTAACCGAAGCAGTCCGGTCCACGTAGATTCTAAGTGCCCGGACTACATCTAAGGAAGCCTCACCAGCCGAAAGATCAGGTGACTGAAAAGCTGGCACAACAAGTTCCTGATTAATGTGGAACTTTGAGACCACTTTGGGCAAAAACTCAGGACGAGTGCGGAGCACCGCTCTGTCCTGGTGAAAAATGAGAAAAGGAGGGCGACAGGAAAGTGCCCCCAACTCTGACACCCTCCTGGCAGAAGCAATTGCCAGGAGAAAAACGGTCTTGAACGTCAGCCACTTGAGCTCCACCGACTCAAGAGGCTCAAACGGAGGACCCTGAAGGTCCCGCAGAACCACCGCCAAGTCCCAATGAGCCACAGGAGGCACAAAGGGAGGCTGGATCCTGAGAACACCTTGGAAAAAGGTGTGAACATCCGGCAGTATTGCAATCCGCCGTTGAAACCACACGGACAAGGCGGACACATGAACCTTCAGAGATGCAAGGCGTAAGCCGAGGTCCAATCCTGATTGAAGAAATTCCAAGATCCTAGAAACTCGGAACACCTGAGGATCATAATGTCTGGACTCACACCACTGAAAGTAAGTGTGCCACACCCTGTGATAAATCCGTGCTGAAGCAGGCTTGCGTGCCCTGAGCATGGTACCAATAACCGAACTGGAGAAGCCCCGAGACCTCAAGACGGCTGTCTCAAGAGCCACGCCGTCAAAGACAGCCGACCCAGATCCGGGTAAAGGCAGGGCCCTTGAGACAACAGGTCCCGACGCTGAGGAAGGAGGTACGGAGCGTCGATGGAGAGACACCTCAGATCGGAGTACCAAGGACGTCTGGGCCACGCCGGAGCCACCAGCACGAGCGTGCCGCCGTCCTGCTTGAACTTCCGCAGAACCCGAGGAAGTAAGGATATCGGAGGAAACAGATACGCCAGGTGAAACGTCCATTTCACCGACAGTGCGTCTACCAGACTGGCGCCTGCGTCTCTTGCCCTTGACCCGTAAACGGGCAACTTGTGATTGTGACGGGAGGCCATCAAGTCCAGCTCCGTCAGCCCCCACCTGCCCACGAGTAGCTGAAACATCTCTGGGTGAAGCGACCATTCCCCGGGATGCACGTCGTGATGGCTGAGGAAGTCCGCCTCCCAATTGAGGACTCCGGGAATGAAGACTGCCGAGATCGCTGGAATGTGACACTCCGCCCAAGCAAGGATGCGAGACACCTCCGACATCGCTGCCCGACTGCGAGTTCCTCCTTGGTGGTTGATATACGCCACCATGGTGGCGTTGTCGGACTGCACCTGAACCGCCCTTCCGTGAAGAGCGGGACCGGATGACTGCAGGGCCCGGTATACTGCCCGCAGTTCCAGAATGTTGATGGGAAGAAGAGCTTCTTCCGCAGACCAACGACCCTGAAGTGACAACGAGCCGGTCACTGCCCCCCAACCCCGAAGACTGGCATCCGTCGTGAGCAGGACACAGTCCAGGATCCAAAAGGGGCACCCCTCGACCAGATGAGCTGTTTGAAGCCACCAAGCCAAAGACTGCCGAACCTCCGGGGACAACACCAGCAACTGAGAGCGGATCCGGTGAGGTAACCCGTTCCATTCCGATAGAATCAGCCCCTGCAGGGGCCGGGAATGGAACTGGGCAAATTCCACCATGTCGAATGTTGACACCATGGAACCCATAACTCTCATAGCCGAATGGACCGACAGGCGGCAACTGCTCAGGCAACTGTGTATCCTCAGCTGCAGGGAGGAGACCTTCTCCGGGGTCAGGAAGATCCTTTGCCGACGAGAATCCAGCAGGGCTCCCAAATGAACCATCCGCTGAGATGGAATCAGGGAGGACTTTTTCCAATTTATCAGCCACCCGTGCGCTTGCAGGCAAGCGATCGTCAGGTGGAGATGTTGAAGCAGTACCTCCGGGGAGCTCGCCAGCAACAGGAGGTCGTCCAGATACGGCAGCAGCCGTACATTCTGGTTCCGAAGATGTGCGGCCATGACCGCCATAATCTTCGTGAACACTCTCGGTACCGTGGAGAGACCAAAGGGTAGCGCCCGGAACTGATAATGGTGTTTAAGGATAGTGAACCTCAGATACCGCTGGTGCGAAGGTGCTATCGGAACATGGAGGTAGGCGTCCTGGATATCCAGGGACACCATGTAATCCCCCGGTTCCATCGCCAGAATGATGGAACGTAACGTTTCCATCCAGAACTTGGGAACTCTGAGGAATTTGTTCAGAGACTTCAAAATGAGGATAGGGCGATGAGAACCACCAGAAACAGAGAAGAATAGTACCCCGTCCCTCGTTGTAATTGAGGAACGGGAACAATGACCCCTGCTGTCAGCAAGGACTCTATAGCTTCCTGAATCTGTAAGGACTTGGTCGTATCCTGAGAAGGACTCATGCAGAAAAACTGGTGGGGCGGTCTGTGCCAAAAAGACAGGGCGTACCCCTGGGAGACCACTTCTCGAACCCAGGCATCCGTGGTGGTATTGTGCCAGCACTGGGCAAATACAAGAAGTCGGCCTCCCACTCTGGGGTCCCCCAGAGGGAGGCCCGTCCCATCAGGCAGAAGGTTTATCTTCCTGCTTGGAAGAAGGGCGCCTGGCACTCCAGGCCTGTTTCTTGGGCTTAGAAGCAGCCTTGGTCGTCGACTGCCTCGGGAAGGACTGACCTTTGGCCTTGCCCTGAACCCGAAAAGGACCGAAAAGCAGAGCTCCGAACCTTGGTAGGTGCAGAAGCCGAAGGGAGGAAGGCTGATTTAGATTTAGCCAGAGTGTCCACAAATTTGTCCAAGTCTGGACCAAAAAGCAACTCCCCATTAAAAGGTAAGGCCTCCAGCCCCTTTTTGGAGTCAGCGTCCGCTCTCCAAGACCTCAGCCACAAGGACCGACGCGCCGACACAGCTGCAGCCGACACCCGAGAGGTCAGCAGGCTTGCATCTAACGATGCTTCCCCAATGTAGGAAGCCGCATCCCTCATTTGACCTATCAACGCTCTCTGGATCTCCGGAGCATCTTCCGGAAAGGAATCCTCCAAAGCATTGGCCCAGCTCTCGATGGCCTTAGCCACCCAAAAGATGGCCATGGACGGACGGGCCACCGCCCCCGAGAGAGAGTAGATAGACTTCAAACAAGTCTCCACCTTCCTGTCCGTGGGATCTTTCAGGGAGGAGATTGACGGCAAAGGCAGCGTAGCGCTTTTAATTAAGCGGGTAATGTGGGAATCCACCGCGGGAGGAGTTTCCCACTTCCTGCAATGAGCCTCCGGAAACGGATAGTTCGAAGCCAACCGCTTCTGCGGTTGGAACCTCTTGCTGGGCAACTGCCAGGCCCCTGCCATTTGATCCGTCAACTGATCGGACAGGGGAAAAACCATCAAAGCTACTTTGGCCTTTTTAAAATTTGGGTACTTTGACCTGGGGGCCGGCACATCCTCCTCAATGTGAAGGATGGCCCGCACCGCCCTAACCAATGTCGGCACATTAATGGAAGACTTAGCCTCCACCTCCTGGGCCCCGGCATCCGAGTCAGAGTCTTCATGGATCTCCCAGTCATCCGAAGACACGTCCGTGTCCGTGAACTGAGCCGCCAGTGAAGCCGGAACGGAACGCTTGGACGCCGGAGGGGGCAAATCACTGTGCAACATAGATTGAAAAGCCTATGACGAAGCCGCCAGGCTCTGAACAGAGCTGGAGAGGACGTCCACCCAAGGCGGGGGTACTGCCTGAGGATAGCCCTGAAAAGGTACCTTCGACTGCTGCGGCACCGTGGGGGATTGCACGTAGACCGGCAAATCCGCATAAGGACCCACAGTCCGAGACCCGGGAGGAGACTGTACCAGACGCGTCACACCCGGGGAACGGGGGATGGTAGGCTGGGGCAACGCCCTAGAAGGGGCCGCAGTCGGGACCGCAAGTCGGTCCGCGATCGACGCCAGCACTTGCGTAAACATCGCCCACGGAGGATCCTGCGCCACCGGGGGTTTAGAAGGTCCAGGTACCAACTGGCACCGCCCACACAGACCGTCCTGAGACAAATCCGCCCCGACAACTCCTGCCGAACAGCGTCGGCAGGAAACCAACACAGGAGCCACGGAGCGCTCATTCTCCTCATCAGACATGACACAAACTTTTTTGCAATAAAAGTGTCTCACCGAAACGAGGTAAGGCGTATAACACCCACGCACTCCCAAGTATGCAACACAAACAGCCCACAATCTGGTACTGAGTAGCACACCGCTGTATGTGACGGACCTCACAAATACGTAGATCTATATAAGTGAGGTACACAGAAAGAACACCCCTCCCCCACGCACCTGCGGGCCGTTGGAGAAGGAAAGGGATAGGTAAAACGCTGACAGTAAGTAGAAAAAGCACAGACAGCAGCACTAGCAATAGTCACATACCATGCAGGAAGATATACTCACTGCACCTTCAGCTACAATCAACCTCCCAGATTCAGTGTCTGGGAGGGCTATAGCGCTGCGAACACTGTCCTGATCAGGGGAGAGGTACGCAGGGGGACCGGTCCACTGGAAGCCTGCCTGGGAGCTCTGCGTTGCTGCCTGGGAAGATGGCCACCGGAGAGCTCTGAGGAGGAGTGGCCGAGAGAGCACAGCCCAGCGACGCCAGCACGCTTGAGAGAAGGCGCGCTGGGCTGAGGGGAGGAGCCGCTCAAGCAGGGAAGGCTGACTCCCCTGCTAGTATGGAACCACAGGGACGCTGCTCCCTGCCGGCCTTACACCTTGGTGGTCCAGCGGACACGCGGGGTAATCCACAGAGGGGGGAGCCCGCCGCCGCTACTAGCGCCGCCGGTCTGTCCCCAGAGACCGGCGGCATAAAGACTGCATAACTTCCCCCGCGCGCAGCGCTGACAGCGCTGCACGCGGCTTATCTGGCCCCTTGAGTCCGGCAGCAGTCTGTGGGAGGTCCCGGAGCCACGCTAGCACTGACTCCGGGGTCCCGCTGTGATCCCCGGATCAGTACCGGCGTCGCAGCGCCAACGGGGCTTGTTGGAGCGGCAGCATGTCCAGGAATGATGATGTTTGTCCATGAAAGATGACGTTTTGCCTCTGAGACCCGATATTTTGCGGGAAAATCTAAACTAATCCGAGCCTGCACATCCCTACTACAAACCATCTAGAGGGTTACTGTATTACATACACAATCCAGTGTATGATGAGACTAATGTGCTCATATATGTGGGGGTCAGTGCTAGGTTCTTCTACCACTCTGGGACTTGCTCCAATGCTCTGCAGTGCATGGGACTTGGTTTGTGGAATTGTGCTCACAGCTGGGTAAAAAAAACCCAGACCATTCAGCTTATGCGGTCTTGTCCTACTGCCGCACCTTACGACTTACTGTGATCGCTGGCCCTGTATATGTCGAAAGTATTACATACACTCTACTTGGTATGAGGAAAGCGATAGCTTGTTAGGGGCCAATTATGCCCCCTTTATGAGCTGGACACCCTTGTTCTAAAATCCAGCATTTGGAAACCTCCCCCTCTAGAACCCTGTACTTGCTCCTGGGACTGGTGCTGCCCTACTTTCAAAATACAATCATATGGACACTGATTATTGACTTTCTTCCCAGCTAGTGGGCCTCTCTGAGGTCTACCTATGGACCTATGGTGGGCCTACAATCAAGCTCTGAGGATGCTGACTTTTTGCAGGTCCTTGCCACTGACCACACGCTACCACAGCTTCTCTACAGTATATTTTTTCTCTACCATAATAACAGCCACGACAAATGTCTGGAGCAGCCTGAGGAAGTGGCCAGTTGACTATGAAACATGTTGCTATTTTCTGCTGAGGAGACTAATTCCAGATTTATGGGCTGGTTATAGTAAATATTCATCACACCGACGGACATCAGGATAGACAAATGAATGTCCAAAGCTCCATAATTATTCAATAAAGGTGAGTCCAACCACTATAAGCATTTTTATCCATCACTGGGTTTGGAGAATATACACCATGTTGTTTCACTTTTTTCCCATCTCCTGAGCACTGGAACCACGATACTGAACATCCAGACGTAAAGACAACACTCCGTTTCTGAGCAACCACTACAGGCCAACAGTGTTAACACTGTCCAATGCCTACATAGGTCATTTATGTGGTGAGTGTTTATATTCCACCATACACCTACACCACTGTACAGCAGTATACAATAAGATCTTATTTTCTTTTCTTTCCATTTTAGGACCACATTGCTGAGAGGAAGTTATATTACTTATACACACCAATAAGACTGAGAAAGTGCCAGGACAAAACTCCTATCTATAAACTACAACCCCCTGGAACTGAAGTAGAACAGTTCCAACGTCCCAGACTGCACATCCCTGGTCTTAAAGAATTTAAGACACTTCTGGCGCAAGACATCCACAATAGTAAAACCTCTGGGGCCATTGTCAACACCTCCCAGTTTACCATTCTGCAGCCTATTACACTGACAACTGCCCTGCAATTGCCGTCATCACAACTCAAAAACACAACTCCACCTGTACAGACCCCAACTGGCTTGCAGTTGAGAGAAGGGTGCTGGGTTAGAATAGATTCCCATGTACAGACTCCCCAGATGGCACCCTCCCTCAATGGCTCCCCTATTCTGCTTTGGTTAGCTACTTAGATCTGATTGAAAGCTCAGCTGTTGGAATCCTGGAGGGGCACATCTCAAGAAACCACCTGCAAAACTGGCAGCTAATCCTAGAGGTGAATGTTACCTCCAGCAGAACTTTGTATATGTACACCTACATTCAATATTGGCTGATCAACAATCATTTGTAAGACTGAAGCTTAGTACACACTACTATAAGATTATCTGTCCAACCTGCATGGTTGGAACGAAAATCTGGTAATGTTTGGGAGCAAATAGAAAACAACCATTTATTCCCAAAAACGTGAAAATAGACAAATATGGTCGCTCAGACAAAGTGGTTAAAACCATTTGATTTAACCAGTTTGTCTGAATTACTTTTTTTTTTTGTCCGTTTTCCGGTGTTTGGGAGCAAATGGTTGATTGTCATTTGCTCCCATACTGTACATTACCAGATTTTCGTTCCAACCACCAACCAGCCAGATTGGACAGTTAATCTTATAGTGTGTACCTAGCTTTAGGCCTGCGAGCACAGGAGTTTATGTATCAAGCAGTGAAAAGTGAACCAGTGGATAAGTTGCCCATAGCAACCAATCAGCTTTGATGTAGCATTTCTCAAGTACAGTCTATAAAATAATAGGTAGGAGCTGGAAGGTTGTTATGGGCAACTTCTCCACTGGTCTACTGCTCCACGCTTTTCACTGCTCGATATATAATCCCCACAGTTAAATCACAAATGCAGACTCCTAAACGGAAATATTTTTCTTGTAAACAAATCAGAGTTTAGTTCTACTTCTCTAAGGCCGGGGACACGTCACTCATGTTACTTGGTGAAAAAAAGAAAAACATGATATTTTATTATGCTGAACACTAAGTAATATGGGTGATCTAGCGGGCTGCAATTAACTAGATGTTATGCAAGACTGCAAAATGGCGCAAGTTCAGGCACAGCGAGGATTTTTGCTGACAAACTACAATCACATCTGCCAAAGTGTAAGGTTGAACTTGTACAGGAGGACTATATACTTCTTTGAATTAATTGGAAGGGTAGGAAAAAAAAACGACATATAAAGGCACTGGCAGCACCCCCATCTCCTGGCATGGGCACGTCTGTGAAGAGATTAGCATGGAAGAGAACATGAATACCTAATAAGATCCTTACAGCCTTACTGTTTAAGTGTCAATTATGCTATTCTCACAAGGCATTTCACTTATAATCTTTACTCTGTCAAAGGACTCAGAAATCATTTTAAACTGCTGGGAAAATACTTATAAAATATGTAACTGTTACAGTATGATACAGGGCTGATCTTTTTTTTTTTTTACTTTAAAGAACCAAAATCAACCATACGTTAACGCAGAGGTTTCCAAATTCCGCCATTACAGTCCACGTTTTAAGGCTATCCACAGGAGACTTAATTAGTACCTCAGTCAAATTTGATTTAACCATCTGGACTCAAGCCGGACTGTAATGGTGGAGTTGGGAACCTCTGCGTTAATGTGTGTATAAATTTGTTCTTAAAAAGGAGAACAATTTTCTATTTAGCGTTGATTAAAATTTGCACCTAGACGTCAATACACTTTTCCACTGTGCAGCAAGACAGACATGTAGCCCAAGAGTGCAAGAGATGCCTGTAACATTGCACACAATATTCGGATTATTTGTAAAGCTGGTGTAAAAAATAAACAACTCTAAATAGTACAGAAAGTTTGCTTAAAAACATAGAAAGAAACCAAAAGATAAAAAAAAATTAAAGCTGCAGAATGTGTACCCCAGAGCTCGCTATGGGTCTGATGTAGATTTGGACATAAGTATTTTTTGGGTACAAATTGAGCTTTTTTTCTTGTACTGAGCATAGGTACAGAAAATCTTACACATCCGTCCGTATGCAGATTTGCTCACATTTCGCACTTTGATTCCAAGGGGTAAATTTACTAAAGTGAGAGTTTTTAGAAGTGAGTTTTAAAAGAGATGTTGCCCATAGCAACCAATCAGATTCTACTTAACATTTAACTAGCACCTTCTAGAAGATAATAGCTAGAATCTGATTGGTTGATATGGGCAACATCACTTTTAAAACTCACTTCTAAAAACTCTCACTTTAGTAAATTTACCCCCTAGTGTTTAGAAAAGGGAAGAAATGTGCAAGTGTTAGCCGAGAACAGTCCAACAACAGGGACGAATGTGCTCCTGTCTGGAGGGGTAGACCTTGCAGGTTCTCAGCCCCTGGTGCAAAATATGCAGTTATGATGAAAAAAAAATCGACAGGTGCTGAGTGTGTCTGGATCTATCCTACTGATAGATTGAATAAATTGCTGATGACACTCTAATTATAGTCAGATATTCAGATATTCAGATTATTTAAAATTTGCAAGTGGTCCACAGCATGAAAACTTTTTGTTTTGTTTTTTTTACAGGGAAAGACAGCAGATGTTTCTGAATTTAATTGAACTCGCATAGTATTTTGCAGTTGCTATGTATTTCATTGGATTTTAAGTAGTAAATGTGACTATCAAGTAAAGACAGTGGACCGAATTCAATTCAGTGCGATGAATAGCTGCGGGAGGAAGCTCCCGCAGCTATTCAATACAACGCGCTGTGTTCCTTTTCAGAAAATGGGTGTTGAGGCACGGTAACCGGCATTCTCTGACTAAAGTGCCAGGCGTGTGGATGTTAGCGCCGCACTAAGCCGGCAAACAGCTGCGCACCTAGCACTTTTGTCTGATTTTTCCTCGCATCCCCAGGGGGGTGCGAGAAGAAGTCCTTTAGCCACCCAAATAGCGCGGCTACTCATCATCGCACTGAATTGAATTCGGCCCAGTGTCCTTATACAGATAGACAGTCTTATGTATAGGATACTGCAGTAAAGTACTATATTGTGTAGTGTAACTTTAGCATTCACTACTAACACTGTAAAGCCACATCTCCTGACGGAAACCAGGTGCATATAACACTTTCAACTCATGTCAACCTGGCACAAATATAGTGGCCTACCCATAATGTGTGCAGGGTTTGCACACTGCACATCCTGCACCCATATAAGTAGTATACTTACCTCTCCAGAATCCCGCGTCGGCCGGTTCTTCTGACTTTAATCACTGGGAAATGGAGTGGTGGCAATTTTCCTGGTGATTTGCACATGCGCAGTAGTGATGTCCCTGGGAACAAGGTGCGAGCGCCATTTATTCTATTTGGGTGTAAAAGCGGTGCACAAGCTACCATTGTAGAGCCGGGTGCTCCTTAGCAGGTTGTGCAAAATTTGTCTTTTTTTAAGTGCATTTAAAGTCTGTGTTTTTGGTGCAAAATACATCAAAAATATTCACAATTTATCATTTTAGAGAGACTGCTTAATAAAATCTATATACACCTCACTAAACTAATTAGCCAAAATAATGCATACTTAAACCCCTGGCAAACACGCTATGCTGTCTGGAGCTTATTCAGACCCGGTCGTTAGCTCTACGAGCTCGCAACCGGGTCGATGTTGCTCCAGTGCGCATGCGCACGAAGTAGCTGGCTCAGTCGTGCGCATGCGCGAGACCTGGCTAACGACGGGTGATCTGTCGTTAGGGGTCTCGTAGCAGACGGGGCGAGCTGTCGATGTTGAGTGAGGGGGCGTGCCCTGCCAAAAGGAGGCGTTCCTGTCGGAAAGCTTGCCGTTTGGGGGCGGCCCCACTGACATCATCAGTGATATCAGTGGGGAGCTTCCTGCTCAAACAAAGCAGGAAGCTCCCTGGGGCTTAAGGTTGACGAGACCCTACCTTAGGGTCTAACTGACTACCCACCCGTCACCACCCACAAACGGCACTTCCGGTACTCTGCGATGGGTCTGCGTAGCCTCTGCGATCACAGTCCCGAACGCAATCGCTAGTTTGCGCACTGCCTACACATGCACAAAATGCAACAACTGGCCGATTGCGTGCGTATTAGCAACTGCGATCCTTGCTGAGTTTCACGCCAAGTACAACGGAACTTGGCGTAACAAAAGCTGTGGCCCTGCATCGTAACACTTCGTATACAGATTTAGACAAATATTTGAGCAAAATAGATGGAGAAAAGCGTGTAATGTCAGAATATGTAGTAATGGTATGCACAGATATTCATAGAACACTCATGTAACTATAAGCATTTTATGAACTTCGTTTATACAGAATATTCTATTTGTGGCTTACATAAAAGGGAGATGCACCGCGATGCTGACCACACCACAAGCAGGAAAAAAACGTTTTATTGCATTGTGTGTTCATTTGGAAGATACAATTCTACAAAATAGACATTGATACAACTGACCTTAGTCCAAGTGTTGCTAAACTATCACTTGCAGTGCCCAGTAGCTATATACCAGCAAGTAATACCAAGATTATTTTACGTGTTATAATGTGAAGCAATCGGGAAGCCGGCTGACATTATACCGACAGCCGGCTTCCCGACTGTCATATCCCAGCGAGGGTGAAATGCCCTGCATCCAGATCAAAGGGATGCCGGGCGCCGCGAGCGGTCAGTCGCGCGGGGGGGAATAGGTTTAGGGCTCGCGGGGGGGACTTAGGGTTAGGCACCCCCCCGGGAGGTTAGGGTTAGGCTAGGGGGAGGGAGGGTTAGGCATCCCCCCCGGGGGACTTAGGTTTAGGCAACGGGGAAGGCGGGGTAGTGTGTTTATTACTATTATATGACAGTACAAGTGTGTGTAAGTGAGCGGTACACTTTAGCGGGTTGGGTACGTGAAGACGGCGCTCAAGATCCCGGCGGTCAGAATTCCGAGCTGGCATTCCGACAGAAGGAGGTAAGTATACTCTCCTAACCCTCCCTCCCCGCAGCCTAAACATAACCCTCCCCAGGTCCGATGGGTGACATCGTTAGCGAGGGCCATCCCGAGCCGTCGGTC
This sequence comes from Taudactylus pleione, assembly GCA_031769625.1. Lineage (NCBI taxonomy): Eukaryota > Metazoa > Chordata > Amphibia > Anura > Myobatrachidae > Taudactylus > Taudactylus pleione. Next base: position 6,444,115 of record JAUIMM010000200.1, on the reverse strand, counting down.
TGCATCATGTGTACGCACTTGCCGATGCCGGGACACCCCACCGGGTCCAGTTGTTAATGAGGTCGGTACACACTAGTGTACATCGTCTAGTGTGTACCAGCCTTAACTCTAACCCCAGTACTTACTGTCGGGATGCCGATTCTTGGATTCTGATTGGCGTTGGGATTCTGGGATAATATCTACATCCCCACTTTAGCATGCAGCGTGAGTGCCTAATATATATTACAGATGAGGATACAAATGCAAGGACTTGCATTTATGAGGTTACATTAGATAATTTTCCCATTGCATAGTTCCACATGTGAATATCATGATAATAAAGTGATGGCTTTTTAAGCAGCACCTGGACATTTAGGAAATCGGGAAACAATCCTACAATAACCCAAAACAGAAAATAAAGACAGATGAACTAATGGTAATTAAAAAAATTGTCTTTGCGGACTTTAAATAAGACCTGTGACTGTATACAGCATCCTCCCTCATTTGTATTTGCAAGTCCCTCACTTTCAGCTAATACGGAATCAACAATCTTTCCACGTTCAATGTCGGCTACATCTGTTGCTTTTTCCCCATTGTTGAGAATTCCGAGCTTAATCCTATTTGACTTTATTCATGCAAAGGTCATTGTGCATTCTACAAATGGAGAAGTGATAGCAAGAGCACTGCTGAACGCAGCTAAAAATGACAACTATTCCGGCAGAACATGCAGCTAGTATCTCGGGCCCGTCTCACAAGTACTTTGTTTACTGTGCCGGAATCCAGCATTAGGCGACACTTAGCCTGATAAAGCTACTGCTGGAATATAAATTTAAACAACATAAAGAGGCTGTATGGTGATCTGCTGAAAAAAAAATATTAAAGGCTGGCATTTAATTTGTGGACTCTTGCGATATGTAATTATGGAATAATTCACTTCGAGGATCAATGCACAGATGCTTCACTTTATAATATCAAAGAGCCATCTCAACATCGAATGAAGCTGAAGTCAACGACTGTTATAATTTGATCTCTATGGATCAGGCAGATGAATTTCTACATATAGCTCTCATGTTGTGCTTAAACAATTTGACACAAATCCTTTTAACATAGGTTAAAGCATTTTCTACAACGCTACTGTCAAGAGTTTTGATTTCTGTGCGAGTTAACCTACTATAAACTTAGAACCCACAGTATGTAGGGCTGTTAAGTGCTTAGTGTGAATTTATATCAATTACACGACCTACTGTATCATGGACAGAACAGCGCTGATTAACAAGAACTCATTGAATCTGTGTTTTTCATTGCAGCTACATTAAACCTTCCTATTTTGCTTAGTTTTACAGCACTGTTTTGTAAAGCTAAAAATGCCCAATGATAAATCTCCAGGCCTACTTGCTCCTTATGTCTCCATATTGAGCTCTCCCTGTAGATTGTAAGCACTCATAACTAGCCGCTCTACCCTGTGTACCACATATGCACCTCCCCGGACAAACCAGGAATTCACTCTTTCAGTTTGGGTCTGATTTGGAAACAAATGTGGATCTTAGGCCGTTTTCAAAGATGGCCACACCGCCATTATCCATTCGCTTGAGAATGTAGCTGTCATCACTGTCAACATGCATTTGCACCTGCCAGATAAGTTACCTCGTGCCAGAGGTCCGGCCGACATGAGATGCATCTCTGCACATGCAAAACTCTGCTTAGTCGGCAAACCCGCCTATGTGCTCTCGGAACACTTAGCCTACATGCAAACGCACAACTACTGCCCAGTGACACCGACTCAGTCGTTCATGAACTACGCCAAGATTTATACAACGCAATCGCAAGTAGTATAGTTCCTTATGCTCGGCACAGACACACACGCAGTGCGAAAAGTTGCAGAATTCGTGAATGTAGGTTTTGTTTTATGGACAACTTGTTATACTCACTGTCTGACGCAGAGTTTTCTAACACCTCCCAAATATTGATAACATGAAAGCTTCAAACCATACCCAGCCTCTTGTTCTGTACCAACAGCAGAAGGGCGGTGAGCTGCTTAGCTTGCTGGCACATTCAAGTGAAGTATGTGTTAGCAATAGTTTTTGCCTAATCTGGCCACATAAATTGTTACAGAACTGGTTAAAGTCCGGCATGACTGGGGTCTGTAAGACGCAGGGGAAGATGACTGCACATGTGACTTTACCATGAGTTAAGCTGCAAACACACACAACGAATTTGTTACCAACGATTTTATGAACGATTTTATGAACGATTATCTGTCAGATTATCTGTCAGATTTTTTAAAGTGTAATAAACAATTTTTTTGAACTACAAACGATTTTTGCATATTTCCTTAATGAAAATCGTTGAGTTGACAAGTCTGACTGAACTACAAACTACAAACGTGAACCCGCATGAATGATTATCGTTCATCGTTTCACTCAGAAAGTGAACGATTTTTTCAAATGATTATCGTTAAACGATATCGTTTAACGGTAATCGTTCAAAAAATCGTTGTGTGTGCATGCAGCTTTAGGAATAAGGAGGAGAAAGAAAAAAAAGGATACATTTGCTCCTGAAATGAACCATGTTGCAATGCAAGAGGTGCAAATGCATTTATTTTTTTGCATGCAGCGAAAATACTGATTGATTTTGTAAGTAGCACAAAAATACTTAGCAGCTTTGGACACTGCTTCCCAACTAAAAACCTCTCTGGACATTTTAAATCTGTCCCAACTGCAGTGCGAGAAGGTGCAGCCTAGCCCTAACCCTCCCCCTAATGCCTAACTCTAAAGCTGGGTACACACTGGGCACTATATCGGGCATTCAATTAAACCGCCAATATATCACGAGCACATCAGTGGGTGTGTAGCCCTGAATATCTGTGAACAACGTGTGTCACATGCATTATGTAAAACAAACATTACATTTTAGTCTACAGCTATCTAACCTACCAGTATGTGTTGGGAGTATGTGAATATACACAGTGCACATACTGTAGGTATTGCTCTGATCTGAAATTGAACTCATAAGCCCAAGGCTGTGAGGCATCGACTCTAACCACTGTGCTACAGCGGTAAATAATATACAATGTAAAATTCATAAGAGAATTTAAAGTAAGAAGGGTAATGCCATTAACAGGGTTCGCTAAGTAGTGTTCTTTATTCTGGAAAAGTGGGATAGCGTGACATTTCAGGGAAGGGGCTTCTGCTTCAGATCCCAACGAAACACCCAGGTTTACATGGATGTGTGCGTATAATTTTTCTGTCTAATCTGGGAGTAAGTGTGTCATAGAGAACGATGTGCATTTTGGTTCGAGAGCTCGCAACATTTTCATGGCTGTGATTTGCTCAGAATTAGAGCTTATAAATGGCATATATGTTACATAAACAATATGCTTCTGATCTAGAGTCTCAAATGAAGATTCCCATCTACGTACACACATACAGCTGCTGGCGGGGATGAGAGGAAGTCCGTGCCGGGCTGAGACAGTTGTAGGTGTTGAGTGACTTGTATTAGGGAACCTCTAGAATCATCACGAGCATCCGGAGTGTTAGACAGAAAATGAAATATTTCCAGACGAACAAGTGATTTTTACATATAATTGCACACTGTTCACAAGAGGAGAAGAGCCATAACTCTATGTTCATTATAGAATTACTGGAATCAGGACAATCAGCTATGTAAACAGCTCGAGACATAGGATTGTAAGGTGCACTTATAAAGCTATAACTTATGTTTTAACATGACAGGCATGAATATACATAGAGACTTAAGTGGAGCAAACACATGCATACCTGATAGTCTTATATTTACTTTTACTTGAGTCATAGACTGATTACCCTGCAGGCATTTCTCAGCTTTTCTTATTTAACTTTTTTTTTTTTTCTTACTGTGCTGTAATAATCCAGTGTGTTATACCCATGTAAGACACGTAACCGACTCCAGTGTACAACTCTCTGTGGCAGCAATAAATCTTCATTCACAGGGGCCCAGGGACAGACTGCAGAGCTACTAATTACCCCTAAATATTTGGCAGTGTTTACAAACAAGCTGGAACATCAGACATTATGGTATAGGGTTTCAAAATTAGGCTCAGCTGTTCTAGTTAATTTAATTATCCGAGTAGGAGTTCTAAGTACGCGCTTTTCTCTTTTTTATATATCCTTCATTACTACTTTACAATTATTTCATGCTACGCATAATTATTGCGCAAAATGCAAAACTTGAAAGCCGGATTAAATCATTTGATGAAAACATAAAAAGGTTAAAAATCTTTTCAGCCTCCACCTTGAGAGCATGCCCAGAACTCAGATACGAAGAGAAGACCTAAATTTAAGGTAAATACGATTTGCCAACATGGGTCAAACCCAAGCTTCAGGCAAAGGAAGAGGGGAAAAACCAATACAGTTGTAATTTTCAACACTCATGAACACAAATGTACATGTTGTACCCAAACACTGACTGTCTGGAAGCTCTAGCACGACTTATTTGCCAGTGAAGGGATCATTGCATAACCACACAAGACTTACACAAGATGCATCTGATTTAAGGTAATTAATGTTAACAAGACTGAATTGGAAACACAGAAAATCATAATACAACCAAAAATAAGATACAGAATAATTCTACTGTGTATAAAAAGGTTTCAGACATTAAAAGAACATCATCAACAACATTCTTGGTTAAAGCAATGTAAGGAACACAACAAGTAGTGAAAATCAGTTATGGTATAACATACCTTAGATAACTCCTTTTCTTTGAGGTTCATAGGGTCCACAGAATCTACTTTGGGAGTATGCAGTGGAAAAGATCCATTGCACCAAACAGCTTACAGCTTTGAAGCTCCCAGCATGCACTGGTCCTCCTCCCTATATACGCCGCCCTCAGCCACAGGTATTCAGTTTGTAAACAAGCCTAACGGCAAGAGACGGAAAGTGGAGAAGGAAATACATCCCACGCAAGAAACACTCAACTTAACATACGAAGAGGGAATCCGTGACAAAAAAAAAAGCAAAAGAACAGATCCCAACTGAGGCCAGGTGCGTCAGGGAGGGTGCTCTGTGGACCCAATGGACCTCATAGAAAAGGAGTTATCTAAAGTATGTTACACCATAACTCTGAGTTTCTTCTTCAGAGCCCATAGGGTCCACAGAATCTACCTTGGGTATGTCCTAAAGCAGGTCACTTAAGGGTGTGGACGCTCCTTCGCAGAGAGGAAAATCCGCCGCCCAAAGGAAGCACCCTGGGAGGCAAAAGTATCAAATGCATAGAACTTGATAAAAGTATTGACGGAAGACCAAGTGGCTGCCTTGCATAACTGTTCAGCCAAGGCGCCATGTAGAGACCGAGTAGAATGTGCTGTCACCTTGTTTGGGACAGGGAGACCAGCCTGTGTATAGATCTGAGAAATAGTCGTACGCAGCCAGTGAGCCAAAGTCTGCTTGTTTTCTGGCCAGCCTCGTTTGTGAAACCCATAAAACACAGAGCAAATCTGATTTCCTGATGGAGCTGGTACAATCTACGTATATACAAAGGGCTCGAACCACATCCAGGGAAGCTTCACCTGTAGACAGGTCTGAAGAGTGAAAGGCCGGAACGACACTATCTTTGGAAGGTAACCTGCCTTAGTACGGAGGACAGCTCTATTTTGATGGAAAATCAAATATGGAGAACGACATGACAGAGCTGCCAAATCAGAAACTCTAAGAGCCGAGGCGATAGCAAGGAGAAAAAGTGTCTTCGCTGTCAACCATCTTACGTCCACCGTATCAAAGGGTTCAAAGGGAGCAGTCTGCAATGCCCTGAGAACCAAAGTCAAAGTCAAATCCCACGGTGCCACCGGAGGGACAAATGGAGGTTGCAGCTGGAGAACCCCCTGCAAGAATGTCCTAACATCCGGCAGAGGGGCAATTCTATATTGGAACAAAACTGACAATGCAGAAACCTGAACTCTCAAGGTAGCCAGACGAAGACCTAAATCTAATCCCGCCTGAAGAAAAGCAAGTATTCTTCCAACCTTAAAAATCTCAGTCATATTTTCTGTGAGAACACCAAAGAAAAAATGAATGCCAAATTCTGTGATAGATGTGGGCGGAAGCAGGCTTCCTTGCCCTCAGCATCGTCTGAATCAGAGGCCGAAAAACCTTTGGCCTCAAGGATGGCAGGCTCAACAGCCATGCCGTCAAAGCCAGTCGAGGTAAATCCTGATATAGGCAGGGACCCTGCACCACCAGATCCGGCCGTAGAGGCAATGGAAGTAGGCTGTCTATGGATAGACAAGTCAGGCCGGAGAACCAGGCAGGGGCTATTCGTATTATCCAGCCGCCTTCCTGCTTGAACTTTCTGATGACCCTTTGGAGGAGGGAGATTGGAGGAAACAGGTATGCCAACCTGAAATCCCATCTCACCGCCAGAGCATTCACGAAGGCGGCTGAGGCGTTCCTTGTTCTGGACCTGTACCTGTGGACTTTGTAATTGTGACGTGACGCCATGAGGTCTACGTCCGGTATTCCCCACTTGTCAACCAGGAATTGAAAGACATCCGGATGATGAGCCCTTTCTACGGCGTGTATGTCCTGGCAACTTCGGAAGTCCGCTTCCCAGTTGAGAACACCTGGGATGAATATTGGCGAAAGATGGCATTCTGCCCACAGCAGAATTTCCGCCACTTCCTTCATGGCTGCCAGACTTCGTGTGCCTCCCCGATGGTTGAGGTAGGCCACTGCTGTCGCATAGTCGGACTGAATATGGATAGGCCTGCCTTGTAGGAGGTCCTGTGCCAGTATGAGCGCTCTGCATCTGTGGTGAGGAGTACCCAATCCTGGACCCATAACGGATGATCCATGTTTAAATGGGCAGTTTTCAGCCACCAAGCGAGGGATAGCCGAACCTCTGTCGAGATACAGATCATCTGAGACTTTATCCGATGATACGGAGCATCCCAATGAGCCAGAATCCAATTCTGCAGGGATCTGGAGTGGAACTGGGTATAAGCCACCATGTCGAATGTGGATACCATGGAGCCCAGCACCTGCATTGCCAAAGAAGACTGCTCACACGAGACTGTAGTGCCACATTCTTGTCTTCTGGTAGAGGAATCCTCTGTCCTAGATAATCCAGCAGCTCCCCCAAGTGCACCATCTGCTGGGTTGGAGAAAGAGAGTACTTTTTCCAATTTATAATCCAGCCGTGCTCTTGTAGGCAGACAATGGTCATCTGGAGATGACATTGTAACATCTCCTCAGATTGTGCTAATATTAGGAGGTCGTCCAAATATGGCTTTATCCTGCCTCCTTGTCATCGGTGAGCCGTCATGACTGCCATTATCTTTGTAAATACCCAAGGCGATGTGGCCAGCCCGAAGGGTAGAGCCTGAAATTGGTAATGTTTCTGATCTACAGCCAATCTCAAAAAATTTTGGTGGGATCGTGCAATCGGAATATGCATCCTGTATGTCCAGGGAGATCATGAAATCCCTAGGCTTCATTGCCAGCATAATTGACCGTAGGGTTTCCATACGGAATTATGGCACATGGATGAACCTGTTGAGAGACTTCAGATTCAGGACAGGGCGATGTGACCCATTTGGTTTTTGAATCAAAAATACATTTTAATAACCACCCTTTCCCTGTTGCGTCACAGGAACGGGAACTATGACCCCTGACTTCAGGAGGCCCCCAAAAGGAAGGTTTGTATCCACAAACCTCTGAGGGGGATGCCTCAGAAACGTGATGGCATAACCCTGAGAAACCAGCTCTAGAACCGAGGCATCCGTATTTGTCTGATACCAGGCCTGGGAGAACTGTAAAAGTTGGCCTCCAACACTGAGACCCCCCCAGGGGGAGGCCCGCCCCATCACACAGTAGACTTACTATCTGTCTTGGAGGCAAGAAGTTTGCTTGACCAAGATTTCTTGGGCTCATGTGTCCTGCAGGTATGACTGTCTAGAGGAGGACTGACCTTTTAACCCTACTCTGTGGGCGAAAGGACAGAGCTGCCGACTGCCTAAATTTAGGGGTAGTCGCGGATGGCAATTCAGCAGATTTCGGTGTTGCCAGAGAAGTCTTTAGGTCATCCAGCTCTGGTCCAAACAGTACCTTCCCCGAAAAATATTCAAGAACCTTTTTGGATCCTGCATCCGCATTCCAGGTTTTTAGCCAAAGGGATCTTCAGGTTGCAACCGAAGTTGCCGAGACCCTAGAAGCCAAAATACCTGCGTCAATGACCGCTACCCCCATATACACAGCTGCTTCTTGCATCTGATAGAGAGAATACTGCTGTTCTCTGGTAGCATCAAGCATAGTACCGTCGAGAGCTGCCGTCATTTCTTCCATAGCTTTCGCTACCCAGGCTACAGCCATAGCTGGTCTGGTAATAGCTCCAGATAACGAAAACATTGATTTCAAATGATTGTCAAGTTTTTTATCTGTAACCTCTTTTAAAGAGGATGCTGCAGGAATGGGTAACTTAGCGCTCCTATTCAACCTTGGAACATGAGTGTCTATCGTTGGGGGAACTTCCCATTTGTTACACTCTCCAAGTGCAAATGGGTATCGAGAGGTTATATTCCGTGTAGCATGGAAATGCTTCCAAGGAGTACTCCATGCCTCAGACATAAGATTTGTCAGTTGCTCAGACTGAGGAAAATAATCCTTCTGACACCTAAAGACCACCTTGGCTGTCGGCGGAACCTCCTCTTCCTATATACTGAGGACAGATTTAAAGGCTCTCACCAGAGAGGGGACATCCACAAGAGACTGATGATCTTTCTCCACTGAGTAAGACCCAGAACTCTGAGTATCAGAGTCTGAAGAGTCTCGGTCATCATGAGGCAACCTCTTATGCCCCTGCTTTGCCGCCACTTGTCTATATGGCTGCTGAGGAGCTATAGACAGCGGCATACTCTGGAATAGAGTGAGCAGTAGAATCAACCCAACAGAAATTCATGAGGGAGATATATATAGAAGGATGCAACTGCTGTGACTACCCCAAAGCATAGGGAAATACCGCAGCCGGAGCCGCATTTATGCGATTTTGTCCATCAAGTGCGACAAAACCTGATGCCACCCAGATGGTTCTAGTGCTGGAGCTCTAGATGTTCCGGCTTGAACAGGTAGCTGTTTACAACAGAGGCTACACAATCCGTCCTGGTTAACATCCTGCTCAGACAAGCCGGCTAAACAAGACACACATGATCTTAGTACTGGCATATCATCCTTCTCACCTACACCTTTAGACATGATAAATGTATAAACGGTATAAGGTGTACAGTGTAAATGCAATGTGAGCCCTTATCAATGAAACCCCCCACACCTTTCAGAGGGATGAGGAGAAACACAGTGATAGGTATAACTGACAGTTTGAAAACAAAAAGGCAGTACAAATACAGCAGCTAGCATTAAAGTCACATGCAATGCATAAATACGCAACAATTGCTATTTGCAAATGGACTCAATCAACTGACCAGCCCCGCAGGGGAAATGGTAGGATATAGAGTACTGTACAGCAGACCCAAGGGAGAGGTATACAGGGAGACAGACCAACCTCTGAGACCAACCGTTACAGCAGTACACACACACAAACGCGATCAGCGAGCATCTCACTACGAGGGGGTCAAATATAGCAAACCAGATGCTGAACACCTTACCGGAAGTTGCGTCTGGTTTGGGGTAGGAGCGGCCGGGGGAGCTCTCTTCCCTAAGCTGCGATTTTGTCAGCATGGGTACGCTGGCCTCATAGTAGTAGACGCTAACTAGTGCACTGTAGTGCATCTACTACCTACTAGCAGTCCCGCTGTATAACAGGTGCTTCTGGATACTTGCAGCGCACCAAACCAAAAAAACTGAATGCCTGTGGCTGAGGGCGAGGTATATAAGGAGGAGGACCAGTGCATGCTGGGAGCTTCAAAGCTGTAACCTGTTTGGTGCAATGGATCGATTCCACTACATTCCCCAAAGGTAGATTCTATGGACCTTGAAGAAGAAACCACATTTAAACGCGTTGGAGGACATTTAAGAAAAAGTAATGTAACTCATAGAAACTAACCAGGTTCTGTCAGATCAAAAAATAAGAGAATCTGATTGGTTAGTATAGGATGTTTATAGGATATAACTCCTTTTTCTAGTGCAGTAGCTTACATAAATATCTTCATTAACAAGAAACCTGGTAGAAACATTTCCTGAACAAATCTTTTAGAGGCAGATATGTTACAGACTGAACTTACTATTCATGAGAATGCAGCCCGTCAAGAATCACCACATGACTAAGGCACAGAGTACCTCCATGATGTCACCAGTTCCTAGTGAATGGAGATGCTGTATTCTCACAAAACAAAATGGCTGCCTCCACCAAGTGTAAGAAATAGGTGCACTTGTTTCTGAATAATTCTTACTGTGGTTTTGGGCAGTAATACTCAATTACATGTGGCCTTGTATTTACATCAGCTTAGACACTGTATGAATTAAAAACAAACACAAGACATTGTGTTTACCACTTCCTATTACATACAATAATACTGCATTTACGTATGGAATTAATGTTGATGCTGTCAGTGCATTTTATTATTGTCTAATCACAGACCTAAGGAGCCACCTACTGGTGTATTGGAAAACAAAGAGCAATTTGTTTAAAAGTAAACTAAAACCTAAATACATGAAGCTTGTATACTGAAGTATTTACTAACATTCAGAAATATGTCTGCACACATTACTTATAAGATAAAGCTGGGATATGGGTATCTAGAAGTTATATTTCCCTCCTTTAGGACTTATCTTATACTGGGGTTGCATTTTATACTGGAGTACAGCATCGAGTAAAAAGAGCTGGCATCAATACATTGTGGTTTCTACATCAGTTTCTTGTCTCATTGGGTTCTATGTGTACAGCGCACGCAGCATAACATTGGGTTCCATATGGACAGCGCACGCAGCGTAACATTGGGTTCCATATGGACAGCGCACGCAGCGTAACATTGGGTTCCATATGGACAGCGCACGCAGCATAACATTGGGTTCCATACGGACAGCGCATGCAGTGTAACATTGGGTTCCATATGGACAGCACATGCAGCATAACATTAGATTCCATGCAGACAGCGCACGCAGCATAACATTGGGTTCCATATGGACAGCGCACGCAGCATAACATTGGGTTCCATGTGTAAAGCGCACGCAGCATAACATTGGGTTCTATGTGTACAGCGCACGCAGCGTAACATTGGGTCCATATGGACAGCGCATGCAGCATAACATTGGGTTCTATGTGTACAGCGCACGCAGCGCAACATTGGATTCCATGCGGACAGCGCACGCAGCATAACATTGGGTTCCATATGGACAGCGCACGCAGCATAACATTAGGTTCCATATGGACAGCGCACGCAGCATAACATTGGATTCTATGTGTACAGCATACGCAGCGTAACACTGGGTTCCATATGGACAGCGCACGCAGCATAACACTGGGTTCCATACGGACAGCGCATGCAGCGTAACATTAGGTTCCATATGGACAGCGCATGCAGCGTAACATTGGATTCCATGCGGACAGCGCACGCAGCGTAACATTAGGTTCCATATAGACAGCGCATGCAGCGTAACATTAGGTTCCTTATGGACAGCGCACGCAGCGTAACATTAGGTTCCATATGGACAGCGCATGCAGCGTAACATTGGATTCCATGCGGACAGCGCACGCAGCATAACATTTGATTCCATATGGACAGCACATGCAGCATAACATTAGGTTCCTTATGGACAGCGCACGCAGCGTAACATTAGGTTCCATATGGACAGCGCGCGCAGCATAACATTGGGTTCCATATGGACAGCACATGCAGCGTAACATTAGGTTCCATATGGACAGCACATGCAGCGTAACATTAGGTTCCTTATGGACAGCACATGCAGCGTAACATGGGGATGAAAATCACTTGCCGTGATATTTACCAGACCGTGCACTCCACTGAATACAACGCAAGTATTCTAGGACAAGACTTATGCTGGCTACACACTGGCAGATATATTGGCCGATCAATTGACCGGTCAATATATCTTGTGTGCGTCTGCCAGTGTGTTCCAGCGACGTCGTTCACAGACACATCGCTTCGGCTGTGCTGCACAGCCGAGGCCAAATATATCTGCAGATATATTGGGGCATCGTGCTGTGTGTACAGGCAGTCAGCAGACTGTTGATCGGCCAATGTATCTGTCAGTGTGTACCCAGCTTTAGCCAAAAAGAACACAATAAGCATTCTGTGATGTCATGATAGTTGCAAATGGAAGTTTCTAAACCATTATCCAGGAAAGGCCAGAAATTTCTAATAAAGATTCTCGCTACGTTGCACCTAGGACGCACCATGGCCGGATCATGGTACCGACAGGTGTCTTCTCTTCAAGTGGAATACCATTACAGGTTGAGTCTCCCATATCCAAATATATTCCGAAATGCAGAATATTCCAAAATACAGATTTTTCTTTTTGAGCACAACTGAGATAGTGACACCTTTGCTACTGATGGTTCAATGTACATAAACTTTGTTTACTTAATAAAATTATTAAAAATATTGTAAAAAATAATCATCAGGCTGTGTGTATAAGGTGTATATGAAACAAATTAATTTTCATGTATGTATAAAAACTTTGCTTGATACACAAAATTATTAAAAAAAACATGTATAAAATGACCCTCAGGCTGTGTATAAGGTGAATATGAAACATAAATGCATTCTGTGTTTAGATTACGGTCCCATTCCCAGGATCTCTCATTATGGTATGCAAATATTCCCAAATACGGAAAAATCTGATATCCAAAATACTTCTGGTCCCCAGCATTTTAGTTATGGGAGACTCAGCCTGTACCACCCTGGATCACGTGTCTGTACCCTGCATAGCAGCAGCACCACTACAGCAATAGTATTACACTGGTATAGGAAACGTGACTTATCTGTGTAGGAAGGAGTAAAAACAAAAACGAAAAACCCAGCAACATTAACTTCTTACTTTTATTTCCGGAAGCCATAACAGTGAGAATTTACATAAATGAACTATATTTGCATCCATATAAGTGGGAGAACTAACTAATTAGACTTTCGAAAGTAACTTTCTGGTCTTGCACTATTTGCCTAAAAACTACGAGAAGAACAAAGGACAATATTTCTGGTGCCCAATGTGGAAGTGACAAATGTGTTTTTAGATGTAAAAAATTCTCAAATCAGTAAAAGTTTTAAAAATGAGGAGTCTGACAAAAACCGGACACAAATCAACCCCTCAAACATGCCAAACTATAGTATGTGCAGGGGCTGCCATTGCTGTGGTGCCCACCTTCCCTGCATCCTCTCACATCAGAATCAGACTGATGCAGATGTGCTGGAGGGTGTGGAGTGTCTGACGAGTGAAGGCGCTTTGTGGCACGCGGACAGGCCAAATTAATGGCTTGGTCTGGCCAGTACAGGCTCGGAATGTCCTGGTGCATTATGTGCACAGTGCTGTCTCCCAGGAGCAGGGATGTGGTTGTGTTATGGCAGCGAGTGCGCTGGGTGTGGGCCAGGTGTGAGAGACGCCGTTACATGCGGCTGTCTGCATTTCTGTGCAGGATGATGTCTAGTGATGACTGTGAGATACTGCAAGACACTGACAGAGCACACCAGAAGATCAGACTTCGTGGCAAGCTGTGATCCTGGCAGTGGGGGTGCCATGGTCCTGACTCTAATCTGGAAGTGTGGGTTTAGCTGTTCTGAGAACTGTAGTAAGCACTGTTCCCACATTTCGCTGGAGAGAACCTATTGCTGGTACGGTTTGTATGAATTTAGAGATAATTATGCCTGTGCATTATATTAACCAGTATGTACTGTATATCAGGCTGTTACTTCAGCTCTTATTCTGCATGAGTCTATGTCCTTTCCCACAACTCTATTGCTGTTAATATTATTTTCCCAATAGGTAGATTCCCCCCTTCCTCTCTAGATGTGTGTGTGTTTTATAGGGGTCCTTTCAAAATGTTGCTATGGAGCCCCACAAAGGTTTCTTCATACGCACTGTCAAACATGTACTCTTCGTAAAATGTTAACCCCTTTCCTGGCGCGATTGCATCATATGCAACCATGCCAAGCTGGGCTTTCCCTGACACAGTCTCATCTGATGCGACAGTGTCAGAAACACTCACAGGCGGCGGCTGCAAGGTGATATTCCTGCAGCCACCGAGCTCAGGAGGCAGTGCCGGCCCCTTGGCTCCCTCCGAATCCCCTACAACTCTCCTCCTCCCTCCCTGAGGACTATGGAGTGTGATCTAGGTTAAAATGCGCAATTTTAGAGAGACACAAAAGTGATTTCATGTACCTGGTGTATATAAAACAAAGCCCAAAGTGGCAATTTATGTCATACAGCAGTGGTGTTTGAATCATGGCGCCCTAGAATATCTGCTTTTCTTACAGCACCATTAAGCCAAAAGTTTATTATTGAGAAATTCTGCAAAAAATATTAAATTAAGTAAATTGTGTTTATAGATCATCCTTAGGCTAATTTATGTGGTGGTGGACAGGGTTGTCCAAATATTTTATGATTGGCAGCCACCAGCTCTGATTTTGCCTATCACATTGACCAAAAAATAATTTTATATGGTCTTGAATCACCCATCCATGGCACCCCAGCAGGTGCTCCGCGGCACCCATGTACCCACCAACGACTATAACGATCGCGGGTCCCTCTAGTAACCTAGTCGATATCGACCAGGTTGGCCTGCATGCATGGGTGATGGTTGATATCGACCATACGTGCCCGCGAATCTCAGGTCATTGGTGGCCGAAAAATGCACGATATGAACGATAACAATATGATCGATATCGTTATCGTTCATATGGTCTATTTAAGTCGTACCGTGTGTACGCACCTTAAGTGTATGATTGGAGGAGTTCTAATTCCTTTATTGTATCTATCCCAGGACACAATTGATATGAACTGGCAACAGTGTTTCATACTAACACAGACCTAACAATTAAGGGTCCACAGGTCTAATTTAACTGTGAATGTGAAGTTGTTTACAATTTTAATCTACATGTATTTTTATTTAATATTTGTATGTAATTGTATATTGCTTTTTATTTTGGTTTTCTGTGTTTTCTTATTGTTTTTAATAATTTTTTACTTTTTTTTTTCCTTTTGTTTTGGTCCACCAAGGAATATTAAATAGTTTTTATTGCTTATATTCAGGTGTTTTGATCAGGCCTATTCTGTGATAGCTCTCCATTGTTTGTGTTTTCTAGGACAGGGTCATTTGGAGCCTCTGTATGTTAATAAGGCCTTTTTTCTAAACATAACTTGACCAATAATCGCTGCAGTTTTTACACAACATACATAACCGACAGTAATGATGATGAGGCTGGATTATTGTATATGGCACGGTATTACCTTGGGAGAGGAGAAGAGGTCTTTTCCTGGCAGTACAGTAAGGGGGGAGCTGGTTGCTTCATCCTTCTTTGGTGTGGAAGCAGGAGGAGCTGGGGCTTTTCTCTTCACCCTCTTCTCCTGTTCGGGCTCCTTTACAACCCTGTCCCGGCTTATTTCCGTACTCTCTTTTGGTTCATAAAATGGGTTTGATCTGTAACAAAACAAAATTAAACCAAATTAAAAACACACACACACAGTCATCCTATTGGTGGAACATTAATGGCTGCCTGTGCATGTTTATCTTAAAGCAATTCCACAAATAATAAGTGTGGCTTATACTGATAACTGCGGTGGTCACCACCTAGAACTGCACCAGAGTTGCTAAGAGATCAAAGAAGTCTCTCTAGGTGCCAGCATTATAGACATAAAAGGAACTACGGCCATTATATTTTCTGCACCAAGCACAGTCATTTATTTTATTGTATTTATTGTAAGAACCCAAGAGTTCTGTTAGATCTATTTTGTTTGTATACTACAACCATAGGCATAAACAGCCATCAGGAAGGCACAGGTGACTATAGCTATGGAAAAAGAAAACGGAATACATGGAGAATGGTGTACTTTAACCATAACATACTGCTCTCTACCTAATATGTTATGTCAGGCCCTGTGCCACTGGCAGTCCTCGGGACCTTTTGTGTGACACACCCCCACCCTTTCCCCCAGCTTTCAAGAAAGCTTCATAGACTGTGTTTGATTAAACTAATTTGAATAATATTCCTTACAAAGACGCACAGGTATAACAGATATACTATGGAAATACATAAACAAGTCTATTTTGATCAAACAAAGGGTTTGCAATGTGCTTGTTTTTAAACAAGTTTTAATCAAAAGTTTCATGTGGCCACTGGATGGAAATGTTCAAGAGTTCTTTGATTTTTACCTGCACCCCGGCTGAACATCCTAAATAAGCATAAGGGAACTTGGCTCTTTTTTTTTTTTTTATTTAAATCTCACAATTGAAAAAATAGACCAATTTGCAAATTGCTGTTTTAAAACTTCCCATCACCTTCTAGTAGAAACATGAGCACATATTTACTTTTGGCTGAAATCCCAGCACACATGTAAAAAATGATTTCGAAAAGATAATAGTCTGGGCCCTCATTTTCCCTGCCTTCCTTATTCACCAATCTATAACTTGGCAGGCAGTCAGATATACACCCTCTGTAGATGATGCTGCTTTGACAGCTCCTGGCAATGGGTTTGAAAAAAGGGGAGCAGCTACCTACCTATATTTTGACGCCCTATTTTCAAACTAATAAATTACATTTTAAAGAGTGTACATATACTGTCCGTGGAACAAATTGTGGCTTGATGGACCACACTGAGGGCTCCGGACTGCTCACAGAAGCTCATGTTTTAGACAGAATGGGTTTGGCCCGACTAATCGCTGGGGTTGTGCCAAACGCACCGGCCACCTTGGGCGCAGAGTGAGCAACTTAATTTAAGTGGGTGACGACAGAGAATTGTGTAGGGTGTGTAGAATAGAGAGTATGTAGTCACACACTGCTCTAATATATACTTGCACAGTCCTTGTCCCCTTTCAATCAGAACTTCTAGTTACAGTTTAGGGTTAGAGGCCACTGTTCCTTTCCAGAAGGAGTTGTAATGTTACATCAGCAAAGTGCACCTGTAGCCTAGCTGTGTCTGACACAATACTTATAAGAATACACGCAAACAACTGACTAGGTAGGGACCAGTGGCATCACTAACGGCATGAGAAACTTGTTTCTAGGTAATGTACGAGGGTGGTTCAATAAGTAAAGTAACAAGACCTTTTACATGTGAAATGTTTTCTATTTCATTCTAATTGCCCGCCAGGCCAGAGCAGGGAGATAACTGCTTCCACTCATGTCCATTAGACTGCGTCTCATATCAGTCATACTGTCCCACCATCAGTTGTAAGATGGCGGGGTTGGTCGGAACATGGTCAAACATTGAGGCGCGTAGTGTGATCAGATGCGTTGTTGTGATCAGATTTCGTCATCTAGGTGTACAGTGATAACACCATCTCACAGAAACAGGTTAGGGTTTGGTGCACTGCCTTAGATAACGGCAGGACAGACGTTCAAGATGAGCAGTGATCCGGCCGGCCAAGCACGTCCACCACAGATGATAATAGGTGCCGCATTGAAGGTCTGACTCCGGAGGACAGATGCATTTGGGTTAGTGATATTGCTGATGAAATGAACACCTCAGTGGGTACTGTGCACAACATCGCTCATGAGCAATTGGAGTACAGGAAAATGTGTTCATACTGGGTACTGAAGCAGCTCACAGAAGTTCACAAAAACAATAGGATGGGATCGTCTCTTGATACGGTACCATGAGGAGGGAGTGCAATTTACAGCAGTGTATTGTTACAGGTTATGAAATGAGGGTGCATCATGTGACACCAGAGACGCCGCAAGCATCCATGACATGGAAACACGCATCGTCCCCACTTTCAAAGAAATTCAAAACAACTCCATCAGCAAAGAACGCCATGACGACAGAGTTTTGGGACCACAAGGGCGTGCATCTTGTTGATTATCTCACCAAGGAAGATCCTGTGAATGCTGACCACTACTGTGACACAGTGAGCCAGTTGCGGAGGGCAATTAGTCGAAAATCACCTGGGTTGTTGTGAACAGGCGTCGCATTGCCAGTATCACTCAGCCAACCGCATGTGGGAGTTGTTACGGTGCTACCATTGGGAAGTACTGGACCATCCTCCCTACAGCCCTGACCTGGCACAGAGTGATTTCTGTCTCTTTGGACTACTGAAGAAGCATCTGGATGGAAGGTGATGCTGAAGTTCAGCAAGCAGTCATGTCCTGGCTTGAGGCACTTGACGATGATTTCTTCTATGCCAAGATAAATGCCTTGGAATACCATTGGAACAAATGTTTAGACAAGTATGGGGAATATGTGGAAAAATTGTCTATGCTATTGATTACACGTATATGTACGAGATTAATAAATGTACGCAATATATAAGCAGGGCCGATGCAATGTTACTGGGCGCCATAGGCAACATTTCACCAACCACCCCTGTTCGCTCCAATTCATAATATGCCACGCATTAGTCTCCCCAGTTTATAATATGCCACACAACAGTGTCCCAAATTCATAATATACTATATAGAATATGCCACACAGCAGTAATCCAAACACATAATCTACTATATACAATATGCCACACAGGAGTGCCAAAATCATAATGTACCTCATAACACTGCCGCAAATTCATAATAAAATGCAAACAGCTGTGCCACAAATTCATTATATGCCACTCAGATGTGAATTATGCCATTGTTTTTTTTTTTGTGTGGACCCAGTGGCGCCCTCCAGCGGTCAGCGCCTGCCTAATTGTAGCACTGGCCCTGTATATAAGTATATAAACACATTGTTGTGAATATTGGTGTAGCTCTCAGAATTGCTGCCTTATCACTGTGTAGGTCAGAGCTTTTCAAATTCGGTCCTCAAGGAAATCTAACATTCCAGATTTTAAGGATATCCATGCTTGGGCACATGTGTTTAAATCAAAATGAGTGAAGTACTAGTTAAGTCAACTGTGCATGGATATACGTAAAACCTGGACTGTTAAATTTGCCTTGAGGTCAGGGTTTGAGAAGCTCTGATATAAGTACTTGGGTGCTCATTAAACATAACACAGTAAAAATAAAGATATTCCATCAGAATCAACCTCATACGTTATAATGGTGTAAATCAAGAGTGAGGAAAAATTAAACCACAGCGAGGCAGCTGTGAGCTTATGTTGAGGAAAAGCAAAACTCCTTCCAGACGCTATAATTGGCAATTAGATTATTTTCCTGGATCTATAAAACCATTAATGGAATCTAATAGTGATAGCTGCAGATACCACTCCATGTAAGAATAAGTATCCAATATACTTTCAATCCAGTACAACAGCTGGCCATCACCACTTCCACTGGCAGGAAATCTCATAGGCTGACCGCTCTTACTGTAAAGAACCCTTTCAATGCTGATGGCATTGCAGAGCCCACAAATTCGCCTACACGCCCACAACACTTCGCCTACACACAAACGCCCCCATAGCCGCCCAGTTACACACAGTCAGACAAAAGTAGAGATGTGACTGAGTTGTGTATGTGTTGTGTACGTGAATCGCCCATAGTTGCTCCCAGTTGTGTATGATTTGCCGTGGAGCATGCATAGTGCTTGAAAACGCAACATTTGTTCCCTAAACGAAGTTGTATGCACTTATGAATCTGCCAATATGTATTTCCATGGAACTGGTTTACGTATAGTGTGAATGCATAATTCCTTCATAAAAAAAAGTATCTGTGTCAAGGTCCCTTTAACAAAGTGGTGGGGATAGTCAAAATTAGGCTGACTACACGCTGGCACTGGCAAAATGCCAGAGACACTACTAAATAAAATACGATCACGAATAAATAGAGCAGACAGAATTCAAAAGGATGCTGCCACCGAATGACCCCATTCCAGTACAAGCTGGAATGGGGTCATTGGAACAAATAATGTAGGTCCTACTTCCAAACTCATTGGAATGCTTTAAAAAAGCATTAAACAAGCACCAGTAAAATTCATAGTATGCAACACCAGTAGCTAAGTGACCATCGAAAATCCTGAATGTCCCTAACTGATACTGTTTAGTGCAGGTTTCTTTGAATGCATAAATGCTTTCCACTGCAAACTTAAACCTTGGGGTTTTCATAGTTGCATGTTGATTATAGTCATACACTATCGATCATTTCTGCCTTGTGGCAAGGAGCAAACCCACAAAGCTTGCTGGAGGGTCACAGGAGCAAAGAAATGGTATAAAGAGGCACATTCCTTATCCATAAAACAGCCTAGGAGATGCCTGAATTACCAGGGACCTTTATTCTAACAGGGAAATGCACTCTCAAATGATGCTGCTTTTCTATCAATGAAGTACAAAGCTTTGCTATTGATCACAGAAATAATAAGCAACTGTAGGCATCCAGAAAATGCACCAGGAGCAAGTTGTTGGTGATTGACACAGACATTAAAGGTGCTGCCACTTCACTGCCCATCGCAACAGAGACACTTGAGGGAAAAAAAAAAAACAGGTCAAGTGTCAAAATGAGGACAAGCGAAACAAAATGGAGGAGCGTGGGTCAGAAAAGAAATACAAGAGACGAGAGGGCAACAATTTGTGTAAAGAAAAAAAGGTGCAAAACTAGCTGTCAATTCACTTAACTTTATCTTTAAGTAGACAGCATGACATGAAAATAAAGATAAGGGTGATGATTGATCAACAAGATGAAAGAAGACAAACTGTTTGCTTTGTTCTGCTTTTCAACAAGATACTGCAGAATATTGCAAGATAACAGTGTTTTACATGCATACACAAACAGAACTCTTTCCCTCATGCGTTTATAGTGACCTTTAGAATGCATGTAATTAGACGCACTCTCCCTTTTCTCTGCTGTCAATAAACAGAACAAATGGATACATCCTCTTTTTTTGTTAATTACTTATCACATTGCAGAAATTATTATACAATCAGCGTAAAGCATTGTTTTCATTTCTTTGTCATCAGTACATAGAGCACATCTCCTGACATCTATGAAACTAGTGTACAGGAAAACTGGTAGCAACTGTTTTTCTGAGACAGTAGCAGTTCTATTTTAGGGCAGTCGAAAATTAAAGCAAACATTTAATTGGTAGCGATGGACAACGCAACAGTTTTCCGATGCACATATTTTCCTAAATGTTTCCCAGTATTACCTGGTTTGAAACGTATCACCTCCTCCTCATTCAAAATTAATTTCATACAGCTCTTCTATATACTCCACCTAGGTGGCATTTGCACTTCCTTTCTACTGGCAAACCCACTCTTACTTATTAGGACATTGCTCTTGGAACTGCTGCCTCTAAACTCCTTACACTGTTCTTCCCCTAATGGTACTCATCTCCCACCCATCACAACAGACACTCCTTGGACTTCATTTTCTTCCATCTTTGTGACATCTCTAATTCCTCGAACTCAGGTTTTCCACTTTACGAATACAATCTTCTTTCTCTCTGCATCAACTCCTGCTCCACAGCGATACCTTAACGGCCTTGAAGCTCTCATCTTATTAGCATCACTGGAACCACACCTCTCTCTCATATCTTCCTTCTCCTGTTCTAATGCTGGAGTCTCTATATAGCTACAACACTCTCTTCAGCCTTGATGAAGTAGGAAGTGTCATCTCCCAGTCTTTGTGGTTCCAAACTCTAGCAATGGCACTGGAAATCCCCACCTACCTACAAAAGTGCTCCTGTTTTTCCAAGGGCAAACAGAAAATGAGAGCATCTTTGATGGTTGATAGGGATAGGCTTTGAAGAATGTCTCCCTCCTGCACTTTGTTAAAAACCATGATATATTTGGAGAAGGGAAAGGGGGGACATGATAGAAACTTTCAGACTATACATATTGAGATCTCTTAGTCTTTCCTGGTAAGTTTTGTGATGTAGACCTTGCACCATTTTAGTTGCCCTTCTTTGTACAGTATCTAATGTATTTATATCCTTCTGGAGATGTGGCCTCCAGAACTGAACACAGTATTCTAGATGAGGCCGTACCAATGACCTATACAGTGGCATTAGCACTACTTTCTTCCTGCTACGGATTCCTCTCCCTATGCAACCAAGCATCTGACTTGCCTTTCTCATTGCTTTGTTACAATGCTTACCTGCCTTTAAGTCACCTGAAATAGTGATTCCTAGTTCCCTTTCCTCCTCTGTAGTTTCCATTAGAGTACCCTCGATACTATATTTAGATTTTGGGTTCTTGAGACCCAAGTGCATAATTTATCATTTTTCAGCATTAAACTGTAGTTGCCATGTTCTTGACCATTCCTCTAGTCTACCTAGATCCTCCATCATTTGTCTTACCCCTCCAGGTGTGTCTACCCTGTCGCATATTTTTGTGTCAACTATTAAAAAAGGGAAAGTATGCTTTTTTGCAGAGAATACCTTTTACAATGTCACCAACAAAGATATTAAAAAGCACTGGTCCAAGTACAGAACCTTGGGGTACACCACTTGTCACAATTCCCTCCTGAGACTGCACTCCATTTACTACAACTCTCGGTTTCCAATTCTCATCTATGTAACCATCTTAGAATACAGTCCCAAGTTTTCAAGTTTATTTATCAGTCTGAGATGTGGTTGACTGTGGCACAAAGGCAACTGTGGTTGTTAAGACAGGGTGTAAGCTTTGGAGACTGAAGTATGTTTGCCTGGTGAGATCGTTGCCTTTGGGCAGAATAACAGGAGTATAGTATTTTTTCCTATCCTCAAGAAACCGTAATGACCTTTGCTTTGCTTCCAAACTTTTAGAAACAATTGTCTACAAATACAGTACCCGACCCACTTTCTCTCCAGCCAGTCTCTTCTTAAGTCTCTGCAGTCCGACTTCCACCTTGTTCACTCCACTACAACTGCCCTTGCTAAATAGTGACCAATCATTTATTTTTAGCAGAGTTAAAAGGGCAACTTTGTGCTAATACACCAAGGCCTCTGACCACTTTTGACACTATCAATCAACATCTTCTGCTTCTTCTTCCAACACTTGGGTACATTAAAGGCCCAATAGCATTCTGATAACGATCTTTTTCCATGCTCTCTATTTCTTCTTCACTTATTGGGGACATGGCTTTAGTTAGTTTTATGCCCTTGACAAGGGGAAAACCTATTGGTTTAGCATATGCTATACCATACTTTGTAAGTATACTTTCATTGTAGGTTTGCTGATCATAGATATAACTCCTTTCTCTGGATCTTGGGTGATTTTCAGGCCTAGCAAGTAGTGTCCAGGATCTAGATCCTTCATGAACTTATGTCCCAACAGCTGCTTGACATCTGTGATGTGCTGCTCTTGGCCTGCTAGTAAAAAATCATCCACATAAAAAACAAATATATAAAGCGTTTATCTTCGTACAAAGTCCATTTATTGCAGTACAACTCCGTTTTAGACTGTACAAAGCTTTAAAAGACAGACTTCTCCCTCTAGAAACACATTCTCACAGTAATGCTCTGGAGTTTCCATATATATCTCCTCTGTTAGTTCTCCGTTCAAGAAAGCTGTATCAAAGTCTAATTAGTATAACAGTATACTGTACAAGACAAATCTGGCAATGACTAAGCATAATGTACTATACTTGCAAGAGGAGAGTAGGTTTCACCATAGTCAACTCAGATCTTTGAGTATAACCCTTTGCGACAAAATGAGCTTTATAATGACTGATGGTCCAATCTGCTTTCATCTCTTTGAAGAAAATCCATTTGCTCATGACTGTTTTGCGGTGATTTGGTCTTTTAACTATAGTCCATGAATTATTTTCATTGAGTGATGTCATCTCTTTGTCTATTACTGATTTCGATTCACACCAGTAGCAACTTGACTCTGTTTCCTGGTAATATTTACAAACTCCTCAATCTCTTCTAAGTGGTTTTCCACTATTTGATCTTGCAGAAGTTCTGTTCTGTGGTTGAATGTCCACGCTGGTAGTTTCTGTTCAGACATGTCTCCAGTTGCTAGCATTACCAATATCCCTGCAATTCCTGTTCCAGCTTTGTTTTAAGTGGTGCTGTTCTTAGAATACAACATCTCTTGATTTTATAAGCTTTTTCTTCTTAGGGTTCCAGAGTCTGTATCCTTTACTCTCTTGGCAGTATCTAAACATGATACATTTTTACAGATTTGGGATCCAGCTTACGTGCTTTCTCCTTGGGGATATGTATATATGAAATGCACCCAAAGACTTTGAAATGGTTGATGCTTTGTTTTATTCCAGAGAGCAGGCGGCGTCTGTGGACACAGATAGTGGCAACTGCATTGGCTGCCTATACAGCATCCGGATGGCTGGCTATACATTATTAAACAAGCTGCTGACAGACAATTCAACTGCAGTTATTGCACAGTGGATTATTATTTACTTTATCATACCCACCTGACTGGTGGAGTTTACAACAATCACTTGGGTGAGACTACAGTTTGGACAGTGAGTATTAACCCATTATTCCATCAATTGAAAAGACTACAGGTGGACATTTTCACAGGAGAGGGACTCGTCCAATAAGTTCCGTAATATTCTCTAGTATATATATATATATATATATATATATATATATCTATCTATCAGTGTTGCACGATTTAAATCAAATGATTAAATCAACGATTTAAATCAAAAGATAAAATCATGATTTAAATCAAAAAGTAAAAAACTACAACTTTTGCTTAGAAGAGGTAGACGTGTAGGTGGGGGCAGTCTTTTTTTTTTTTTTTTTTTTAGCTCAGTTGTGGAGAATAATGGATTGTGTAGAGGAGTTTCCCCATGGAATGAGATAGATCCCATTCCGTTTGTGTATGATGACTTTATCAGCCAGTGTCAAACGTCATTCCCTACCATCCAAGTGGGCATAGAGGGGGACTATATTCCTGTGGCGAGCGAAGCGAGCCAAAGTGCCCGCAGCGTGGCGAGTGAAGCGACCTGCTAGGGTCCGAATTTCTTATTTTCCTGGAAAGTGTGGGCAAAAACATCCAATTCCGCCCTCACTCACATCACTTCCAGGTACAGCTACTGAAGGGGTTTTATACTCTTCCGATTCCCAATAGCTCTTAAGTTTCAGATTTGAAGTATGAACAAGCACATGACCTCAACATTTCAGGAATTAAGGAACATATCATTGCTATTATTAAGCACTTTAGAAAAGTCCATTTTTCAGCAGCTAAATACAAAGAAGCAGGTGGAGAAGGCTTATACTACCAAGTGACATATGCTGGAATACTATGGCTGACTTCATCAAGTGCAGGAATTGAAAAGATTTTTTCAACGTAGAGTTTTGTACAATCCAAAACACGCAACAGATTGGGAAATGAAAAAGCAGCTAAGCTGGTTGCATGCTACTGAGCCTTTTCTGTTGAGGACAAACGTGAGGACTTGGACAAAGACATGTACATGTTTGACTCAGACTCAAACAACTGATTGAGTGAAATTCAGAGCCTAATTGTACTTCTTGATGCAACTGTTTAGTGTGTATTTATTCTATTACGGTGTTAATTTTGTTACTGTTCTCACTTTGTTCATGTATTACTAAAACAAGGTAAACATCTAAAATGAAACCGTTTACTTAAAAAAAAAAATTATAAAAAAATCTTATTTAAATATAAAAAAATCTGAAATAAGTCCAATTTTTTTTTCAAAAATCCGATTTTTATGCAACCCTGATATATATATTACTGACTAGGTTATACTCACTACTTTTAGTGTATTTCAATTTGGATAATTGGGACTGATCCAGAGCGTTTTATTGCACCGATGTGTTTATTGATGCATAGGTCATTTTTATGCTATTAAATTTGATACATTTCAATATTTGTTGTACGTTTTCAGATCAAGCGCTCTACATTTGTTCTATATAGTTTATTTTTGAGCAGCTGGCAGATGAGGTTTGCCCCCATATCTGGTACATATAACACATCTGTGACTTTGGTTTCACCCCCCTACTCTCAGGTGAGCGATGATCGTCCCAACTTTTGTGGCTGTAAGTACTTTATTTCCTATTCCTGTGATTGTTATAAACCATCCTTAATTACTGAAATGTCTTGTGGTGCCTTAGTTAACATACTAGCAATACATTTTGCATCTGTCGGATACTTAAAGCGGACTCATTTTTGTTGTTACACTTTTTTTTCAGTTTACATTCATATGCTTTGTATCCTACAACTTTATGACATATAAAGCACTTATACCTGACTTTTCTGGGCTTTTCATCTTTAGTGTGTAATGCAGTATTCTCAGCATTTAATTAAATTAATACACATTCTTGGAACTGCAGTAGTTTTGTCCCAACGATCTCTGTTGACAGTTTGGATGTAATAGTGTCTAAAGCTACTACCAGGAAATCAAATTTAGACTTTAAGCTGTGTAGCATTGTCATAGCGATATCCTCGTCATCGACTTGGACTACTACAGACATTAATTGCTGAGATAAGGACATCATCTTATAGACATAGTGACTCATACTTGTGTATTCACTCAATTTAGTATTATACAGTATTCGCCACAGATTAATTCTTTTTATGAGACCCATATCCCCATTTGCTGACTGGAGGGCTGTCCACATGTCATGCACTCACATCTTCCCGTGTATGATAGAATAAACATGTTGTTCAACATTTAAACCTATGGCTCCCATAGCTTTATGTACATAATCAAGATAAGGACTGTCATCTGGATTAATAGCAATTTTACACAGCCTTTCACGCTTAAATTGCATTTCCTTTTCGAACTTCCATGTGGCATAGTTCTCTTAACTTTTGAGTTTTATGAAGCTCATTGTGGAAGCTACTGTGTGCATGTTGTATGCTGAGTCACTGAAGTCTCACTCACTGCTTATTTCACATGCAGCGATCTATAGCGCTTGTGGTGCCTGGGTCTATAACCTGTTGACATGTGATATACTCAAGATGAATAGTAGTAGACACCAGCGGAATCAGTATATGAGGCAGGTCAGGAAGTGACACTTAACCTGGAGTTGAGGTTTATTGCAGTGCAGAGTTTACAGCCGCACCCACAGTAACACTGGCAGACAGCCAAGATGGAGCGAAAGCGTACAGCGGACCGTCCGTCATGTATGTGCAGCGACAATATGGGATAAACAGTGGTGTCAGTGTAGTACCGTGGCGCGGACGGTGCCAAGATGCACTGTCGGCAGCCATATTAGGAAAAGACTGATGCTTAAGTAAAGGAGCATCATAGAGATAGTGCAGGAATGCACTCCATATATCAACAGCTTTCACCTTACTCAGCTTTTAAGGCTAATCTTACTGTCCTGCTGCTCCTAAACCGCTGCACCACTCTGCAATACCCTTCAGTGCCTCCCCATTGAACCACAAATGCAATTCAAAATCCACTTCATACATCTCTGACCTCATCATGAAATACACTGCAGTGAGTCCTTTCTGCTTTGACTTAAACGTCTCTTCCATTCTAATAACCATAACTCACTACCACATCCAAGACTTTTTCTGTGCTGCTTTCCATATATAGAACTGCCTCATTCACCTAACCAGAACGTTTCCCAACCCATTCCCTATAGCCTATCCTGTTACCACTCCTAGACCACTTCCTCAGGAATTGGTATGTAATACTGCCGGCCGACAGAGGAAGAGATCCCGGCAGCGGCAGCCCGACAGCGCTGGAAATCCTGATAGTCACCAGGTAAGTACTAACTAACCTAACCCCCTAACCCTCCCTTAGGAGTGCCTAACCCTAACCTCCCCCCAAGTGCCTAACCCTAATCCCCCCTCTAAGTGCCTAAACCTAACTCCCCCCCCTTCCCCGCTGCCTAAACCTAAGTCCCCCGGGAGGGTGCCTAACCCTAACCTCCCCCCGGGGGTGCCTAACCCTTCCTCTGCCTAGCCTAACCCTAACCCTAAGTCCCCCTCGTGAGCCCTAAACCTAACCCTCCCCCCCGCGGCTGTCCGCTCGCGGCGCCCGGCATAGGGGTAATGACAGGCGTCTACATTTTAGACGCCTGTCATTTAACCCTAACCAGGATTGAGGAGTCGGGAAGCCGGCGGTCGGTATTGCGGCCGCCGGCATCCTAAACGTATACCCTTCCTCCACTTGTTCTTCCTGCCAGGTCTCACATGCTCTTAATGTCTCTAATTCCTCCCTCCCTCTAGACTGTAAGCTTTCATGAGTAGGGCCACTCAATCCTAAGTCTCACGTCTGCTACCTCTTTGTCTGCCTTAAATGTACCATTCAGGTTTTATGCATAGCTGTATTTGAGTGCTATAGTTTTATGCTTATTATGTACTTACGGTACATATGGCATTTGTGCTTGGTTATATGTTACTTGCAACTGTACTGCATTATTTGTACTTGATTGTATTATCTGTAACTTGTATGTGATTTCTACGCTCACTGGGCCTAATTCAGAGTTCTATGTAAACCCAATAGTTTTCGCACATGTTTGATGATTGGCGCAGGAGCTGTACTGCGCAAGTACCAAGCAATGACTGCGACAGGGGATATGCTGTAACTCTTTGGGTATGAAGACAGGGCGGCGCTGCCTACATTTCAGGGAAACTGGGGTGTGTCAGCCCACGATTTCTGGGATTGTAGAGACCAGTGCCTGCATCTTAACACACAGATTTACTGGCTTTGTAAGTGGCAGGAGGTGGCCATTCTGAGTAAGCTTAGATTTACTCAGATGGCCGATGCAGCAACATCGCGGCAGATGTTTGTGATGTTTATCCGATCCTGCATCTTCGGACACAGACATCGGAACAGAGATACTGGCAGGCATTAGCATATTTTTGAACAGCAGCTGCATCTAAACATGCACCTGCTGTGCATAAGCGTCCATCACTAAATCAGGCCCCACTGTCCAGCGTTGCGAAATCTGTTGCGCCTGAAAATGATGATGATGGAATCATCCACTCATCGAAACATAGATTATAAACTAAGATAAACTATCTACAGATGTGCGATTGTTTGCGATTATGGGTAAAATTAGTGAAAATTAGTGAAATCTCAAACATGACCTTTATATCGGCTAAAATGATAAAATAAAAAGTAATACAGTGCTTTTGGTTGGGTAGGACCACCAATAGCCATTACATTTGGAATTTCTCAACTGTTACACTTTGGAAAGGACACACGACCTGTCCTAAAATAAAACAAATGAGAAAATAATTATAAATTTAGAATCCTATTTATGACATAATCACTTGTAAATGAACACAAATATGTGGCACACTTATATTAATGCTTTTCGCAATACAGGAATGTGCATCCTATAATTTGAGGCTGTAACAAATCTAATTGCATGACATTAAAGGTTTCGACCTGCTTTCTAGTCACTAAATTAAAAAGCCCATTTGCATTACTTAGAAGACGAGAGAGCACAGAGGGTAATATGACTAATGGGAAAAAAAAAAAAAAGAATAAAAACAAATGGAGCAATTTGGAAATGGAGAATTGAAGTGTTCCTGACTGAGAGGTTGTAATTCATCAAATGTATTTTTTTTTCACCCCTACACAACCTGTGCTTTTCCCACTAAAACCTTAATGCAATCAGGAGCATGTGAAGAGTATTAGATTTCGATAGGGCCGCAGCCAGTTCTGAGGTGTCACAAATCGAGTTAGCCTGAGACTGAGATCAGCGATGAACATCTTACTCAGAGGAAAAGAATTGCATAAGGAACCAAACCACTCAGATTTTACATAATTCCATCTCCATAACTCACACATTCGACAACAGTGCATTACTACAGCATGTGTCACATGCTGACTACAGTGGAAGCCCAGAGTAAAGCTTTAAAATGGCCGCCATGTATTCAAAAGTTACAGCTAAAAAGCTCATGAACATAGGGCTCGATTCAGAGTTGCACGCTAATCCCGTCGCGACTGTATCCTTTTATGCAGATACTTGGCGATAATATGCAAATGTTGCAGGCGCCGGGATATGTATTGAGACGCACACTAGCAATCCAAGCTGGTGCATAAAAAGACACAGCATCTGCATAAAGACGCAGCATGGGTCACAGATTATCGGCCTCCTGAGTAACGTTATGGTGACTCAGAATGGCCTAAGGAACACTTGAGGATGTATGAATGAAAAGCCGCTAGCCAATTAACACTGAAGCGCCTTGTGTATTCAGAGATGGACGTCACAAACTATTTCACTGCAGTGTCAATAAAGACTTCAGGAACTGGCATTATAGCATTTTTTCTTTATGCATTTGTACATTTTTCATATATCACATGTAGGTTAAATATCTGCTCTAATTACCATGATATTTGCCAAATACGATTATTTTAAATATATTGTATTTTATTGATGTGTTCGCTGACATATTTTAATATATATAAAAAATTTATTAATTATTCTAAGAAAGGCTTCTCGATTATTTTCTGCCATGACAAGGGTATATATTTATACATGTTGATATTATTAGCGCAACATTATTGTGGGTATTGTATTTTTTGCTTGGTTGCAAGTTTTGGGCGCCCACACAGGCTCTCTGGGTATTGCCGCTGTTGGAGATTCATTTTTATTTCTATTAGCGCCTGATTGTTCTTATTAAGAAAATTCCAAAGCAAAAAATAAAACCAATCGCCCAACTGCGTAAATGTTGGCAACACAGAATCATGCCCATAGCAAAGCGAAATTAACTAATTCCTTAAGAAATATGCCATTACTGCATGACAAACACTTAAGGCGCACATCCACTTGCTGACTAGTGAAAGACTGAACAATATCGTTAAACTGCGCACTGCCCACACTGAACGATATATCATTCAGTGCAGGCACCCTCCCTGATACCCGAACATACCAAATCTGTCGTTATCGGCATTTGACAGACATTGTTCAGGCGATGATTGATGTCGGAAACGACCAGCAGGAGCGGGCATCGCTGGTCGTTTCCGATATTTTCATGCCTGATTAATGAGCAATTGAACGATAACGATGTCGTTATCATTCAATCGGTCTATTTAATCAGCAAGTGGATGTATGTGCACCTTAAGATATAGCCAAGTAAATTTGGTGAAAAGTGGGTAAATGTCATCTAGAACAACACACTTTAAACCCTGAAAGCGATTTATGTTTAGAACATAATTCTAGAGATTGGGGAACTGAGCTCCAACACAAGCCCCACAAGCAGTTAACATACGTACAAACGGAATTTAAAAAGCAGACCTAAATCACAAGCAAGTCAAACGGCTGGAATCAGAAACTGCCTCATGAGGGAGGCCTCTAGGCCAGAATGATGCACAGTGTTCTGGGTGGATGAATACCAAATTGAGTAATTTGGTTCCAGGCGCCATGTATCATCTGTTGGCGGATTGGCAAACTCTTTGATAACAGCCAAGGCAGCTCCAAATTACTAAAGGAAATCATTCTTCTCAAAACTGCTGCCGGTCAGAGATGTGTTATATCCAGTTCAACAAAGAGCCAGAAAATCTGTTTTCACACAAAAACAAAACCCTAAACAAACACATCATGACGCCTGGATTACATGCACTTATAGAGGAATCTTATAAGACGAAGCATCTTCTATTCTTGCTGTTCGGGTTACCCAGCATGCACTGCTGGTGAAGCTGAGGCACAGGCTTGAGAGCCAGTGTTGTGATCCCGTATATATATTGGGAAAGACATGAATATCAAAGATGTGGATATTTAATTGTTATTCTGTAGCATAATAATTACTCGCACGATAAATCCACACCTAAACTGACAGGTTACATAGCTCATACTGCAATTATGTACCTGAACTGTATATATAATGTAAACTCTTGCATAACAAACACACGCCCTGCTTCTTATATCACTAATTAACTCAACGGTTACCTATGTAACCGCCTGTCACCTTACATTCACATTTTTGTTTCAGTAATAAATACAGTAGTTATAAACTGACCTTTGTTAAACAAAATGAAAACTCTCAGCTATTTTCTATTATTAAATGTTTGATTGGTTTCCTGCTGGCAGATCCTAACTAATATCTGAATCTTAATTATGCAAATCAGGAGGAGAAGGCAATCTGAAACATTTTATGGCCCTGCTGTAGTGTTTGGGAGAAATGAAGGAACAGGTAGTGACCATGACACTGACACTTATTACATTAATAATAATGTAGTACAGGTTGAGTCTCCCATATCCAAATATTCCGAAATACGGAATAATTTTGGCATGACTGAGATAATGAAACCTTTGATTTTTGATGGTTCAATGCACACAAACTTTGTCTAAGGCACAAATTATTACAAATATTGTATAAAATTACCTTCAGGCTTTGTGTATAAGGTGTATATGAAACATAAATGAATTTCATGTATGTACACAAACTTTGCTTGAGCCACATAATTATTGAAAATATTGTATAAAATTACCTGCAGGCTGTGTGTTTAAGGTGTATATAACACATAAATGCATTCTGTGTGTATATTGGGGTCCCATTCCCAAGATATTTCATTATGATAAGCAAATATCCCAAAATACGGAATATTCCGTTATCCAAAATACCCCTGGTCCCAAGCATTTTGGATATGGGAGACTCAACCTGTAATACTAATAATAATAATACATATAAAATGTAAAATATAAATTTACAGAATATCCA
The DNA here is from genome assembly GCA_031769625.1 of Taudactylus pleione. Classification (NCBI taxonomy): domain Eukaryota; kingdom Metazoa; phylum Chordata; class Amphibia; order Anura; family Myobatrachidae; genus Taudactylus; species Taudactylus pleione. Next base: position 6,411,577 of record JAUIMM010000200.1, on the reverse strand, counting down.
TTATATTTGCCTGTGTTTACCAATACACAATATGTACAAAACAATTATATTATCCAGGAAACAATTTCAAAAGCTCTGGTTCCTGAATGACCCCAGATTAATGCAAGATTCAGAAGTAATGGTTTAAAATATCAGCTTTCTCTAGGGCAAAGAATGAAAAGGCATCATCAGTTTATATATTCAAATATCAGTTATTTCAGTAGAATGATTTAACTTGGTTATATTTAGAGATTGCTTTATATTAATATCAAAAATGTTTTTTTGTTTAAGTTTTAAAAGATGATGACCACTGTTATACAACACTGCTTCATTCTGGCCTACAGATATGTTGCAGAAAGGGCTGGCTACTTGTCTGCAGTGCTATCCGAGACCATGAGATGATTCCACAATACTGAGGAATACGGCATAAATCAGTCCTCTCCTAAGCTGTGAGCTCATGGCATGAACATGGCGGGTCAAAAAGAGAGTGACTGGCTAGAAGCATTCTACATGAAAAAAAACGCTCTGCATTTGCTAAGATTCGTCAAACTGAAGCATTAAAATCTAGGGCATTGTGAAGTCTCACTATGAATGGGGATAACAAAGGCTACATGATTTGCTATTTTAGCTTTTTGTCTTTTACCTGCTAGATTCAGAAAAGAAAAAAATATATAAACCAGATCAGGCCTGGTGCTGCTATTTGTGAATTGCAGTGTCTCTTGTCTGCTCTTTGAGTTGTTGGGCAGTCTTCCAACGTGTAAAGCAAATTTTATGAGAAGAGTTGTGCTCGTCATGTGTCTAACTGCTCCATTTCTCCCTGTGCGATCAAATGTCTCTTTTGTCAAGAACCTTACCTAGGTTTGCCATGTTATTTTAGGAGAAAGTTGTGCTTATACAGTGAGAGCTCAAACCCATCTGTTCATATAAAAGGTGTATAGATTCCACTCACTCATCAAGATCATCCTCTTCCTGCCGTCTGGCTTTGTTAGCGTAGAGGTATTTGGTCATATCCACGGGTCTGGCATTCTTTCTCTTTGCTGGCTGTGGTGGGGATTCTTTATGAAGTTCAATGACCACTTCAGGACCCGCATCTGGCTCATCAAATGGGTTTGAATAGGTTGTGGGCTCAGGGTCCTTAAAGGGGTTGTAGTCATCATAGAATGCTTCAACCTTGGTTTTCTCTACAGGTGTTTCTAAGGAAGATATACATACATACTGTAAACAAGATAAAAAAATTTGTGGACATTTTATAATAAAAGCAGCAATGATGCACTAGCGTTGAGGCACAGGTACGAATGTCTAGGTGTTGAATAATATGTGGTATAACAACTCAATATACAAGACTGCAAAATATAGCCATCTGCTTCTGTTTCATATTTACAGCTACCTTAAGGTAGCTGCAGTAGTTGGGGATTAAATGAACGTCTCGTCTAAAGAGCTCAGGTTTTCAAGCGCTATTCAACATTGGTTACAGTAAAAGTATCTCATTGGTTGTTCAGGAGCGCTGACACCCACTTTTCAGGACTCTTTGCGAGCCTGTAACAATACGTCCACTTCTAATGACTCACACATTTGGCAGGGCTGACACAGGTTCTGTGTGAAAGGGGTCAACCCGGAAATAACCTGGGACCAAGGTGCAGTATGGAAGGGTTTTGGAGCGGTGACCCGGGTCCAACCTGTGTTCAATCCGAGAAATAGCAGTGTCAAAAGCCTCGTCTTTGGTCTGAAAGTGGTATTCATTAGTACCTTAGTTGTTTGGATTTAACCATCTGTGCTCAAGCATGAAGCAAGTGTGTTGGTGACAAAAAGGCACATAGATCTCCCCGCCAGGTTCACAGGTAGAGGCACGTAAATTTCAAATCGTTCCTCGGTCTACTGTTACCTTTGGCATCTGGATCTCCAAATGGGTTTAGCTCAGTTGAATCAGAACTTTCGAAGGGAAGCGACCTGGAGTTCATTAAATCTTGATCCTCTTCATCAAGAAAATTTAACTTGTTTATGAGTTCTACAACAGATACAGACTGCTTCAGAGCACTGTTAGTAATACAGACATTTATACCGATTTACTTTCACCGACAAGTGTGCAGATGTGTGAAAATCAACATAAAATAAATTATATATATCTCAAAGAAAATCCATAGAAAACAAATAGAATTTCCCCACTTAGCGCTGAAATAAAGTAATGCACTGCTAGGGCTTGAAATGACTGCTTGTATTTTGTAGCAAACCAACACTGCCAGATAAAGGTGCGAATGGTAAAATACATGTAAAGAGTATTGAACAGAGGCAGGCAGCCACAGTGCAGACTGCGTCCCTAGGTGTGAAATAGAACAGCATTGTGGTGTGTTTTAATAGGTATAGGCATCAATGATGGGAGAGACTTCAGAGCCCACAATTAAAGGAAGGCTTACAATAATAAGAATTTAAATTGATAATTGCTCTAAATTTGCAAGCTCAATGTACTGGGCCTGATTCAGCAGAGGACCTTAATGCGATCGCAACTGCGAAAATATACTAATACTCAGCATAAAGACGCCCACTGCTGCCTTCTCATACCCGTCCAAAGTTGCTCTTCTGCATATACATTGGTACCATTGACGCACATCGGCCAGTCACGCAGCATTTACAACAAGTCTGACCAGCCGCAGACACTGCAGTCTCCTCGCACGCGGAGAGCTCTCATCCTGCGTATGCAATCGCAGTGGCTAATTTATGCACGCCCATGACAAGGCATTTACGCGGACAGACACGTCTGCGTTTTTCCGACAATTCCCCCCCATGGTCACCATCCCCAAACACTGACGGCCTGTCACTCACGTTGCGACGGATTCCTCTTTGCGTCCGTAATTGCAATGTAATTGCGGTGCACGAGCAGTGCGGCTTATGCGCAATGCCAAACAAACGCTCTATCTGTGTCCATAATCGCCATTGCGCCCACCGCTGAATCAGGCGCACTATGACATATCCATATGAAGGACAGCCTCTAGGGCATGTGGTTCTGCTTGTGAATAATTACATGTTCAATGTGATTGAAATCAAAAAAATTTTAGAAAATAGTAGACAAAATGTAATTGTTAAGACACACACACACACACACACACACACACACACACACACACAAACAATGGCCACGTATCATTGTGTGTATGACAATTAAATCTAGGAAACATAATTGTCAATATGCACTGCTGCCTAGAAATCACTAGATCCACAGGTAAGAGACCACAGTCGCCAGTGTGGGATATAAACATGAAATAAATGTTATATATCCTACTGGTGGTTTTTCAAACACACTATTAAACCTGAGACATGCAACAGACTGCAATATGCTCACTGCTCCTCTTTAGTGGGACCATATGAAATAATTAGCATCATTAAGACAATATGTACTAAACAAGCCAAATCTATTAAAACAATGAATCACTAAACATATCGTGAAAGCTAAATTATGGGACTTGTATACAACTGTATATTTTCCCTTGTTAGTTCTAACCCCACTGATAGCGGTGCTGTGCCAGCTCGCAATTAAATACGTCATGCATAAATGGTTGATACCTAAAATACGCCTTTAAACAGTTTATCAGGACTAGATGGGCCAAGTTGTTCTTATCTGCCGTCAAATTCTGTGTTTCTATGACAAATTATCGGTAAATAATTGGTATGACATGTAAATGTGGTGCCTTACAGTAGACCAGAACGGCTGCACCCTGCTTATTTTAGATTTTCAGTAAAAGCAGACACTGAAAATATTATGTCGATGGTTAACCCTTTAAATCCTTCTGGAACTAGATAAAATAGTTAAAAAAAGACTTTAAATAATAAACCAGATAAACATGTTTACAAAAAAAAAAGTGATTTATTTACCACGATTCGCTTTATATTTTGCCAAAACCTTGTCGCTTGTTGGTTTCACTACAAATTACCACAGACAGCACTGAGGGAAAAGCACAGAGACACAAGACGAAAGCAGACACGAGCAGGAGGCAGTGTGTACAGGTAAGCGGACAACTGAGAGATGGGAGGAAAAGAGGAAAAACCATAGACCTTCATTAGGACTGGATGATTTAGCTGAAGGCATGTGTGCTCGCTTTAGGGAGTCATCCTGATCTTCATGTAAGTTGCTCAAAGCATTCAATTGGTTTACAATTTCTGTAAACAGAAGCCAGTCAAGACAGCTATAAGGCAAACGATTATTAGAGAAAAAGAAGCAAAAAGCATCATGCCCCTGGCCAGAGAGAGAAAACAGAGGTTAGGCCGCAAAGAAGTGAATGTTATAAAGCGGCGGAGAACGCAGTACACAGGAGGTCTTACACGAGGAACATGAACGCCGTACAGTGACCCTTGCTCAGTCTATCACTCTATGACCTCTGGGCCAGTATATTGCAGCAGAGCTGTGCTGTTATTTCATCATCAATGGGCCTTCCAATATTTTACTTCAAAATACCTCTAAACTAGTGCTCACAATGGAGGGTCTTATTGGCTGAGGATACAGCTCATCAATATACTAAGAGCCAGTGACATGACACCAGCCGGTTCCCCGCTAACTCATAGCCTACATGGTCTATAACACTTTTTCAGTTCACAAAATGGCTGCTTCATGTAGTCATGGGTGTACATAAAAATAATATTACATCTTTGCACCGGATACAGGAATCTCAGCTGTTGTGCACAAATGGATGAAACATTTTCCTGACCTCTATTCTTTATAAAGGGTTCTACACCTGCAACGTAGTTCACTCCAGTCCTCATTAATCGTATCCTCTTATAGTCATGATGTGGAAGCAACGCAGAGGCTGCAGGAACAGCAATAAGCGCTGCATTGTTACTACATGAATAGGGCTGGTAAGAAATATAAGTTACTGTCTAATGGGGGTGGATTTTTACATACTAAACTGATGGTGATGGATGGCAGTACAGGATTTTTTGAGATTTTATTTTATTTTTTATCTAACTGGTGCAGCACAGAAATGTAACGTTTACAGCATAAAAAACACACTTGTATTTTGGGATGTTCTCCCAGAAGAGAAGGCCACCCCCACCTCTTCCCACATGATAATGACCTCACTGATTAAGTAAGTGCAATTGGGTCTAAAGGTGCATACACACATGATTTTTTGAACGATTATCGTTAACAATATCGTTTATCGTTCAAAAAATCGTTCACTTTCTGAGTTAAAACAATGAACGATTATCGTTCATGCGCATTCACGTTTGTAGTTCAGTCAGACTGACCAACTCAACAATTTTCAGTAAGGAATATGCAAAAATCGTTTGTAGTTCAAAAAAATCGCTCATTACATTTAGTAAATGAACGATTTTAGTAAACGATTTTCGATCATTTTTCCCTTGAAAAGATGAACGAAAAAAGTTTACTAAAATCGTTCATTTACTAAATCGTTGTGTGTGTATGCAGCTTTAATGATTGGATTTGCTGCGTTATGGCTCATGATGAAAATTGAATTGGTTTAGCTCCTTACACTCGCCCCCACTAGTGTACAGCTATTAGCATCCCATGGCACTATGGAGAATAGGCTAGAAATATGTGCCCCATTTCCTCTTGTGTTTGTTTTTTTGCTAAACGCCTTATGGCCGTATTCAATTAGCGGCGAAAACTGCTGGGTTTTTTTCGCCATAGGGCGAAAACAGCCGTTTTTTCACCAAAAAATTGTGATATTTTCGCCAAAAAACAGGCGAAAACGCAATTGCCGAAAAGAAAACTGGAAAAAAGTTTTCTCCATTCTAGACCAGACGAAAAAAAATGCAAAATCCCTATTTTTGGCTAAAAATGTGGGGATTTCTTTGAAACCCTTTGGACCCATTTATCCCTAATGATAAATGACCCCCCCCAAAAAATTTGTAAATTGCGCACTTTGGCGAACAACGACCGCGTAAATTTGGGGTAAAATAAACATTGAAAATGGTTTTAATGTATTGGGTCTGATTTTTTGGGGGACGGTATGGATGTGTGAAGTATATTAAACATTGCACGCGGTCGCAGCAGGCGTTTTTTTACGGTTTTTAAAATTGCGTTTGTACGACACGAAAATATACTTGCACCCATTTTAACATACCCCCAATTTACGTGGAACAGTAGTTTCCTGGGACAAAAAAATTAGCTTCCTGTCATTTTTAACATTAATTTTTTTTTTTTCACCCAAAATTGCGTGGTCATTTTTCGTCAAAGTGCGCAACTTACTACATTTTTGTGGGTATTTTATCATTTGGGGGGGGGGGGGGGGGGGGGTGCCCAAAGGGTTCTGAAAAAAATCACCACATTTTTAGCCAAAAATTAAAATCCCCATTTATGGCTAAAAATGTGGTGATTTTTTTCAGAACCCTTTGGACACCCCCCCCCCCCCCCAAATGATAAAATACCCACAAAAATGTAGTAAGTTGCGCACTTTGACGAAAAATGACCACGCAATTTTGGGTGAAAAAAATAAATAAATGTTTTTCATCTGGTCTGGGATGGAGAAAACTATCTCCAGGTTTTTTTCGCAAATTGTGTTTTCGCCTGTTTTTTGTTGAAAATATCGCAGTTTTTTGTTGAAAAACGGCTGTTTTTGTCGCTAATTGAATACGGCCCTTATATATTATAGCATTGCAGTGGGCCAATTCCCTGCAGTTTGATCATTTATACATTGTCCATGTGCAGTTGTGGGATTACTCGCCTGCTCTCCCGGAATGGCTGAGAGACTCTGGAACACATTTCTTTTTTATTAATTGGAGAGAACCTTGATGATGCAATTTGCCTTCACTAGGCAAGGACGTCATCACGCCCTTTACATTAGCCTCTTGGTCAAAAGTAGGTAAATATGGTTATGGGTAGGTGTACAATACTCTAAGGTGAAAACATTGAATTCTGTTGCGTTGAATGGATTAAGGGGCCTATGTTTCAAAGCTGGGAGAGAGCTAAAATTTTAACAAATAAATCGCCGACCAACCAGCTCCTAACTATAATTTTTTTAAACACAGCCTGCAATATGTAAATTGGAAGCTGATTGGTTAGTACTTTATCTCTCACAATTTTCTCTCTTCCCCAGTTTTGATACATAGGCCCCTTAGGGGCCTATGTATCAAAGCTTGATGAGAGATAAAATTCAGAGAGAAAAGGTATTAACCAATCAGCTCCTAACTGTCATTTCTCAAACGCAGCGTATAATATATAAGTTAGAAGCTAATTGGTTGGTGATTTATATCTCACAATTTTATCACTCATCAAGTTTTGATACATAGGCCCTTTAATCTACAGATACAGGGGCTTATGTATCAAAGATGGGAGAGATAAAATTGTAACAAATAAATCGCTAACCAATCAGCTCCTATCAGTTTTTAAACAGCTTGCAAAATGTAAATTGGAAGCGGATTAGTTAGTACTTTCTCTCTCACAATTTTATCTCTCTCTCAGCTATGATACATAGGCCCCTTAATAAATTTTACATAAATAGTGAAAGACACTTACACCAATTAAGAACTCCCAAAGAGTTGTAATGCTGCATTTATATAACACTATATTAAATGCAGGACAATATAATTACTGTCCTCTTCACGGTTGTATTAATGTACCTACACCGATGCTCATCCTTGCAATATATACTTATGCCCTAAAAATCTATCAAGGTTACAGACGGATTTACTTATCTGATATAATCAACATATGAACATGCATACAGAATCAAAATGTACAAAATTGCAGGTATGCTGGCAATCTATATATAAAAGTCTATCATATGTGGAAGTTAGAGAGACGTAACATCATCTTTCTGGTCATATGCACGTGAGAGCAGGTTGGGGAAATTTGAGAATTTATGGCATTGTGAACTGCTGCAGTGCTTGTTATTCCGGTGGTTAAACCCATAATAACAGGTTCGCCTCATTATCTCGGCATCTCACTAGGTGCAAAGAAATATCTTTAATGCATTAATGGAGTCACCTGAGGTTACGTTCTGAGCTGGCTGCATTCATCAAGTTGTAATATTAAAATAAATCACAAAACGCACTGGGGCACAGAGACAGCATTACCAGCTACACTTGGGAATTTTTTGGAAGTTCCAGCAAGTGTTGACTTGTTATCCTTGATAAGCTTATATAGCCATGCTGAAACACCTTATCAAACAGCCTCTCTGTGTGTGCCCTGATTAAGTAGTCTTGTGTCCTTCTCTGCACTTATCTTCCAGATAACATGTTATCTGCCACATAAACACCACAAAACACCAGTGCTCCCAGCCTCTGACTCTTAATAGTGCAGATCCAAAAACATTCAACATAAATACGATTGTTACAGATAACTCACCTCACTTATGTACTATCAGCAACTAAACATGCTAAACACTCGTCACTCCAGGTGGAAGCAATTAGGATACAATTTAGGTCCAAAAAGAGAACCAATGAACAAATCAAAACCAACAAAAGACGACTGGAAAAAAAACACTAAATATACAAAAGTAGTGCATTTGCCAACAACTAAAACTCTTCCTACAATAATCATTTGGGACTATTAAAAGATTATGGTAAATGTTTATTTGAACTAAAGGCCTAATGATTTCACTATATAGGGCCATATTCAATTAGGGAACGAAAAGTCCATGCTGGGGATTTTCTGGGGATAATGTATCGGGTGCGTGAACGCTTTATCCCCGTATTCAATTTAAAATGAGCGAAAACGGGACCTGGCAAAATAGTATCTACGAAAAAAAACTGGATTTTTCGGGAAATGTGCCTGGGACCCCCCTAAAGATGTCCAGACATGGGGGATCACTATGGGTACCCCCATTTTTGCATGCTGAAGGAAGTTGGGGTTTGTAATAGCCGCGGCAGGATATGCGGCTATGAAGAAGTGGTGAAGAATAGCACTTAGCTTAAAAAAAAAATAAAAAAAAATTAACTAGTCCTATCAAATTTTGGGTACGCATATTTTTAAGTACCTAAAGTTATTTTTTCAAATTCTGCATAAATGCACCTGCCGCTAACACCCGCATTATTTTAAACACCTGCCGCATATTTGGGAACCCCCCCTGAATTAATTTCGTTATTTAAAAACGTGTTCCCCATTTTTTTACCCCAAAATTAAAGTACATTTTTTGGGGGTGTCCCGATTTTTTTTTTTGTTACTTTTTTTGACACAGTTTATTTTTAAATGACATTCCCAGGGGTGCAGGCTATTTTTTTTTTAAGGAGGGGCTCTAGACTGCACACCCTAATAGTAATGAAAGGTGTCATCATGCTGAGATTTCAAAGTGACATATACAAAAAACAGAGTTGCAGATGCACTATGCGATCATTACTGTATACATTTAATTTTATAATATAGAATTTCAAAGGTACTTTGCATATCAATGGCCACTGATACGGGCCTGCCCACCAGCGTCAAGGTCACCTCATTGAGCAGGTCCCTAACACTCTGGGGTTCACATCTGGGACGCAGGGCACCCCAAAAGTCAGCTCAGCCAAAGACCTTATTATTTATGTATTTTTTTACACATATTCTACCCTTATCATTATTATAACACTTGTTAATTACTTTACACACCTGATACTTTAACACTTCACTGTCACCCTTTTTTTGTGTGATGCCCTGGGGAGGTCTTTGGCTGAGCTGACTTTTGGGGTGCCCTGCATCCCAGATGTGAACCCCAGAGTGTTAGGGACCTGCTCAATGAGGTGACCTTGACGCTGGTGGGCAGGCCAGTATCAGTGGCCATTGATATGCAAACTACCTTTGAAATTCTATATTATAAAATTAAATGTATATAGTAATGATCGCATAGTGCATCTGCAACTCTGTTTTTTGTACATGTCACTGTGAAATCTCAGCATGATGGCACCTTTCATTACTATTAGGGTGTGCAGTCTAGAGCCCCTCCTTATACTCCATATTGTGTATTTATACACACATCTGAAGCCTGAGATTGCTCCAGTCTAGATTTGCACCCCTCCCCCACCCTCTCATATGTTTTTAAGCAGGGACCTAGCATTTGACTGCACAAGGCAGCAGGCATAATTAAGGTTATTTAAAAACGTGTTCCCCATTTTTTTACCCCAAAATTAAAGTAAATTTTTTTGGGGTGTCCCGATTTATTTATTTTTTTACTTTTTTTGACACAGTTTATTTTGAAATGACATTCCCAGGGGTGCAGGCTATTTTTTTTTTAAGCCTGCACCCTAAACTCCAATTCTGCACTTTTTTTCGCCACCTATTTCAGTGGTGAAAAGTTATCCCCGTTTTTTTTCAAAGACTTTCCGAACCTGCGAAAAGTCTTTGAAATTGAATACGGGGATAATTGAAATAGACGAAATTGACGTCATCGGCGATAAATTATCACTGATTCCGACTTTTCGCTGACTAATTGAATACCCCCTCCATAAACTGTGGTGATCCAGATGCTCTTAAACACTGAACTAGATTTTTACCAAATATTGCCAGACACATTGAGGGAGATTTATCAAAGCTTGGAATGAGATAAAGTGGAGAGAGATAAAGTGGCGAGAGATAAAGTACCAACCAATCAGCTCCTGTCACTTTACAGGCTGTGGGGTCTATGTACTAAGTATCGGAGAGATAAAGTGGACGGAGATAAAGTACCAACCAATCAGCTCCTGTCATTTTGCAAACACAGCCTGTAACGTGACAGTTAGGAACTGATTGGTTTGTACTTTTTCTGTTCACTTTCTCTCTCTCCAAGGCTTAGTACATAGACCCCTGTGTTTGAAAAATGACAGGAGCGGATTGGTTGGTACTTTATCTCTCTCCACTTTCTCTCTCTCCAAGGTCTAACTACATCTCCCACAGTCTAGGTTGATCAATGGGCAGTTGATGCCCAACAACAAAGGCTGGTGCGGCCAACAGCAGGATTTCCTGTCATGAAGGATCAATTCCCACTATGCTGAATTTTGATCGCCAAGGGTGAATATTTGGGAAGGGAGACGCACGCTGATGATCAGAAAATTACCGAATTTGCAGACAAAACAGTATTTGTTTGCAGGTTATATCATAAAACAGCTTATTTTGATTCCTTATAATGTATCCAAAGGTTTCACAATAAAAATTAAACACTATTTTTATTTTAAAACCGAAATTTTTGCTGGCATATCTCCACCCCCCAGCGTAGTAATGAGAGAATGAGGGCTGACCACATAAATATTTCAAAGACATTAAAGCAAAATACTGCTTTCTTTGTGAACATTAATAGCATTCTAATGGTATTTCATTCAGCAGGCGGAATGTTAATCCTGCTCTGGCCAAATTCCAACCCAGGTCAAATAATCCTGTATGCTCATGTCCCACCTGTAAACAAACAGACAAAACGGCATTTTAAACCCCCGGAGACAAAACTGTCCAGCAGCATGATCATCCAGTAAAACTACGTCTATTGGAAGCGTGGACCGAGCCAAGGTGTGGGGTTGTTGGGCAGTGCAAAACAATAAAGCAGAAAAATTCAACAAAATGTATTTATTTCTTATATTACACATTTAACACTGGATTATGTACATCTCCCTTACGGAATCTCCGAACAGGTTTTTATACCATATGGAACACCTGTATAGTGCAACCATATAGAACACCCTCAACCCTTGTTAACACAATACAAAATTCTCTCAGTGCCTACACACAATAGAGGCGGCCATTTTGTGGTCTGAGACAATGAGAATTCAGACAATCACTCAATCCTCTATAGCTCCTAGAAAATTGATAGATTGCATTGGCATAAATGCGTATACAAGGTGCAGATTTTGCGGACTGAAAATAAAACCCAACAATTTACTAGAGGCTCCATTTAAAAAAATAAAATAAAATTATATATACAGGTCGAGTCTCCCAAATCCAAATGTTCCAAAATACGGATTTTTTTTTTAGCATTACTAAGATAATGACACTTATGCTTTTTAATGGTTGAATGTATATATCCCTCTCTTCTGTACATTATAAAGAGACCCTAGGTTACCAGATACTTTACTTAACAATATATGTGCCTCCACCTAGGCTGGGGTTATAGGGCTAGCCTAGGAATGCCCTGTTTGAGTTATATGGTGTAATATGATTAATATATTGTGACATGTAATTCATACAATACTGGTGCATTAACACTTTACTATAATGAATTGACCACCTGTTACTTTTCTCCACAGGCTTCCCTCGATGACGCTCTTCCAATTCCTAGAGGTATTGCACACTGCTTATAGTAGGTTAACACTATGTATTTATATATATGTCATAAATTCAGAGGAAAAACATATTGATACAAGATTCACTATATACATATGTATATATATATACATATGTATATATATATATATATATATATATATATATATATATATCACACCAATTTTACGTCCATATGCATATGGAATACCTCTTTTACACTAATATAAACTATTATAAAGTTTAATACCTTTACACATAAAATGTTGCTCAGTATTTTAGTCTCTGCCTATGAAGTTCATTAATGTAGCAGATAAAGGTCCTTAATAAATTTCCAGAACCACATGAGCATAAATCCTTGTATCACTTGGCAGCGCAAAAGGAAGTTCAAAGTCCATTAACCACTTAAGTGACAAATTTGTTCCCAAAAACCGGTAAGAAATTGTCATTTTTTTTTTAATGATTGAATTAGGTCAAGAAGATCTATTTAAAACTTATCCAACACAATTTTATAAAAAAAAAAAAAAAAAAAAAAAATGTTTTAGATATTTTCTTTTAAAACAGAGTATATCATAAAAATAGCAATTTCTATGGTATAATGTAGTGATGACCATCGATGGCTGTACCATTAATAGCTAATTACTTTAAACCATCGATGGTTTAGTTGCACATAAATTCAATGTATCGGGAAAATCAATATTAACACTGATCAGGACTGACTGGGGGACATAGGGACTTGGGACGGCCAACCATTGATGGTGAATCATCGATGATCTGCACACCCATTTGATAGCCACTACTGCTGGGGTGTGTTTGGTTAATAAAAAATGGGAAAGGGACTTAGCAAGGGCGAGGGTAAGCTCCGTCCTGTTGAGGAGGAAAAAAATATCAGCCCCCACTCATCCATTGATGGCAGAGAACCATTGGTTCTCTGTCATCGATGGCAGAGAACCATCAATGGCACAGAACCAATGGTTCCATTGGTTCTGTGCCATCAATGGGGAAAATAGTTATCAGCCAGCCACCACCGATGTTTGAAAACATTGATGGTCGACGGCCATCCCTAGGGACTGCTGTTATTTAGTGAGTGGAGGCAGGCCGGCTTTCCTCGGCGGCTGCTGTCTGCCTATGTATTGTACAAACTGTGGGGCTGGCTTATACCAGACAGCTGCTCTCTCTGCAGGTACAGTGAGGGGCAGGGCCACTTGCAGCCTGTTTCCCCAGCGGCTGCGCTTCACTCCAGCTGCCGAGATCAGTGTAGAAAGGGAGGCGCCATGTTCATTGAGGATGAAGGTTCAGCGAGGCATGTTTCCCCAGCTGTACAGAGAAGGGGGAAGTGTCGCTGGCAGCTTTTCCCCGCGGCTGCTTTGCCTACTAGCCTGTTTCTCCCGGCGGCTGCTTCTCCGTCCAGCCGCTGGATACAGAGAAGGGGGAGGCACCGCTGACATCTAATTTCCCAGTGGCTGCTTCTTCCTGCAGCCGCTGGGTACAGAGAAGTGGGAGGCGCTGCTGACATGTCTCCCCGGCAGCTGCTTCTCTCTGCAGATGCCAGGTGAGACGTGCCGCCAGGCCGCCGATCAGTGGTTATCGGCACCAACTCGAGGTGTTGGCTAGAGGGAGGGGGGCTCCCTTTAGGATAGGCGGCTGCTGGAAGATTAGCTTCCCGCAGACGTCCACAGGGCATTTCTGACTGGTCGTATCAGATACGACCATGTCAGGCAAGTGGTTAAAGTTCAACACAGTCTTCCTTAGTAATATTGCTGCAAATGTATATCCATACACTGACAAATTTAGAAGAATTACATATAGGTCAGTGGAGGTAAGCCAGTGCTATATATACAGCTAAATTATGCTGTCTTCCTTTCTTATATAATGCTGGGTACACACCTAAAGACTTTTTGTCCAACCATCTAACTAGTTGATTGGTTGGAATGAAAATCTGGTAAGGTATGAAAAGCAAACAAGAATCAAAAAAACTCAAAAATACTTTTCACACGTTGTCATTATGGGGTATTGTGTGTAGAATTTTGAGGACAAAATGAATTTATTCCATTTTGGAATAAGGCTGTAACTTAACAAAATGTGGAAAAAAAAGAAAACGCTGTGAATACTTTCCGGATGCACTGTATGAATTTCATGTATGTACACAAACTTTGTTTGAGCCACAAAATTATTGAAAATATTGTATAAAATTACCTGCAGGCTGTGTGTATATTTGGGTCCCATTCCCAAGATATTTCATTATGATATGCAAATGTTCCAAAATACGGACTATTCCGTTATCCAAAATACCCCGGGTCCCAAGCATTTTGGATATCGGAGACTCAACCTGTATATGCAATGAAAAGCCTTATATTGTGTGGTTTTGACGTGACAAAATATCCAGATTCAAGTACACCCACCTCTTCTGCGAGATGAATCGTAAGAGTGGGTTCTTAGCGAAGAGATGCTTCAAATTCCGAAAGCTGCACGAAAAACTACGCAACTGGAAGCATTAGGGGCAGTGTTTCCCAAACGAATTCCTCAGGAAGCACTAGCAATGCGTGTTTTCCAGGTCTCCTCACAGAACCACAAGTGAAATAATTAGCTCCACCTGTGGATCTTTTAAAATGTGTCAGCCAGTAATGACTACACCTGTGCACCAACTAGAAAACATGGAAGCCATGCACTGTTAGTGCTGCCTGAGGAATGAGTTTGGGAAACACAGCCTTAGGAGGAAGGCCACTGTCCTTAATGGACATGCGCACTGGATTGTTCACAAGTTAGAACTCTGTGCATATGATAAATGGTGCTCCAGCCAACCAGCTGCCAACTGTCATTATTCAAACAGATGGCAGTTGGGAGCTGTGTGTGTGGATACATTCACATACTGTATTATTATTGCTTTACAACATAACATGACTTAAGGCCCCCATACATGTGAGATGGATTGGATGCACTGTATGAATGGGTATGGTATAAACGATCTACAGTACATGAAAAAGATAGACATTAGGTTCGATTCAATTGAACACGAATTAAATAGCGCCGGGAGGGAGCTCCTGGAGCTATTCAATTCAGCGCAATGTTAAGGATTTCTATTCGCACCCCTCCAGGGGTGCGAGCAGAAATCCGACAAAAGTACAGGCGTGATGCGGCTTTCTTCCCTTAGCGCAGCTGAAACAGCATGTCCCCGGGAAGTTTAGTCGAAGAATGCCCATTCTCATGA
Source organism: Taudactylus pleione (assembly GCA_031769625.1). Lineage (NCBI taxonomy): Eukaryota > Metazoa > Chordata > Amphibia > Anura > Myobatrachidae > Taudactylus > Taudactylus pleione. Next base: position 6,396,248 of record JAUIMM010000200.1, on the reverse strand, counting down.
CTAAATACCCTGTTTAAGGCATGAGGGGCAGGAGAACGGGCATTCTCCAACCTAACTACACGCTGAATTGAATAGCTCCAGGGAGCTCCCTTTCGGCGCTATTTAATTTGCGTTCAAATGAATCGAGCCCAATGTCTAGATAGACTTCACAAGGTAGACAGTCAATAGGTCGACAGGGACGAAAGGTCGAGTCAAAAAAAGGTCGACATGGATGTAGATAGACAGATACAAAAGTTGACAGGATCAAAAAGGTCAACACTTTTTTTTTTCTTCTAACCTTCACCTTAAACCCCCCCCCCCCCCCTTGCTGCCTAACACTAACCGACCTCCTGGTGGCTAACCCTAACCATCAGGATAAACGCCTAACCCTAACTGTCCCTCCTAGTGCCTAACCCTTTTCCCATAATTAGTATGGGGAGTGATAAAACAGGAGGCCTCATTGGAAATCTGTAATTAGCATTAAATCGCTCCTTAAATAATGTGCAACTACGAAAAAGTCTTTTTTTTTTTTATAGCCGATAAAAGGGCACAAAATTAATATATTACATTATTTCGGCCCACAAGATGGCTGCTACTCCAGCGTGACCTAATTCAAAGAGGTCCACAAGCGCCAAAGCATAGTCTAACAAAAAAACAAATTTCCAGGTCTACTTTGCATAATCCGTGCTTGCACCTAGCATGTAACAGAGTCATTCTGCGTTATAAATGGAAAGCTGGCAGAAGTTATACATTTTAAGTGCAAAGCGTAGGGTAGAGGGTGTTGCATGTAAATATGGTAATAGCCATTGCTAAAAGCCTAAAAAGAAATCTGCTATGCTTGTAAATAAATAAGCTAAGCAATCCCAGCATTCACCCACTTTCAAATGAAAGTCAACAAACTGCTTACACGGTAAGGATCATTTACTAACCACCTAAAGCTCGCATGTAAGCATAGCAACTAGTCAGACGCTTGCACTTGTTGGCTAACATGCACTAGACACGTCATTGCTTGCTGTGCCTCAGTGCAAATTCTGCGCCGCAATGCAGTGTTAGTAATGAGAGAATGAGATAACCACAAGCATATCCAAGACCATCAAAAGTTAGCTAAATTGTAACTTTTGAGGCGGTTTTACTTAATTCATCACACAAAAATGGGTTCTTAAAAGTAATTTCTCTCCTGTGTTTTTTAGCCAGTAGTATACAGTTATGTCTGAATAAAAGACATTTTTTCTACAGAAAGTATTGCATCATGGCTCTCTTAACCTGAACGACGAGGCAACTCAGCCCTAATATATTGCATTGCTGTACACACTGCAAACTTCACCGTACGACAGTGCGATATATCGTAACTATAATGTAACTATACTACATCGTCCCATCTGATGTGCAGCACATACGCCCAATTCTTCGTACCATGAATTAAGTGGTTTTCAGGTCACACATATATGGTCGTTCTGATCTGCTGCGGACGATATATATCGTATAGTGTGTACCCAGCCTTACACTGCACATGCAGGTCTATCTGTACATGTGACCACATCCTGTAAGGGGACTTATACTGCCAACATCCAGTTAAAAAAAAAAAACTTTGGCCTGAAATCTTCCTAATACTTTATATATCACAGCACATTTACTAAATCTTGGATAGCATTAAAATTGGGACTCTCATGCTCTTCAGCACAGACCTGTGATCTTAGCCGTCTTCTCTTCCTGGTTGACTCTGTTCTCTTCGTCATCTTCGTTATCCTCTTCAAAGTCGTCCAGGTTTCCGATGTCGGCTTGCTTCATGCTCATCAAACTCGCAAGGCTTTGCATGTCTTCATCACTGAAAGAAAGCAATGTCCACAATGCTCCTTAAGTGTTTATAATGTCCCTGAAAATCGCTTTTATCTATGCTATCCCTCGCTGCTCAATGTATATAATGCTAAACCAAAAACAACTTCTGTTCTTAGCGACAAATTCACAAAAACAAAGCAGTGCTTCCAAAAATTCTCCTCTGCGCCTAAATGATGTCGGATATGAGCCTTTTTCTTCGGTGACGAGTTAGGCACTACCAAAACGACATCACACTTGGGGGCTGATTCATTCGCACGCAGCTGGCCATTGTTTCAAGTCGTCCCAGTCAACCATCGCTGGGATGGTTACCGCTCAGAGACGCAAAACAAGATTGGATGGGGTGTCTGTGGAATTCAGTGAGCATGTCTCTGTAAGAATCTGCGTCCAAAGGCGCCCAACCGCTCACACAGGAGAGGGAGACGCACTACCTGCCATAGAACTTATGCAAGTTTCGATGGTGCATCGGATGGTGCATTGAGATGGAAATGCTGAGTCGCAAGACGCTGCAAGTGGGCGTCTCAGTATTCCGAAAATCAGCCGTGGTATTAGTAAAAGAAGCTGACTCAGGATCAGCACCTCTTGCGCCGAGGAGCGTGAAATTAACATTTTCTGCTTAATATCGCCTTTAAAAAAAAGTGCCCGACGGGTGTACTTTGATTAGATCGACTGTCGGCTGTTTAATGTTCATATCAACCTTGCATACAAAGCAAAAGCAAAGCACTTACAGCAACCCATTACCAAGGTGCTTAAACCTATACTTTCTTAGGAACCGCTATTCTACCAAGTCATTACAAAGCAGGGGCACATTTGTATTGCAGAATATGCAAGAACTAACATTACTGAGCAGCAGGATTACAGCATTGGCTATTTGTGAAAATGTCGGATACAGATGTAGAGCAGGGGGGAAAAAACTAGCTTTGTATTTTTTATTATTATGAAGAGGAATGATCTATTTCAGAGTGGGAGCAAATAATACCCCATCTACATTTTGATGGCTTGCTCGCTATTTAATGATACATTTTTGTAATTGGCATTCTGTACAATTCACGCTCCCTGTGTACTATATAGTGTAGCGGATTAACGCCGGACACTGAAATAGACTTTGTTTGCCTCACAAGGATTCTGCACATTTTAATACCCGTGGAGATGATTGCAGGATAGAACACAATTAAATGTTGTCAGGCAACAACACTGAACTTTTATAATGTGGTAAAGAATAAGAGATAAAATGAAAAAGAGAGAATTGGGGGAGAGGGGGAGAGATTTACTATAGCAAAAAAATAAATTAGATAAAAATATAATAAAAATTATATATATATATATATATATATATATATATATATAATATATTTATTTATTTTTTAATTGTAAATAATACATAGCAAATATCTACAAACCAATATTTGCCAGCTGGAAGCAAAGAGTTTGTCATTTTCTCTTCTCTACCCCCCAACAAATACAGGGATAAGTGTGGGGGATGGTTGTGGTTGCCAATTACATTCTCAGCAATGTGAGAGTGTACACACCAACAATAATTAAAATACCCCAATATCGCTCACCTATGGGGTGCGCGGGAAAATATGTAATGTTGGTGTCCAAGAGGTGCCAGCATTTCTACGGCACTTCATGGAAATCCCTTTCAACTTAAATGCCACCAATAAATTGTCACAAATGCCCGTGTTTAGAAAATGCCTATGGCCTACAGTGACATTCCATCAAATATGCCAGCAACTGATGCTCTGGACCATCAGCGGCAATTAACAATATTCCCAAAGAGACACATATAACGCAGATCTTCCTTTCTATGCCTAATGAGCGCACTCTTACGAATTTATAAATAAATGCAATGCAGCCAGTGGCATTACTGCAGAATCAAAAGGGTTTTTTCCGTGCACGAACCTGATTTTGTGTTTTTTACATGGACTTTACCTTTCTGCTCCATGAGCTGCAAGGTTCAGCCCGACTGCAGGGACTCACGCATGTTAAACCTGCTAACTGTACACCTCCGGCACGGCAATTAGCCACTAATTGAATACCCCCCATTGTGTACTCCTGTGTCTACAGCTTTGCTATAAAACCTGCAAGAGTGAGGACACCTTGTTCATTTATTGCCTACAAGCTAGTCAGGGCTAGGACAGGAGGTGCCCTACCTATACAGTGAGTGGGGTAACATACTAATGCAAACAGAATGCAAAACCAAAACATGGAAAGAAACCAAAGAAACTTACGTAGCTTTGCCCTCTCTGAGAAATATGCAGGATAATGAGAACTGCAAAGTGGCCAACACAACTTTCTTTGACAGGGGTTTGAACTTTAACTTGACATCAGTTTGTGTAGGCATGGGGCTTGCATATTGCTTCATGTTGATGTTGCTGGTTGCAAGAGCTTTTCGACGACCAGAAGGAGATTCCTGTATTAAAAAAATAAATAAATCAATCAATGTAACTTCACAGAAAGTCTTCAGAAGTCGTTTGAGTAACCACCTTTATTTCCTTATAAACATACAGTATATACAAAAGTGTATAGTAAAACCAATCAGCATTCCAATGCCTTTACGGATTATTGTACCATATAATTGTGTAAGGGAAAAAATGTAAATCATTTTAGTGCATCTATGTATCACACATTTAACGCAATCAAAACTTACAAACTCTTATGGAACTACCTGGGTGTTAAGGTGGGTACACACTGAACGGCCATCATCTGCTTGTGCCCTCGGGTCCCCCCGACCCGGAAGCCGGGTACGTAGCTGCCGCTGTGTGTGTACGGGCAGTCTGCAGACCGCCCGTACACACTTGCTGATGGATAGATATATCTGTGCTGCACAGACAATGCGATATGTTGGTGAACACCGACATTCACCGACTTATCTCGGGTACACCCAGCATTAGTGTAACTGAACAAAAAGAGAACTTATTATATACATAATTAACTGGTAGCTCTAGTAGCGCAGCATAAAACTTGCGTTCACCACAGAGGGCCAGACTCACAGGAGAACAGAATCGCAAAGCCGCACACAAATCGCCGACTGAGATCCTGGCCTCTTCCCTCCCCCCCAAACTGTGACAACAAGCCTCAGTATTGGGAAACGGGGTCCAGAAATGGCAGCATCACTGTCAGCACTGCACGTAGAATAGTAGAAAAAAGTGTTTGAGCATGATGTACGTGAGGCATGTAGTCTAGTTCCACATATGGGGTAGGCGCATGGCTTACGTACAGCCAGGGACCCCGGCTCAATTTCATCCTGCAATTCTCTATAAAGTGTACCTGAGCCATTCACAGCAGAGGTAGCCATGAATTGGTATTGAGGAAGTCACCACTTCCTAGTGAAGGGACAGTCTGCATTCTGAATAATATTATTTCAGTGACTGCCTCCTGTGTGTGTAAGTCATGGGTAAAATGGGTCAAAGTATTCATGTGGTTAAGCCCTATGTGAGTTTATAGCAGGAAGGTATGTATGATGATCAATGTCATGCAAGTGAAACCCACACTTACACACTGCATGCACAGAACTATATGCAAATATTCGCCCGTATACCAAGTAGTGCGCAGCTCTGCGACAGCTCCACCCCTATCCATTCGCTAGCCATCATTATCAGTGAGTACGCCCTATCCTGGGGCAAGAGATACACTCAAAACCAGTAGATGTCTACATAATGTACTCACAAGTGCAATTCTTTGTACAGCCCCCTCACTAAACGTAGCCTACGTGGGAATGCCCCGTTGCCACCCAGTAGGTGGAAATGCGTGCGATTCGGGAAGGCCCATATATATGCGTATATCCATATAGGAATCAGTATGATTTACCGGCAGCCGCATGGCCGGCAGTTCTAATCCTGACAGCAGCAGCCTGGCAGGGGTGAAGATCCCGATAGTTCTTTCTGGTAAGTATCGTTAACCTAATTCCCTACCCTAACTCTCCTTTAGGGGTGCCTAACCCTAACCTCACCCCCCAACTGCCTAACCCCTCTCTAAGTACCTAAACCTAACCCCCCCTTCCCCGCAACCTAACCCCAAGTCTCCTGGGGGGGTGCCTAACCCTAATCCCCCTTCCCCTAGCCTAACCCTGACCCTCCCGGGGGGGTGCCTAACCTTAAGTCCCCCCCGGGAGCCCCTAACCTAACCCTTCCCCCCCCTGCGGCTATCTGCACCCAGCACACCTTCGATCGGTATGTCGGGTGTCGGGCTCCCGGCATAGGTCTACTGACAGGCGTCGGGATTTCGACGCCTGTCATTAGTACCTTGCCGGGATTAGACAGTCGGGAAGCCAGCGGTCGGGATTTCGTCCACCGGCTTCCCGACTGCTTCCATATATTCGACTACGGCATGTACGCAGTGATCAAAACTGCAGGATCAGTCCACAAAACAGACTTGTACGAGTTGCTCTCTTCTCAGTGAAATGCAAATGAGCCTGAATTGCTATTTAAGGAAAAAAAAAAAAAACACCAACAACAAAAACAAACTATCCATTGTTTTCTGCTGGTTATGTAATATGTCCATTCATATTACACAGGAGGAAGAGGCTCGGTAATGTAAACACTTAATAGGATCTTAAACTAGTTTTACGAGTCTGTCATTAGTTCAAATATTAATACAGGGTGAAGAGTTCAATTAGTAGAAAAAGAAGAACAGCTGCCATTGTGGCTCGCATATGGCGCTCCCGTTTAGACCAAAGTCTCAGATGCTGCCTCTGAAGATGTAAAATGACTGCCTACTGGACGCTGCCCTATGTAAGGTCAGGCAGAGGGTGCGCTTAACAGGTCGTATGGAGAAGGAACAATACAACAACAACAAAAAGATAAGAACATTTTTGGATAATATCTGACATAATTTCACAGCTTGAAGCTAAATAACATTTTCCACTTCACCGGACGCAAACTATGAAGAAACATATACTGTATGCGCCACACCTGTAATCTTGGTGCCAGGGTGTTCACATTGGAGAAACACCCTTCATGTTCATAATAATAAAAAAAAAACCTGCATTTAATTAACAAAGAAAATAGCTGCAATGTCACTCAGTCTGACCTTAGTGTAATTGCTACATAAGGTAAAACGTTCATCCCCCGCACTCCTCGCTTTTGTACAAGCAGCGACTGGCAACTTTTTTTTTTTTTTTAAACAAAATGACTGTCCGAACTTTTACGGATGCGTTTGTTTTTTGGGTATTTTTAATGCAATTATTTTACAGTCTGGAAACTTACTGACCATTCTCTCCTATGTTTACAAGCAAGGTCTACTCCAAATATGGAAGCTCCCTATAAATACGTTCATATCACTGCAAAATGTTATATGTACATAAAAAAGGGCAAATTTAGAGTTGGGCACAAGTCAGCGGTACCTGCACCCGCATTGTGTACATAAAAAGAAATAGCAGGTAATCTCCCAGATCCAGAGAAGTACGCATCTAAGTGACTGCACCACTCCTAACCATACTCTTGGTTTCATAGCAATCAACCTTATTCATGGTGCAATTGTACAAATGGGTCTCTGCATACGCACCACTCCACAAAGCCAGCAATAATTGGCATGCCCTTGCTAAACTTCGCCTACGTGCGAGCACCCAGCTATCACACATTCCCGCACATTCAGTTATATGTTTAGTGTATGAATGTGTGGGTGTACTTAAAACTACTTTTCAACTTTTCCTGTACACAAGATGGTGCCAGAATAAAATAGAGAGCGTGTTTAGGCCCATGTGCTGCGTCGGGTGCACTAAAACCACAACTATGTCATAAGCACAGGAAAACAGTGTCATATATATGTGCACTTTCAAGATATATATATATATATATATATATATAAATATATATATATATATATATATATAAATCCACCACCTAATCAGCCCTTGTATGTCTAACATTCCTGTTTCATGTGTAACATACTGTATGAATAGGATGAACTCTACATTCTACCCTAGGATACAGTATTGCCTAGAACGAAAATTAAGTTATCTGAAAAGTGTCAATTAATGGGAACAATAGATTCAGCTAGGCTGCCAGTTCACACACACACTGAATGCAGTACAAAAGTGTTGCTCAACATGCTTCGGTGACAACTCAATTACTTCTAAAGAGGACTAGTCATGACCTGCAATACCTCCTGTCTGGGACGTTGCATGATTTCAGTCTGACACACAGATTTAGCAAACATTCATGGAAGACAGGCACCTTCTCCTTCGGCTGGCAGGACAAGGTTAGCATTACAGCCCCACAATATGATGGGGTCATTGGTTCGATCAATGCCTCTGTCATATGGTGGCACAACATTAATAAGTTATAATAACGAGCTGGAGAACCTTCCATTCTGCGTTCCTCTGATAATAAGCAATGTTTATTCAATGTGGATGTATAAACAGCTGTTTTGAGTTTGAAAATGTGTGTGGTAATATGCCGGCTTTTAAGTCTTGAGTATTTCACTATAAATCAACTTTTAGGTGAAAGCAATATGCGTTTTTAGTCAGGTAAAATGATATTTAGAAGCCATTCTAAGGAATCTATTCTGTAATAAATAAATGTGTAAAACACAGTTTAAAACCAGATCCCATGGTACCTCTGGATAGTGTCATTATAATGTAGGACGGATTGGCGATAAACTTCATCAGGTGTTTTCCTGGTAGGTTGTGCCGAAGCTGGATTATTGGCTGAGACAAGATCAGTTTAAAATTGAATCGCAGTGACGCCATCTTGCGACTGGCCGCAAGACGCCATCTTGGAAATGAAATCGCAAGACGCCATTTTGCGAATGGCTGCCCAAGCGCCATTTTAGATAAACTCACACTTTAGTACATGTGGCGATATTACTATTAGCATCATGCGATTGCATCTTACACCATTTCTCATACACACATTAATACGCACAATTGCACAGTTAACTAGTCGCATATTAGCGAGTGCATAGGATAAAACGCAGAATATTAGCTTCATGCACACGCATCTGCCCCAAGTTAACTAGCATCTTTACATCAAACCCCACATATTCACACATTACATATCCACATACAAGGTTCCATAAACTTTAAGGTATAAGATTCAAGCATGCACATTTACTATAATTGCTATGAAATAAAGATTATTTTGTAACTAAGGTTTTATACGTGATAAATAAGTCATGGTATTGTACTGATGCGTACTCTCTCACCAGTATTCCGGTAACATCGATGTAGAGATCGCAACATGCATTCTCAACCTATGGACCGCAGAGACTTCAAGCAACAAAATGTACATTATATGACCAACTGTTAGGATTTCCATGAGGCGGGAAACCAGAGACCACCAGTTGTTAGAGGCTGGACTGTGTCTATTTGAACCAACCTGTTAGATGCCTTGTAACATATGCCCTCTCCTTTAGGACCAATGGTATTAGCAACAAACTTCTCTATTGTGTTGTCTATTTCTGGGGGGGGATAAATATGTGTGCTCTGACCTTGGGTTTCTAGTCTTCGTGCTGAATGCTGATTGACGAGGGGTTTCTTGCTGACGCCTACATCTGGTCCAGAGCGCTGTGTATGTATAACTGTACTTGGGTCTGTATAATTCCTTTGCGCTAAATTGTACTTATAACTAGCGTGTAACTGACTGTACTTTTACTTGAATAATACTTTGTGCTTTGGAACCACATGTTCTAGGTCTGGAGTCTTTATTTACTGTATAACTGCGTACGCAAAATAGCGTCATCCTTAGAGGTTTATAGGCAGGATATCAGAAGGTATAGGCAGTATCGTTAGTTGGCATCATCAGTGATGTCATGGGTCCGCCTAAAGGTATTCTGAACTTATTTTAATGTCTTTTTTTTAATAAATTTTCATTCATTTTTTTAATTAGATAGATCCAAAGACCTAATCTGGGTGGCCTAGGTTTATTGGTGCCAACCCTGGCCGATGCGGGATCAGCCATGTATTTGATATGCTTCCTGGTATGTGGTACATGGGTAATCCTGATACGTTCCTCCATTTCCCTCTGCTCTGAGCCTGCCCACCTTTCCACTCAGTCTACCAGAACAGGCAGCAAGACATACATTGAATGAACATAGATGTATGAAACCCTACACATGCAGTTATAAGGGAGGCAGACAGAAGAGTCTGCTTCCTACACAGAACGCAGCTCAGGATGCAAGGAGGCAAGTGTGGGAGGGGCATATATGTGGGAGGGGGTGGGGACTATTCATTTAATGGTTGGGTGAGAGAGGGAGGCTAAAAATTTTATTGTAGCTCAAAATTATTTACTTAATGGCGGGAGCTTTGTTATTTAATGGGCCTATTAATTTAAGGGGAAGTAAAAGGAATATTTATTGTGTCTTACGGTGATAGGGCTGTTATTAAGTGTACATTGGGTCTCACTGTAGGGAAAAGTACCTAGTTATTTAATTGTAATACTATAGCTGCATACAAACACACACACAACGATTTAGTAAATGAGCGATTTTAGTAAATGATTTTTGTTCACTTTTTCAAGGGAAAAATGAACGAAAATCGTTTACTAAAATCGTTCATTTACTAAATGTAATAAAAAAATTTTTGAACTACAAACGATTTTTGCATATTCCCTTACTGAAAATCGTTGAGTTGGTCAGTCTGACTGAACTACCAAAGTGAACACGCATGAACGATAATCGCTCATCGTTTTAACTCAGAAAGTGAACGATTTTTTTCAACTATTGAACAATAAACAATATCGATAATCATTTAAAAAATCGTTGTGTGTATGCACCTTATGCATTTGGTATTGTTGGGGGAGGCAGTCCTAGTTACTTAGCTTTCCATATTTCATATTGTTTTCTTGGTATGAAATAAAGTCCCCTCTGTCGTCTATACAATGCATAGAGCATTCTAGTAGGCCTTGTACAATACAATCATATGTCTTGATACATTTCTTAATGACGTTACCATGTGGAAATTATTTTTAGTGCCAAACCCTATAGAGATATATACCTTGCTTAGCGCTGCTAGCTCACCAACATTAGTGTACGCAGCTTTGTCTTTTGTGTATGTGAAGTTGGAGGGTGGCCTAGCCCTGTCTAAACCCAGGTCCATGCGTTTCTCATATGATGGCTACCACCCACTTTTGTATGCACAGCAACACACACATACACAGTGCCCGACCTCCTCAGAACCTTTACCAGGGCCGCCTTAAGTTCTCAATTCACCCCTGGATCTAGGTCTGGCTCTGTGTATAGTGTCAGTACAATAACAGCTATATAACGCAAAGCAGCCTGGAAGAGAGTAAATGTAAGGCAAACAAACAAATAAATCTTGGCATTTCCGAATAATATTTTGTGACCTTTCTGAAACAGGTTCTAAGTATTGCAGTACTTGAAAATCTTCTTTCCAGTTGTGGGAATGTCATATCTTATGATTATACAAAATTATGCCAATTCTGAAAAAGTTTTACGTTCATGTCCATTTCTTTTTATTTATTTAGTTTTTTGATTTATTTTAATCTCTCTGCTCCCATAATAGAGAATACCAACCATCATTTGTCAGACTACATAATGCAGGGAGGCAAGTTATCACACACACATTTCCTCGATTATTGTTGAGATGAAAGAGAGATAGAGAAAGAAAGAAAGAAAGAAAGAAAGAGAAAGAAAGAGGAAAAAAAAAAAGAGAAAGAAAAAAGAAAGAGAAAGAGAGAGAGAGAGAGAAAGAGAGAGATCGCCAATACACTCCCCATCAGTGAGAAAGTACATGTCAATATGTCCCTGTGTATTTACGTCTCCATCCTCTGCTCTGTGTGCTGCTCACACAACTACATTACAACATTCTAGATTTGCAACAGAGCTTGGCGGTCCTATGTTCAACCAATGCATTAAAACCGGCACCCTACGGCCATCAAAGCATCTTTCACAAAGATTACAGATCACTTTTACTTGTCATGTTAGGAAACAGACAATATGTGATTCCAGTCTTCTTCAAAGGCTTTCACATTTTCCCACAATGTATTATCTTATTGGAGAGAGGTGACATAAACAAAGAGCCCCCACCTCAAAACATTAAATAGAGCCTGACTGTGAATGGTAGGAGGATAATAAACCAGACAACTCCATCATTTACGTACATGTAACCAATTCAAGCTAAAAGAAAGAGCTTTCAAGGGGACCTTCAGATCCATCTATAGGATCCTCATACTGAAGAGCATTTGCTTTACCAGTTCAGTTACTCATTTCCCTTGGCATCAGTTCACATGGAGTGGTGTTATGCTGCTAGAGTGTGGAGGCTGTTCAACGGGTACATACTTACAGGAACAGATCAATGGTCTGCAAAAGAATAGCAACACAACAATCTGGATCTCACTGTTCTATACATGACTGTTTGTTACTCTATCTTTAATATTTGATTAATTTTCCCAATATTTTGCTGTTCTAATGCAATACCCCATATCTACCTCCTTTACTTTCACGTCACAGCTACTGATAGGTACCTGTAATTGCCTATGTTATCCTCTACATTCAGACAAACAGCAGCGCTTAATCCTGGAGGTTCCAGCTGCAGAGAATTATCACACAGTTAGCGACCAGAAAGAAGCTTCTGAAACAGAACAGCATGTTCGTATTGTCAGGGTGTCAGATAGGCTCTCAGCTGCTACCAAAGCAATCCCTTTAAGACTTTTTAAAAAAAAAGTGGATATCAGAAGTCGTTTCCTTGGGCATAGGTAGCCCTACGCAATTGCTGTCAGAATTTTGGGTTAGTACACAAAATGGTATCCTCGTGTGCACAAGGTAAGGGTTCATGGGTAGTTGAGATTTTTAATACCACGGGAAGCTAGGTTGTATGTGTTTTTCTAAGCCACAGGTTCTCAAACAGTACATTTTTTCCAGGTCTCCTCACGTAGGGGCCTATGTATCAAGCTGATTTTGACATAAAATTATACAGAAACTGCAGTTTCTGCATAATTGTATGTATTGTGCTTATATACTAATAGCACAATGCAGGATATTTCACAGAAATCTCCAGCAAAGTGCTAATTAGCACTTCCGATTGCAGTCCCCATTATTGTCAATGCAGACTACGATCAATTCTCTATGTACTAAACTCCAAAAAGCAAAGCTTTTCGGAGTTTAGCCATGGTAGTTTACACCATCATTAGATGGTGTAAACTACTCTTAAACTGGCCACACATCTAAAGATTATCTGTCCAACCAGCCAACTATTTGATTGGTTGGAATGAAAATCTGGTAAGGTATGAAAGCAAATGACAATCAGCAATTTGCTCCCAAACGCCGGAAAATGGACAAAAACTGATGTTTCAACAAATTGTTTAGATCAAACATTTAACAAACTTGTCTCAACTAGTTGGCTGGTTGGACAAATAATCTTTAGATGTGTGGCCAGCTTGAGCCTATGGGGGCTCCAGGTGCAGGCGAGAGATCTTTTGATCTCTCCCCCGCAGCCCCATCAGCTTCCCCCAGGAAAGTCTTTCACCTCTGTGAAAGACTACTCCTAAAGCCGGGAATATAACTTGCTAGGACAGCGGTTGTGCGAGTCCCCCTTGGTACACAGCCGGGATATTTTCATTGAAAATTAAATATATTTCCGTCTAAATGGATACATAATAATCTCGGCAGTGCCGCGATTATTAGTACATAGACCCCATAATCACAAGTGAACTAATGGAGATAAAGTACCAACCAATCAGCTCCTGTCATTTTTCAAAAATAGTCGAGAAAATGACAGTTAGGAAAAGCTGAAACATTGACACTTTATCCCTTCTCCAAGCATTGATAAATCTCCCCCCAAAATATTTGAAAGGCTATTTCTGGTGACAAGCGCTGTGGACCAACTGTAGCGTTATTCAGAAAAGCACCAGGCAGAATAATCACTACAAACTGAAATATAACTTTTCCAAGGAGACAGAACCTTAGTGCAGCAACTATACTAGCAGAGGCAAGGAGCAGGTCCAATATGTTCAAAACATTCACTAAAACGCTTCTAGGAAATGGGGAGAACAGTATTGCTGTAGTGGAACCACCTTCTTCCACTGCTTCTGCAGCAAAATAAACCGTAAGGATGTAATTATCAAGATATATATTTCTCAAACAGTGGTGTTCTCTTTCAGATAGACACTCAGCCATCTAGTAAAATGGATCTACTTGCAGAGTATTTACAGGGGAAATTTCCATTTCAAAGACGGAATTGTGATCGGTCTCATACTTTACATCTCATAACATGGCCTAGCATGCATGAATGTATTGTATAATGCACAAATACACTGCGAGCAGGGGAAACACTTCAAGAAGCCACTGTATAGAATTCCATTACTCAGCAGTTTAGATGCATGAGCTCCTTTCAGTTGTATACTCCCAAACATTACACATTCACGGAGCATTGTCTGACACAGAGCCATGATGATGATAAATTGCAACCTACAGCTCAAATAATTCGCCAATGGATTAACATTTCAGAGGCTGAGCCACAGATTATGTGTGTGGGGATCTTGAATTTCATCAACCCCCTTGGCACAATAGGTTTATTCTTCCCATTTTCCTCTATTCTCTCATGAAGGGTCAGGGAAGCTTAGCCTGGCTGTTGCATTCATTTCATCTCTACATTAACCGGATACTTTACCATCCATATTTTTGAGTTATTTACGTGCACATTCTGCCAGCACTACAATACAATTAGCCGGAAATGGTACGCAACAAAATCAAAGGCTGCCATCTAATGGGCTGAAACAGTATGACACTGTCAGTAGCTTTGGGTACAACACAAGTTTTATTTTAATTTAGTCTTTTATTTTGTTTCACTAGCTTTTCCCTATTGCTCCGTCATTTGACTTTCCATATTAGACAATGAACTCTACATTTGTAAATGAAAGAATGTTAGTCGACTTTTATCACGATAATCTGAAGAACAATTAGTGTATTTCCCTAATTTTTCACTGCAAACTTCTCTGATCATTAATGTGCTATGATGACCGGTCTTACACTTTTTGTGGGCAAATCAATATTAAAGATAGTGCAGCTTATCAAAATGATGTAGGACAATATCAGTTTCTATTTATAAAAAATAAATAATTTTTACTTAGTCCACTTTTGTGATAAAAGTGCTAAAAAATAAATAAAATAAATAAATATAGCGTATAATAAAAGACTCCACAGTGAATTATATAGTTCTGAATATTTTCATTTAAAAACATAAAAAAAGAGCACACATTGGTGTTTCTTAGCATAGGCAAAAAAATGAAACAAATAGAGATTCCAATAATTGCATTTAAAAAAAAATCACTACAGGTAGAGTCTCCCATATCCAAAATTTACGAAATACATAATATTCCGATATTCCGAAATACTATTTTTTTTTTTTAGCATTACTAAGATAGTGAAACCTTTGCTTTTTGATGGTTCAATGTACATAAAACTTTGTTTAGGGCACAAAATTATTAAAACTATTGGATAAAATTACCTTCAGGCTTTGTGTATAAGGTGTATATGAAACAAATTAATTTCATGTATGTACACAAAGTTTGTTTGAGCCACAAAAGTATTGAAAATATTGTATAAAATTACTTGCAGGCTGTGTGTGTAAGGTGTATATAATACATAAATGCCCTCTTTGTTTAGATTTGGATCCCATTAACAAGATATATCATTATGCTATGCAAATATTCCAAAATACAGAATATTCCGATACCCAAAAATACCCCTGGTCCCAGTGGCGTAAGTTCATCTCAGACGCAAGTTATAATTTGGTGCCTGCCCCCCCATCACAGCTGCTGACACTTTAATGTAGCAGCTCAGTGTAGTTGCTTACATATACACAGCGCAGCATACTATTATCTGCCTAACTGCAATGTAGCAATTTGCATGCAGACAGGCTACAGATAGACGAAGGCGGCAGCTGATGGTCTGACATGGAGCTCTCCAATAGTGTATGGTGGCTTCTCAGGTGCCAGGAAGGGGTGCCATGTATTGGGCAGCCATGACGGTACACTCCGGGTACATAATTACAGCCCTAAGTGGGGTGAATATGTTGTGGACAATGGAGGAGGTGCCCCCTTCAGAGCTGGAGCCCGGCGGTAAGCACCTCAACTGTCTCCCATATTTCTGCCCCTGCCTGGTCCCAAGCATTTTGGATATGGGAGACTCAACCTGTAATACGTGAATTAAATATTGTAATATTGGCGTGGCAGGTTTCATTAGACAAAGACATTTGGGAATTGTGCTCAAACATAGTGAAAACAATGCTTTAATCAACAATGTCCAGCAATACAGTATATATTTATAGAAAGTTAAAAAGATAGACAGACAGTAGTAAGTATACATGTGCAGTAAATCATATTGTTCATAGATTATGCTGGTACATACTATGCCATATGTCGTTCGTACAGCTGAAGAACATATCGCTAAGTGCATCGCCGGGTGTGTACACCCAATATGTCTTTGAACGTCGTCCTTCACAGACATATCAGCTCGGCCCTGCAGAACAGCTGATGCCGATATATCTGGCAGATCTATATCAGTACATCTGCATGTATGAATGGGCGACCCGCTGACCACCCGTACAGTGCCCGCAGAAACCGCTGACATTGACATCACAACTGGGCGGGCATGGCTTATGGGTAAGTGTGTATACCTTACCAAATCGGCCGCTCGGTCGTGGGACAGCCAGTCGGCAGCTGTGTCGGCTCAGCTTTATTTTGATTTTTTTTTTAAATCGTGCACATGTTTAATATGTGGTGTACAATTAGATGGCATAGCAGTTATGTCCTCTTTCAAAATATGTGTTTTTACTTATCAGCATATTATTAAATATCTTTCCAGATTTGTGTTAATATCAAGCCAAAAAAAGAAAAAGAATGTTATCTCCAAAAAGCAAAGCTTACGTTTAAAATGTTATATCTGAAAGAAACAGCCTGGACAGACCTTACCAAAGTTAAGGTGTTTGGGGAGAACCTCCTAGTACACATTCTGGTACTGTGTTGGAAATGTGATGGATTTGGGGGTCCTTGACGCCAACCAATTATTGAGTGCACTCCGCTGGAGTATGCTAGAGAAAGTGTCAGGCCATCAGACTGATAAGCAAAGCTGGACCAACACTGCTGAGGATTGAATGTTTTAAGCTTAATTATTTAGATTAAATTTCACGTGTTGAATATTGTTCGTTTTGTTTCTCAGGACTGACCTGAATGAATTATCTTTAAATTACCGTATGTCTTATATATGGAACACAAACCAAGATTGCGATTGGTTATGAACAGGAAATTACTGCAAACATTCTCCTCTGATGAAACTGCTTTGATATGTGGAGAAACGCATCAGAATACAAAGTTCCTGGTTGTGGTCTATTTAAAAGGTTGTGGGAAAAAAAAAGTGAACATTTTTAGAAGTATGTCGTTAAACTTAATCCCGGGTCTCCATGAAATATCTGCACTACAGCGCAAGTGCTGCTTTGCAATGATTATCTATCCTTTGTTTCCAAGCGAATAATTATTCACAAATTGTTGAATTTTTTATTTCTATGGGGCACTGATCTTTGGACCATATAAGAAAAGCACATAAGGATAGTTATCTATCTACAATGGCTCTTTGCCAGAGCTAGTTGGTTATTACTAAATACTATTACGCTGAGCTACTGTATATTGTGTGAATATCTGGAGAATGTAATCCTTGCTGGGTAATAAGAGGTTCCAGATTCATCTTCACTTTCCATAATCAGAGTTTGGAAACTGATGGAGACTATTTGAACTGTTTTATAAATAGTGTCTTTAGGTACAAAAATAAAATAAACAGCATTTTTTGTTTGGGGGGGGGGGGGGCATTTTTAGCTAGAGGAGCACATTAGTATGCTCTTCTGCAAGCTAAGAGAGAGTATATGTGGAGCCTCTGTCACTCTGTGTGGCTTTTAAACCACACTGAGGGCCGTATTCAATTAGCTGTGAAAAGTGCCATTTGGCAAAAAGTTTTTAGCTCATCTCTGTATTCAATTCCAGGATTTTTTGCCAGAAACAGAACAGGCAAAAAGTTTTCTCTATGTATAGGCAGGCGAATTGGAAATGAAAAATCTCTATTTTGGAGGGCAAATGTGGAAATTTGGTCCAGAACCCTTTGGATACCCCCCTTAATGACTAATCAATCCAAAAAAATATTAAATTTTTTTGAGAAGACCCCAAAAATTACAAAAAGAAAAAAAAGTTGGAAAATGGCTAAAAAGTGGTACTTTGGGGGGCTATATGGATGGAACAGGTTTTGTTGGGATTGCACAAGGCTGCAGCAGGTGTATTTTTCAGATATATTAAATCTTCATTTTAGAGACATCAAAATATGCTAGTACCCATATTCATGTACCCCAAATTTTCCCAAAAGAAACAGCTTTCTATCATTTTTGAGCACTTAAGCATATAACAGCACTAATAAAAGTGTCTTGTGTTCTTAAAGTGTCAGATTTGGCTATTAGGACACTTCTATATTGATTTCTAATGTTAGTGCAGTTTTTCCTGGGGTACAGACTGATTTCCCCAAAATTTTAGGAACTTTGACAGTTTTGCTTTTCACCGATTTTACCTGTTTGCCTTTTTCGCATCTTTTGGAATTGAATATGGAGATAAGTGGGAGCGCGCAGGGAAAAAGTATCGCTAAAAAATGCGAAGGCGGTGAAAACATTGCGGCTCTGCTTTTCGCGGCTAATTGAATACAGGCCTAATGGCGCATATCCACTACACGATAAAACTAAACGATTACGACATTGTTATCGTTCACTAATCTGCAATGAATATGCCGGCAACGACCAGCAATGCGCAATCCCGCTGGTCATTGTCGGCATCTCATCGCCTGAACATGCAGGCCAGCCTGCCGATATCGACAGGTTGTGCATGTTCGAGGATAAGGGAGGGTTGCCTGCACTGAATTACATATCGTTCAATGTGGGCACATTATCCACTGCATAAAATGATGAACGATTACGATGTTGTAATTGTACAGTTGTTCTACACACGTGTAGTGGATACGCCCCTTTAGACTGCAGTCTTGAATTTCAGTATCTGAGCTTGGAGTTGTACAAATCTTCAGGTAAGAGAAAAATGATCTAGCCCAGTGTTTCCCAAACTCAGGGAGCACTAGCAGCGTATGGTTTCCAATTTTCCTAGTTGATACATTTTAAAATATCCACAGGTGCAGCTAATTATTTCACTTGTGATTCTGTGAGGCGACCTGGAAAACATGCACTGTTAGTGCTCACTGAGGAATGAGTATGAGAAACACTGAACTAGTCTATACAGGCGCACAGAGCAAAGATGCTAAAATCATTAAATCAAAAACTTGTATCCCTATTTCTATAGGTGCAAAACTATACATTGCATTCAATAACAACTTATTTAGGATCAACCAATATTATAAAATTTTCGTGAGCTAAGTAACACAATGGTAATTTTAATAGAATTTTATCTGCCAATACCATCTAGATAAGATCACTGATGGTTGGGCATGTGACATTGCACATGATTTACATCACCATGGCTTTTTACTGCCTAAAAAAATTTCACTGTTAAACTAGATGTTCTGCTTTATTCTTAAAACATTCTGAAATCATGTACTAGACAAAGCTATAGAAGGGTATACCTAACATTGTGGACATTCATTTAGTGCTATCAAATCACAATTCTACATTTCCTGATATTATACTTCCCAGAAATGTAATAATTTTTTCAAGGTCCCCCATTATTTGGAATACACTTTAATGGGCCCACTTCCCCGATTTACACCATAAACTTAACACAAAAGTTCAGTGCAGTATATTGTACACATAATATACATGGGGTCTATATCACTGCTCAGCTAAGGTAACATAGGAAATATTTTATTTTGCTGAAAATATACTGCTCTTTCCAAGATAAACGGGAAATATCTGCTGGTCTGCGTACATACTTCCCTAAATTTTACACTATTGTTGCCTGTTTTTTTTAAATAAAACAAAATGAGTCTCTGACTGTAATTTGGCATATTTAACACAGAGAAATGACTTGGAACATACTTGTTTCATACATTTACTAACATTTTAAAAAAATATGACACAAAACATACATCTAGAAGTAGAGAGAAGAGTAATAAGTCCAATATCATTCTGTTCATATAATTCACAAAAGATATAAACTATTATACCCTGAGAAAGCATAGAGTAGCTGTGTAAAACAGCCATTTGGGTTTATTTATCTGTGAAAGGAAATTTTCTATTATCGTTTTAGCTGCAGATTGACCCCTTTATTATAATAAACTATATATATTAAAATACTTATAATAAAATATTTATCATTATTGCAAAAATGTATTCATCATATTTTTTTTCATTTGTTTGGTATAGTTACTCCTCATAGTTTTATACACATTTTTTCACCAGAATCCATCCATTTTGTGAAATAATCCCACTGAAATTCACATAATTGCAGAGACTAGGGGGCATATGTATCAAAGCTTGATGTGAGATAAAATTGTGAGATATATCACCAAGCAATCAGTTGCTAATTTACATTTTGTAGGCTGTGTTTAAGAAATGATAGTTTGTATCTCACATCAAGCTTTGATACACATGTCCCTAAATTTACTATTCGGCATACTTTGCAACTGTCTGGTTCTCGGTGGGTTTGAGCCCTGAAAATTAAAACCGCATTGATATTAAAAAAATACTGTTTCTTTCCATTGTATTCTTCAACATATCCACTAGATGGCAGTGTCCGCAAAGTCACATTTATCTGTTTATCTGCAGCGAATCGAAGTATGGTTATTGCTACAACTACACCTAGTGCAAGTTGCTTAATATAACAAAGCTAAACTAGCAACATTGTCAGTGAAAAATACGGGAAATTTAAGAGTATTGCAGATACTCTGAGCCTAAAATAACTGGCTGACTAGCACAGCACAAAATATAGTTTGATGATTCTCCTAAATAACACCTGCTGTCTGCATAACTATATTCCACATCAAACTTCCTGTTTGGACACTGCAGGAACTTATCACATTGCTTGCAACTATTTGTCCTGGTTTTTCCTTTTTTCAAAAAATCCTGACTGCATCAATCCCAATTTGCATCTATATACCCCTTAATCACTTGCCTGGCATGGCCGCATCACTGCCAAGCACAGCCCAGCATCTCCCGGCAGCTCCACTCTGCCCCCAGTGTTCCAGTGATCGGGCAGCCAGCACACTGTCCCACACAGCAGTCCCTCCTCCCTGTGTAGAAGTATGTTTACGTTTCTATGTGATTGTGTGTTATATTACACGTATATATATATATTATATATATATATATATATATATATATATATATAAACCCACACAGTATATATACAAACAATATGGAGAGCGCAGTTGTGGGAATAAACTTTTACTTGTAATAATGCTCACATACATCAAGGTAAAATACTTCACACACAGCCTGGTAATCAGCCCCCGTCAGCTCAGAGCTCCACAGGCGTGGTAGGGACACGTGGAACACTGCTGCCTCTGGAAGAAGCAGATAACTTGACAACATCACTTGTTAGCTGGCCACTCCCAATGCGTTTTGTTGATGACTTCATAAGGGGGTGTCTTTATATACTGGGAAAGGGTGAGAAACAAGCGCCCTCTAGTGTAATAAATAAAGGTGGGTACACATTGGGCGATATTACTGAGCGACTGCACGATTACGACATCGTAATCGTGCAATCGCTCAGTAATCGTGCACTTTTATGTCGGAAACGACCAGCGATGCGCACTCCCGCTGGTCGTTTCCGACATTGTCCATCGCCTGAACATGCAGCACAATCGGACGATAACGACAGATTGGCATGTTCAGGAATCATGGACAGTGTCTGCACTGAACGACTGATCGTTCAGTGCAGACTCTACAGGGGATCAGGAACCACGGTATGATTACGATGTCATAATCGTACTGTCTTTCCTGATTGCCTAGTGTGTACGCACCTTAAGTAAAAGTCACTGAATAATATTAGTAATATGCATAGGCTCATCAAAGTGGGTCTTTATGGAACCATTGGGATCATCCCTCCAAATGTCAATAGGGGATTACCAACAAGTTAGTGAGAAGGCTAAGCGCTGTACCAACGTTGATTTTATCTTTTTTTGTGTTGTCTGGTGTGTACAAATAAATCTCCAAGTCTATACTATGGGAGCATATGTATTTCTTGTACACACATGAATAAAATACAGAGTGGCTGAACAGAGAAACTGTGGGGGACATATGGGATTGATCACAAAGAAGTTAGGTATATCCTGGTAATCCCCTATTGACATTTAGAGGTATGTTCCTGATGGTTCCATAAAGACCCACTCTGATGAGCCCATTTACTACCTTATTGCAATACGCATATCACTAATATTATTCAGCAAACACTATCTATTACACTAGAGGGTGCCCGTTTCTCATCCTTTCCTAGTATCGATCAACCTTTGAGACGATATGACGATCTTCCAGGAGAACAAACAGCTGCCACCTGAATACAGAGAGCGTATTTGAACAGGACTTTTAAGAGACGTTTCTCCGAAACACATATACCGACATTAGGGTCTTAGCTCTGCACCAGTACCATTTCTAACATATATCCAGGAAGCTGGCACTCCTCTAATGTGCAAACATTTGCAATAAATAACCAAATAGTTACAGTCTGGTGCCCTCCAAGCTATGCACAGTCAGTGTAGCTGCATGTAGATTCCAAACCGACGGCATTCAGGAAATAAGACTCCACAAGAAGTGAGTGCTGCCGGTTTGGAATAACAAAAAAAAAAATACATACATACATACATACATACATACATACACACACATATTTCTAAAATTGTGTGAGTCTCCGTCCTGTCCCCCCCACCCTCAAGCTACATCCCACCCCATTCCGCCCATTCCCCCTACCACTAACACAGTAAAGTATTTACTTAATATAAAACTATTTTTAAATCAATAATGACCCCAAAATTGTAGGTTTTTTTTTCATTATCTACCTATGTAAATATTAATCGCTATTTAAACTTTATTTCGCATTTTTGTTGAAAAAAAAAAAAAACACATTGCTTGTTTGCCTATTCACACTTCTAAAGCTGCCCATCCACTAGGCGATTAAACCTAGCGATTGAGCGATGACTACCATCATTAACGCTCAATCGCTTGGTAATTGCCCGCAAATCGGGCAGTAATACGCTAAAAACAACCAGCGATGCACGTGCCCGCTCGTAGTTTTTAACATCTATCATCGCCCCGAACATGATGGTCAACCCGACGACCGCCATCAGGTTACCATGTTCGGGGATGATTGATCTGCATACACTGAACGTCTGAACGTTCAGTGTATGCACTTCACCCCTAGGGGGACGACAACACGATTATGATGTCGTAATCATGCCGTCGTGCCCGCATCTAGTAGTGGATGGGCAGCATAACATGGTTTACTTTAATATTTACTTTCTGCACCTATAAAACCTCCACAATTATTTCACTAAATAATAAACTATTGTCATTGTGCATATACAACTACAAACACTGAATTGTCACCTGCAATTCTGCAACTTTTTCCTCCCCCTATTTACATCATCCACAACATAACCATCTCTGCTACGGGTTGGGTATGGGATCCCGGCAGTTGGGATGACGCCAGTCAGTATACAGACAGCGGCATCCCGGCAGTCAGAATCCTGACACCATTAGGTAAGTATCCTACCACTAACCCTTAACCTGCCCCCCTAGTGCCTAAACCTAACCTTCCCCTCCTTAGTGCCTAACCCTAAACCTAACCATCTCCCTAACCCCTGATACTTACCTTCGGGATGCCGCCGGCGGTGGGAATTCCGGTGCCTGTATTTTGACAATCGGCATCCTGCACGCCGGGATGCTGACTACATCCCTTCTGCTACAACTCCCTCCTTTGCTCAGTATCTACCTAATCTTTATTTTGCTCCTGTTCCCACCTCTATAATCCCACCTAGTCTCCTCCCCCTATCTTCCCTCCTTCGTCTCCCTTTCACCCCTCTGATCCCCCCCCCTCCGGTTCCTCCATTTTCATTTACTTTTCCCCCACCATGGACCTACTACCCCACTACTGAGCCCTGCTCTCTCCCTGTCACCTCACCTCACTTCCATCCACATCACATTAAACTCCCTCCCTGCCCACCGCATGCAGTTCCCCTTCCTAGCTCAGTAGTCCGCACCATCTCTACACTCTCTCCATCACTTTCCTCCAAATGAATTCATCTCCATGCTACAGCAACCCTCTTTATCTCATCCACAAACTCTGTCCCTCTCTCCTGTGTCCTATGGAATGCCAGATCTGTCTGTAACAAACTGGTCCACACCTTTTCATTTCCAACTCTCTGAATCGCCTAGACAACAGCAAGACCTGGATTTCCCCCACTGGCACCACTTCTCTCGCGGCTCTCTCCTATAGGGGCCTCACATTCTCTCAAACACCTCAGTCATGGGATCGCCATGGTGCTGGTGGTGTTGGGATCCGTTTATCCTCCGGTTACTCTTAACAACTCATTCAGTAAGAACCGTCCCATTCATTCTCTACATTCTAGGTTCACGCTATTCATCACTTCTAACCTGTTCACATTCGAGTAGCTGTCATTTATTGTCCCCCTGGCCCTCCTTCCAAATTTCTTGTAGACTTTGCTTCCTGGCTCCCCTTACTTGCTCTCTTCAGTTCTTCATTCTATCATCTTAGAGTACTTCAATATCCCTATTATTATCCCAACAGAACCCTCTGACTGTAAACTCCTTACCCTGACATCATCATTTGGTCTCTCCCAATGGACCTCCTCACCCTCCCCATGTGAATGGGCACTCACTTGATCTCGTCTTCACTCAACTTTGTGATATTTCTGATTACTCCAATTTCCCCTCTCTGACCATCTCTTTCTCTCTCAATTTATACCTCACTCCTCCTTCACCTCTGCCTTCCAATGTAACATTAAGGCTATTGACACTGTATAGCGTTTCCCGCTAGGCTGTTTCATCAGGGCGCCCTGCCCATTTCTAAAGGGCAAAAAGCACCCTGCCCTCCGGCATGGTGCACCGCTGAAAAAGCCTGCGAGTGCGGTCCCCATCCACAGGTCGCAGTGTCCCGCGGGTGGGGAAAACTGCAGTGTTTTTTCGAGCGCGCGCAGGTGTGCCCTTTCTCTAGAGTGAACACTACTGTATAACTATCCTCTCTGCTCAACTCGCATCTCTTCCCCATTATCTTTCCTCTCCTGCCCTGAACAAGCCACCTCCCTATACAATACCTCCTTTACTTCTGCTCTTAACTCTGCTGCGCTGGCGACCACCACTTACCCTTGCAGATCCACACCTCATCCCTGGCATTCCAAATGCACCAGATACCTGCAAAAGTGCTCATGAACCGCCGAGCGACAGTAGAGGAATTCACGTTCCTATGTAGATTACCTCAATTTCAAATTCATGCTCTCAACCTACAGTACTGCCCTCTCCCTCTCTGAAAACTCATATTTCAAAAACCTCAACTCCTTCCAGTCCTGAAACAAAAGGTCGTCTATTCACCACTTTCAACTCCCTCCTTTGCCCTCCCCGTCACACTCTCAGCCCTTGACTCTGACACCCACTTCACATATAAAATTGATTCCATACATCAGGACATCACATCCCAAAAAAACTTCAGCACCCCACCCCTGCCTTTCCCTCTCCATCTATCTTGCCAAATCTGAATTCTTTCTCCCCTGTATCTGGAGATGAAGTCTTAGCCCTTATTCACTCCGTCCCCCATCACTCCACTACCTCTCTCCTTTTGCCTGTTCCCATCTTGCTCAGCTCTTCAATTTCTCCCTCTCCTCAGACACTGTCCCCTCTGCATTGAAGCATTTTTCTCCCCATTCTTAAAAAATCCACCTTGATCCTAACATTCTCAGCAACTACTGACCTCTCTTTCTCCTCCCTTTTGCCTCCAAACTCCTTGACTGGATTGTCTACAACAGCCTTTTTTTTTTCTCACTCCCAGCTTGAACCATTTCAGTCTGACTTCTGTACTCTTCACTCCACTGAAACTGCCCTCACGAAAGTCAGCAATGACCTCCTTGCTGTCAAATCCAATGGCCACCACTGTACTTATTCTTTTTGACCTCCCAGCTGCTTTTGACACCGAGGACAACCCTCTCCGCCTGAAAATCCTTACCTCCCTCTGTCTACATGATACTGCCCTAACCTGGCTGTCTTCCCACCTCTCTGACCACTCTTTCTCTGTCTCCACTCATGACTCCACTCCCCCCCAATACTTTCACTAACAGTTGGTGTCCCCCAAGGTTCAATTCTTGGACCTCTTATTTTCCCTCTATACATTCTCTTTAGGTGAGCTCATCAGCTATTTTGATCTCCAAAACCACTCTAGGCAGATGACACTCAGATCCCCTGACCTCTCCCCCTCTCTCCACACTCGTATCTCCACCTGTCTGTCTGCTATGTCTTCCTGGATGTCACAGCGCTTTCTTAAACTTAACATGTCTAAGACTGAGCTGATAATCTTCCCACTCTCCCGCGTAACCTCACTTCTCATAATTTCATCTATTGGCAGCATAACCATCTCCTCAAGTGCTTGTCCTGGAGTTATCCTTGACTCCTCCCTCTCCTTCAAACTGCACATTCAGTACCTCTCACATTCCTACTATTTCCATCTCAAAAATATTTCCAGGATCAGACCCTCTCTCTCACCCAGGATGCTACTAAGACCCTCATCAACTGTAAACGCTTCCTATCTGGATTGCCCGACTCCCATCTCTGTCCACTCCAACCTATCCTCAATGCTGCTGCCCGACTTTACTTCCCCTTCAGAACCCAAATCAAGCTTCTCAGACTCACTTTCAAAGCACTTAGCCAAACCTCTCCCATTTACATCTCTGGCCTCATCTCCCTTCACATTTACATTTCAGCTCACCCTCTTCGCTCGTCAAATTAATGCCACCTCTCCTGCCAACTGATTATTTCCTACCACTCACGCCTCCAACTCTCTAAAAAACATCAAACCGGCTTTCAAGACCCACTTGTTCACCAAAGTCATTCTGCTATAACTGGCCCATGCTCAATGTCTACTCCATCTGTGTCACCCACCTGTCTGCCCCTCCCATTTGGAATGTAAGCTCTCACGAGGAAGGCCCTCTTCCCTCATGTGATTTTACTTCCCTTACTTATACTATCATATACTTCATACTCCCTACAACGGCACCTAACCCTTGGTTTCTGTTTCCATGCTTCTTATTTGAGTGTTACGATCGCTAATGAAGCAATGTGTAAAACCATATACTTGTCATGCATTGTCTTGTACTGTAAGTCACGGTTTTCCTGTTTTAGCTTATTTGTTTATGCACTTTGTTAAGCATTGTGGATCTGTGTGGTGCCATTTACATAAAGGAAAATAATAATAGCAATAAGATATAAAATATTATTATTAAATCATGTCTCCCATTACCCTCCAAATCACTAAAATGTGCCTTACAGAATGCATGTAGTTTGTTACAAATTAACCTCCATCCATGACCTCTTTATCTCTAACAACCTCAACCTTCTGGCAATAACAGAAACATGGCTCACACAATCCAGACACTGCTTTCCCTGCAGCACTTTCACACGGTGGTCTTCACACACACTTCCAGGCCTGGAAACAGTAAGGCAAGTGGGTTTTGAATATTACTGTCCCAATTTTTTTTACACTCACAGTTGGATCACTCACATTTACATAATTTGAATTACATTCTATCAAGATTTTCACCACATTCTCTCTGCGTGTTGCTGATCTCTATCACACCCAACCCACCAGCTCTCATCAATCTTATCCTTGTGCACTGATAACATCTGAAATGAAATAGTATGCTCTTCCTTAGACAAGCAACCTGCTCAATTCCTTCCCTGAACCCATTGCACTCTCTTCATTTGATCCCGCAAATGAAGTATCTACACTCTTCTTATCATCCTACTCTACCAACTCACCTATTGATCCTATACAATCACAAATCTGTACAGCGTGGTCTCCTGTGCTCATCCCAACTTTAACTAAAATCTGTTATCTCTCTCACTCTACTGGTATCTTTCCATCATTCAAGCATGGAGTGATTACTACTATTCTAAAAGCACAAAATTCTGACCCTAACTCTCTCTCAAATTATTGTCCTCTCTCTCAGCTCCTATACCTCTCCAAACTACTGGAGAGACTTGCCTACACTCACCTCACACACTTTCTTCACTCGCACAACCACTTCAGTCAAGCTTTCGTTCCCAACACTCCACAGAGACGACACTGACTAAGGTAGTGAATGCTGCATTTGACACTGTTGACCACTCTTTTCTCATACAAACTGTACAATCCCTAGGTCTTCAGAACAAAGCCATATCATGGTTCTCATCCTACTTACCTAATGTCTCTTTCAATGTTCGTTTTTCTGACTCACCTCCTCTTCGCTACCTATCAGTTTGCGTAGCACGAAGTTCAGTCTTAGGTCCTCTGCTTTTCTCAATCTATACCACGTCTCTTGGCAAACTAATCAGCCCTTTTGGATTTCAGTATCATCTGCATGCGAATGATACTCAAATCTACCTATACTCCCCAGATTTGTCACCTTCTGTACTGGTCAGTGTCACTGAATGTCTTTCTGTTATTTCATCTTGGATGTGATCTCGCCACCTCAAAAGGTAATATTTTTAAAATAGAACTAAAAAGATTTCCACAGGCAAATAGTATTTACAAATCTGACATCTCTATCATGGTTGATAACTCGATAATCAACCCTACCCCACAAGCTCATTGCCTAGGTGTCATCCTTGATTCTGATCTGTCCTTTGTTCCCCACATCCAATCCGTTTCCATATCATGTTACATACATCTAAAAAACATATCCAGAATATGATCTTAATTTTCACAAGACACTGCAAAAACTCTCATTCATGCACTTATTATCTCCCGCATTGATTACTGTAATAGTCTCCTTGCGGCCTTCCCCAAAATAGACTTTCACCACTTCAATCCATTTTGAATGCAGTTGCGAGGCTGATCTTCCTCACTAAACGTTCACTGTCTGCTACTCTGGTTTGTCAATCACTCCATTGGTAACCTGTATTCTACCGAATTCAATGTAAAATACTTTTACTTACACATAAGGCTATTAACCAAACCACACCAACATACATCTCTTCACTTATCTCAAAATATCTCCCAACTCAACCTCTCTGCTCTGCAAAAGATCTGCATCTCTCATTTCCACGCATCACCTGCTCCCATTCACGGTTACAGAACTTTTTTCGAGCTGCACCCACTATGTGGAATGTGCTTCCACGCGCAATAAAACTTTCCTCTAGTCTCCAAACCTTCAACCATTCCCTGAAAACTCATCTCTTCAAAAAGCTAATGATATTTCTAGAAACACCCACATAACCGCCATAAACTATCCTACCCAATGACATTCTCACTATACAGTCCACACATACCTACATATTTTCTCTTTCTTTACATTCACATCCTCCTTACCCTAGACCAACATTATTGTGTGACTGCATCATACAGCCCACCAAGAACCTCTACAATCTGGATGGGCCAATAAGCAATAGGTAGCACCTATCTTTGTGTGTCAATGCCCATTTCCCTATAAAATGTAAGCTTTTGAGCAGGGCACTCATAACTCTATGTCTGTCTGTTAATACCCAGTCTTGTTCTTTAACTGTTTGTTCCCAATTGTAAAGTGCAACAGAATATGCTGGAGGTATATAAGTAACTGACAATCTTATATGTAATGGATTTCCACACCCCTGCAACCAATTGGGATTGGATCCTGGTCAGGTTTTAAGAAGGTTAGGATGCCGGTCGGACCTCCCGTTGGTGTACACTTGGCAGAACTCTGACCCGTGGAGCCTGTTCTGGGCCTTCCACTGGATGGTTATGGATGAAAATTCACAGGGGGATGGAAATTGATCTGGGATGCATAATGGAGTGGTTGTGGTCCCGGACCGACCTCACGGTGGAGTGCGCTGGGAAGAACTTTAACCCAGGGAGCCTGTTCTGGGCCTTCCACTGGATGGATTTGGACGACATCACCTAATAAAACTTAAGTTGAAGATTTAAACCCGGGCAACGCCGGGTAGTTCAGGTAGTATTAAATAATATCTGAACTACTTTCAGAGTATCGGGAACTTTAAAGGTCCACATCATAACATCCTTCTGATGAAGAATTGAGGCTCGAAATGCGTTAAGGATTGCAGAACCACCTCCAACTAGGAAGGGAACCTTTGGACCTGTGACCAGACACCAAGGATTGTGAGACACCACTAGATATAAATCCGGATTGCCAGTGGTGCATACACAACGCCTATTACATCAGGAGTCTGGTACACAAGCCTGTGGTTACCCTATATTATTGGCTGTGTCGTGCAATTTGTATTATTAGTTATATGTTCTACCTACCACTATTTTTTCCGTTTTTTATGTGTCGACCAATTGTGGGTCGAATGAAAATAAACTTGTGCATTTATGCCATATGTTGCTTTTTATTCTTGTTTTACATGATTGAAAACCACAAATAAGAGAACTCTTCAGAAGAGAAGTATTTTATTCCTCTATCTCAGTGTGTGTGTGATTATTCTGTTTCTATCTAGCACTATTTTTGGAGGGTACACATACCATTTTTAGAGCCATTTGTTTTAGGGGTATAAGGTCCCCTAATGTCCCCACCTAAGGCTGCTTTATATATTTTTTGTGTTAAGGGACTTGTATTACTATGCTCTATATATACCCACGTCATAATATGCCATTCAAATGATTGGCCTGTATTTTAGATTTAGCAGTTCCCGAAAAGGTAATACAAATACCTAGTTTTAATATTTTTGGGGGGACTTAAGCTACTATACTTCATTACATACCATTTAAGCTGAAATGACAAGTACTAGTTTGAAATAAAGAAATTAAGGGATCCCAGAGAATGCCTCTAGGGTGAGGAACGCTCCTCATTTACACAAATCCACTATAAAGCTGCAATCTGCTCCGTTCCAGTCTGGCACCCCATCAGTGGCAGAATGTCAGGCGCCAAGCCTACAGTAACATAGCATTTTCCATTACACGTGAACCAATGGGAAAAAGGTTAATAGCATGATATTGGGTGTCATTAATCCGGAATGCCTATGCAGATGTCAGCATCAGAACCATGTGCACCAGTAGGAAACATTAGGCTCTTCGCCTACTTTTGTTCTACAAGTTTCTCTTGCAGCAAGCTGAAGGCATTTGAAAGTGAGGGTCTATAACCAAAGATCTCAGTGGAACTGCATCTTTAGGCACAGTCCCTAACACCAACACGCTCGCCGCCATTGCCAGGTACAGCCCCAGCGTCTAACCAGATGGTCAAACATAATGTCAACATTTCAGGGCTCCCGTGCTCTTTCGTCAGGACCACATAAGGCACAATAACAATAGCTGCCCTCTGTTTGCTGTTATTGGAAGCCGTGAAAGTCGCACATACATAAGACGTTCTTTATGTGGAGGCACCAGGCGCAGTTATCCTTTAGAAAAGTGGTAGTGCTGGAAATGGTTTGGTTTAATTTTAGTGTTGAACCTTCAGACAACTTATTTGATATTTGTCTCCACGCAACATATAATCACAGACATGCTTCACACTGCACACATGACCTGTAACCATGGAAATATACAATGCAGTCCAGTCTGGTTACATTGTTATAGTCCGTTACCCACAGCCTATGAAATTGCAGCAACTGTGTGCATGAGAGTTTATTTTAAGGTAGTATTCCAGTATGTTGTAGCAACCGGCATGTCGTCTTTGTTTTTTAGGTTTTCTTTTTAAGATTGCACCTCTTATTGTCTGATAACAAAAAGCATGAAGGTAAACGCTGACCCTGGCGTGTCACCATGTTGCATACCTCAGTTAGATGCGTACAATGATGCTGCTGCTAATTACTGACAGATGAATGTAGTCTGATACTGATACACAGAGTATGCTCTATACTTGTCAGGACATGTGAGGAAATAAGAGGAACAGGCTGGGAGAGGCGTAGGTCACTGAGAGCTTCACCCAGTGTTGGCCATAACGTCAATGCGCCTTCACTCAGGTAAAAAATTGTCAGTGTTATCATGATGGATTTTATCTGAAAAAATTATTCAGCATAATATAAAATATGCTTTGGCTGTAACATTACATGATATTCTCTTTACCTGATCTTTACTACTTCCTGCAACATTTACTAATGCACAAACTTTACATAAAACAGACAAGTGATCTCCTGCCATGGGGGACCAGCCTAATGCATACAGGAAGGTGACAGTCAGTCTGGGTTCATCAATTATTCACAGTAAAGTCAGGTATTCTTTTTATATACGGATATATTTAAAGATCAAAGTAAAACTGCAACATGATTGCAGAACCACCAATTTATACTTTTTAAGAGACTGGGATTATAGTGATATAACCTTAGAAGCATACATTCATTGTAAGCAAATTTAACAGAACACTTTATAAATAAATAAATAAAAAAAAAAGGCAAACCACTAGATGGCGCTATTATGTCAGCTAACATGAACTGGCCTAACTGTAGTTTCATTAAATAGATTAAAGGGAAATAATTGCAAAACAAGTCAGCATCTAGTCTAATTATTACATAACCCATCTCCCAGCACCTTTGCCTTGTGCTTCACAACTTCCCTTACACAGATAATTGCAAAATATGGGCAGGACTTATGTACGACTTTTCACACTGTATTCCTATAAAATGCTTAATCATCGGTTTATTTTAGACTTTAATGTATTGCGATGTACAGTAAGCTGGTCTATTAATAATGATAATTGATGCTTACATTTTCTATTACAAAAGTCCATTCTTTGTCTTCAAACTCTTCTGCATGAGGGTCCTAAAATATATAAATAAATTAAGTTAATCCTTGAACGAACGACGGTTCTGCAAAACAGGAGCAGAGTCTCTGGCATACATCCCTCAAATAATACTTCCACCATTACTTATCCACAAAAGCCCAGAGTGCACAAAGTCATCCCAGTTATTTATCAACAAACTTCGGGTCCCATTTATTAACGAGTTTTATCATATAAATACGAGTTTGAAAACTTGTTGCGTTATGATAAATGGTGCTCCAGCCAATCAGCTCCCAACTGTCATTTTTCAAACACATGACAGTTAGGAGCTGATTGACTGGAGCACAATTATCATACACAAGTTTTAAAAATCGTTGCGTATGATAAAACTCATTGATAAATGGGCCCCTTAGTGGTGCGTGGAATAGGGGGAATGCATATACTAGACCAGTTATACCACCCTTACCAGAACACAAGTAAACTCGGGAAGCTGTGTCCACCATTCCATAAAGCTAATTCAAGAAAACTGTTACACATGCATTAGACTGACAGGATATATGTAAGGGAATTATGGGAGATGAGCTAAAAAAAATGGTATCCGTTTGAGGACTGGACAACTTTAATGAACGACATAACGATCGCAGTTACATCATGCAATAACAATGCGCTGGCTATATCGCTAGGTTTGATGTGCAGCACATCATCCTGACGACCGTCGCTAGCAACTGCAGGAGCGCGCAGACATGCGTACACACTGAGTGATGTAGGCGATATGTCATTACGAAACAACATATCGGCCCGACTTCGCTACATTGTATACACAACTTAAAACTTCTGGGAAGAAGTAATGCCCAATTAAAATGTAAGTAATGTGCCACACACTTGCCACGCAGGACAAGTTTATGCTAAGTGTATCGCTGCCATAGTAGCTTTTTGGCAATTGATCCGGTATCACAAAGTGGTGTTCTGAAAAGAACAATGTAAGGGTAATCTGGCTGCTAAATGATTGCTTATTGTGACCCTCAACGAGTCCATGACCAAATGTCATAGCCCGCACCATCCCGGTGAGATTGTCTATTTAAACCTACTGACTATTTCGCCGGAATGGCACCACCTCGTGCAAATTGGGGGCTATTACATTTGGCCCCAAGTCTGCAGTCATTCTTTGGTCCAGGCAGAGACTATTACTCCAACATTGTTACAGGTCTAAGCTAAGGATCATCAAACACATACATATATAATACAGCTTTTCATAAAAGGGATCAATCAATAAAAAAGTATTTACAAATGTGTAAACCGCATGAACAAATGTAATGTTATGCTGCAAGCTTACAGAAGTAGGTTGTGGGAGCTGATGATCAATTAGTTGATCTACATTAAACCGCAGTTCTTAAGTGGTAAATGCAACTCAAGATATACCACACCAGCTCATATATGGACTACAATAAGTCATACACTAGAACACCTGTTAGGTTAAATGGAGCTTTCAATTAGGAGTAATACTCTACTGACACAGTCAAGTTCCACAGGCCTGATGTTGCTCTGTAAATACCTTACATACTCTATGCAGATGTGTCCTCATATATTCTTGCTGTAGTTGCACCAAACAGCCCCTCTTGGCGCACCAGGTCCCGTGCAACTCTGCTAGCGCCAAGCGTCTTTTTCGACACAAATATGCATCTTAATCACAATGTGACTAGGACATACCAGTAGACTATGCTGATTACTTTGATATGCAACACTTGTGTATCTGTGTGCGACTGCGGCTCTGAATCTGTATACGAATTGCTACGGTGCAGCGGCCGTGGCTTTTTTCCACGCTAAGCTCCGTTGTGCTTCATATGCAGACTCAGTCACACACAGATATACAAGTGAACCTTTTGTTGTTTTCTCTAAAAATAGTCTTAAACATAGAAATTCCAAAGTGCAAACTATTGCTCTTATGGTGCGTACACACGGTACGATCAGTCAGCGATAACGATATCGCTGGCTGATTGTCCTGCACCTTACCCGAGTCATCCAGCACACAACCAACACACCAACGACGGCCAACTATAGTAACCTGGTCAATATCGACCAGGTTGGCCTGCATGCACAGGCGATGAACAATATAGTTATCGTCCATACGTGCCCGCGCATCGCAGGTCGTTGGTGGGTTGGAAGGGACCAAAAAATGCACGATATGAACGATAACGATATGATAGATATTGTTATCATTCATATCGAGCATTTTAATCGTCCCGTGTGTACGCACCATTAGAGTGGAAAGCAATGTATAATCAGCTGACATAATCTATAACCATTCCCAGTGACCCCCGGATAAGACTACCTAATGATGTCTGAATATGGTGATGTTATAGTCTATATCAGCGTTTCCCACCTCCCGTCCTCACACAACCCTAAGGGCTATTCCACACACTCCGGTTTTCACCGGCAGGCAAAAATTTTTTTTTTATTGCCGTGTACTATTTTTAGTGAAGTATGTAAATAGATGGGTCCTTGCAGACGGGATGGACATGGCACGGTCAGCGTGTTACATCTGGGAACATCCACTGACAAGGACGGCTGCTGTTTTCAATGTTAAAGATTGAAAAAAAATTCATACACACGGCAAAACCATCACACACGGCACAAAACCGCTGTGTGTGAAAGGGACATATCCACAGGAAAAAAAAACGCCTATTTTTTTGCCAGCCGGTAAAAACCGGCGTGTTTGAAATAGCCCTAACCAGGCATGTTTTACAAACTCCATGTAGGAGCACAGGTGTAGTCATTACTGACTGACTTTTCAAAAATCCACAAGTGGTACTAGTTATTTCACATGAGATTCTGTGAGGCGATCTGGAAAACATGCACTGTTAAGGGTTTCCCAATTCCAGTCCTCATGGAACCTTATGTACAGCAAAGTCTGTGGCACTACGTATTGCCTTTGTCCTGGGGTGTCAGAAATCCAAAGCCACATACTGAAGGTTTCTGCACTGTTAGCCTCACACCTCAGTGACTATAGGGAAGACTCTGCATGTACCTATTCTTGAGCTGTTCAAACGGCTTCCAAGTGAAATCAACGAGAAGCATGTAATATTCTCGATTAGAGAGTACAGATATCATCCTTGTGTGTACCCACCCTTTGTCTGGTCTGTCTCACACATGCTGCTGTTATGCAGTCTGTGCATCGCTCACTATGTTCAAAGAATAAGTGTGGTTATACCAAGTATCAGCAGTTGATGCCACAGAATGCTGTGTATGGCAATCCCAGGCTCCAAATTCATTAAAAGAATCAATACCACGGTAACCTCAGAGCATTGAGTCAGAGCTCCAAGTAGACAGTGGTCTATGATGGACTGTGATTCAAATGTGGAGTGGGAAGGGGGGGACTCGGCAACAGGAAATCCCACTAAGTGTGCCAGAGTTTATCATAGATACTAAAATGAGGCAAGTAAGATAAATTAAAAATATTATTAGAGTGTACGGGTTTTAAACAGGATTGCATAAAATTGGATTTTTAAAAAAAAAAAAAATCAAAAAACGATTTGAATTTAATAGGTTTTTTTATTTAAAAAAAAAATGTAAATAAATGTTTAAACATTTAAACCGTTTACTTAAAAAAAAATGTTAATAAAAAATCCTATTTAAAGCCCCAAAATCTGATTTAAATCAAATAAATCAGTTTTTTTTTGTTTTTGTTTTTTTTAAATCCAATTTTATGCAACCCTGGTTTTAAATATGTGTATTTTTTTACTTTCAAAAACGGTGTTATTAGTCCTTAATAAACACAAAAAATGTCTATTATATTAATGAAATCATATGATGTAATGGGATTAATTTTGTGTTTTTTTATGGGTTTTGTACCCAGGCTTACTTAGGTAAGCAACTTATACTATGTTATACAGCAAATTGGAGGAAAAAGTCATGAGGTAATATTTGGGAAGGTGTGATGAGAAGGAGGGATAGCGATTGATTCAGTGTTGTTGCTGAAAGAATAATGTGTAAGTACAACACAACACTGTCTGGACTAATCAATGTTTACATGCTCCCAAGAGTCGGCTGTGTTACAAACAGACACGGCTACATCAGCAGAACTGCAGTGTATGCCCTACTGAGAGGAAGCATGGGACAGATTGATGCACACAGAATATCTCCAACCCAGGTGGTAAATTGGCAGACAAGCTCCTACACATTTAACAAGACGCAGTGGAAACATGTTGCTGGAGAAACACTGCAATGAAAAGATACAGTATTTACACTGAAATAAACGAGGCGTGGGGTTTATCACTTCCAAAACAGACAGGATTTTGTCTGGACTAAAGGGGTGATTCTCTTTTTATTTTTTTATTTTTTTAACAGAGATCAGTCTATGCTAAATAATGCTTTCTAGTAACTGTTAGATAACCTCGAATGTCTATATCAGTTGTTCCTGAACTGGGTGTCACAGGGGTGCCACGGGTTGTAGTCCAATACCAGCTAAAATTATTTATGGTCAATGTGAACTGAATTTCTCAATACGAAACCTTTGGCCTAGGGATGCAGTGACAAAAGTGACGATACTCTACGGCGCTGCTGTTCGCAAATGTTTGAGAACCACTGGTCTTTATTATTCCCAGTTAAGATGTAAAAAGCTGAAGTAGCCATTGTATCTGTTTAGTGCAATGATAGACAACTTCATACACTTCCATGGACACAACTGAAAAGTTTATATTTGCTTCAAATAAAGCTTATTATACAGAAATACAAACAAAATCATTAAACTGAAATACTAATAGAAAAATGCAAATTTGTAACGCGGTTTGTAGCGTGGCTTTGGAAAAAAAAAAAATTAATAATTACCTTGAATAGGGTCACAGTGATTTCTACGTTCTCGGGAACTGGCCACACCACCACGCCTCGGTACGGGTTTTTTATCCCGGGTTGCCAGCTATGTGCCTGTGAAAGGAGTGAGAATTAATATAGAAGCCAAAAATTCTAAAACAGAACATAGAGACATTCACACTTATTGCAGTAAGGGGAGGAGTCACTTTGAAAGTTGTGTTAGATTATGGTGAAAACCAATAGTAACACAAAACGTGGACCTACTATCACTGTGGCACAGACGACATCCTTGTATACTAGGAAGTTATAAGATCTATGCCAGTCACAGTGAAAAACCAGAAATCAACAAAATGCACTCGGCAGTTCCAACATGATAATATACGTGGCTGATACGTGGTCTGGTCTCATGAGTTGGGGACTGGTACAAATGTGTTCTACTAAAAACGTGTTTTTCACTTACAATAGGTGTTAGCGCTTAATTTCCATTTCCTATTTGTCTGCGCTATTAGGAACACAACATCCCATTTAATAGCTTCTCCCACAAGGTGGTGCTGTTTATGTATTTATTTTAGAGCCCCAATTATATTTACTGTTGAAGTGTAGCACAATTGTGATTTTACAATGATGGAGAAGAGAGCTCCACCTGCTTCCATGTGTTATAGACCACAGATTGGGGAGGTCATGATATGGG
Source organism: Taudactylus pleione (assembly GCA_031769625.1). Classification (NCBI taxonomy): domain Eukaryota; kingdom Metazoa; phylum Chordata; class Amphibia; order Anura; family Myobatrachidae; genus Taudactylus; species Taudactylus pleione. The sequence continues at coordinate 6,358,165 of JAUIMM010000200.1, read as the reverse complement.
GGGGATGATTGGGGAGAAATTATGAGGGGAGAAAGGGGGGGGGGGGAACTTTAAAAGAGTTCTAGATAAATACTCTGGGTGGTGCTAGACACGAATCTCAGACAGAGGGATCTTCTTGCATATTAGTAGTATTTTTTACTGTACATAAAATAGGTTGCATTTTAGGTTGTCTTTTATACGCTCATTGCACATAGATACTATTCAACAATGAGCTGTGTAAATGGCGGTGTGATACTAATCATTGGAATTTTATGGTAACACACGGTATGTACATCTCTATTTGGAAGGGTATGAATACTGTAACACAACCATCTTTATGACATATGCCCTCTATGACAGTACAGCCTTCAATGTTCTGTCTGCCCTCTGACATGTGTGTTTTGCTTTCGGTCACCAACTTTACACTCCGAAGGGGGCGTGGCTATTGCACACTGGAGGCGTGGCTACTGCACACTGGAGGCGTGGCTACACCTTCAATGGATGTGACCCAGTGATCCCAACTCCCTAGCGGGTGTTTTTAATAAAAATAAATAAAAATAAACATGGTTTGCGCAGAATACCTACCAACCCCTGCAAATCAGGATGAAACCTGCTATTGCGGGACAGTCCTACAAAATCTGAATGGTTCCACCAATAGTGGGATATATATTTTTTTGGTAAATATGCTGATCAGCTGTACTCAGCTCCAGTGTGTCACTAACAGACTGCTCACAGCAGTAACATAACAGAATGAAGAATTAGGATCACAAGTTTGCATGGTTTGTCCCAGTTGGAAAGAGGGGGAGGGATATCTCCATGAGCGCTTTCTAAAAGCCTTGCTGAAATGAGTGCTGTCTGCTGCTGGGAAGACTACCACCCCCATCCAAACAGGAATCTTTCACTCCGTCACTCAAGTCAGCTGTTTGTCAAATTATGGACACACAGACAACCTGTACTACACAGATTCCCGATAACTCCAATCATTTCTCTCTAATTCTGAGCTCTTAGTACAGGAATTGTGTCATACCAGCGGATCTGTGCTGTAGTCGGGTGCAGTGTAAATAAAATCAATGTGTAACTTTCGTTAGATGCTCATTTCCCTTCACAGTTAGGACCCAATGTTATCGTCTATGTAAATACAAATGAGACATTTCAATGGGACTCTGAAGAAAGCTCACAGCTTGAGAGTATATTACACTGAAGCCCCCGCTAAGTGCAGCATGACAGACAGGAGGCAGCGCTAGTTTTGTTGATGGCAAAAAAAAAAAAAAGACAAAAAGGAAGAGAGACAATAGAAGTCACTAAATAAATTAGCCCACCCGAGCGTTATACGTGACAATATTCCCCCCACAGTAACCAAACAGCTAATCGCTTACATTAATCACAACACTGATTTTATAGTGTATTTTGCAGCTGTTCTGCAGACAAAGTGTCACTAGTTATTAATAAGAAGAGATGTAAACCAGTGCAATGCTGTAATGCTATGGAGAAGTACTGTTCCCAATCCTTCCACAGATTCTCTGAGTGACTGAGGTCTGGGCTTCCTCTGATGCACTCCAGTGATTATTCTTACTTATTTTATTTTTTCGTAGTGAAGCCACTGCAATATGATTTTGCTGTATGCTTCGGGTTACTGCCATATTGCAATATAAATCTCCTAAATCTTAGGACTGCAGCAGGATTTCCTCTAAGACTAATCCAGATCTTGCCTCTTCTATTTCTCCCCGCATACAAGTTTTCCAGTCTCTGAAGCAGAGAAATATCTCACTGCATTATGCTGAAGTATCATAAAAAAATAGTGTCCCTCTGATATAACGCTAAACATTATCATCATCAGCATCTTTTATTTCTAAAGCAATGACACATTACGCAGAGATGTACACTGGGGGGGGGCCATGATACAAATTACATAAGACAAAAGGAAAAGATGACCTTGTCAAATGAGCGTACAATCTAAGGGGGCGAGTCCATTGTTTATTGCTCCCATATCTCTCATTTAAAGTGACTGTAAACCATTGTTTGTGCGACCATCCCAGTGTTGGTGAAGACGACTGGACCGCATTCTTGCGTCCTCATGCAAAGGATTAGCCACGTGAAGGGTCTCCGGTGATTAGGTCTACATTGTCTAGATAGACAATGTTTGGGTAGACAATGGAAGATAGACAGGCAATAGGTCGACAGGGATTGAAGGGCGACTAGTAACAAGGTCTACAGGTACTGCAGGTCGACATGGTCATTAGGTCGACACTCATATGGTCGACGTGCAAATGGTCGACATGTTTTGTTTTTATTTTTTTAGGGTTAGTCAGGCACTCAATGGAGAGTTAGGGTTAGGCACTTACCCCGACGGTTAGGGACCAGGATAGAGGGCGAGTGTTAGGCACTTACCGGAGGGTTAGGGTTAGGCAATAGAAGGGACGGTTAATGTTAGGCACCTACCCAGACAGTTAGGGTTAGGCACCAGGAGGGAGGGTTTGGCACTTACCGGAGGGTTAGGCACTAGAAGGGACGGTTAGGGTTAGGCACCTACCCCGACGGTTAGGGTTAGGCACCAGGAGGGAGGGTTAGGCACTTACCGGAGGGTTAGGCACTAGAAGGGACGGTTAGGGTTAGGCACCAAGTGGAGGGTTAGGGTGAAGATTAGGGCTAAAAAACAAAACATGTGTCGACCATTTGCATATCGACCTAATGACCAGGTCGACCTTCAGTACCGGTCAACTTTGTTGCTAGTAGACCTTTAGTGTGTCGACCTTCAGTCCCTGTCGACCTATTGCCAGTCTATCTTCCATTGTTTACCCAAACATTGTCTATCTAGACAATGTAGACCTAATGATCCACACCCGCGTGAAGCGGCTCCTCCCTTGCTACGTGCTGCAGTTAAGGCACTAGTGACCAGCCCTAAAGTCCTACTCTACGAGGCTGTTTGCATCTCAGGAGGGTACGAGCAGAAATCTGCGATAAGTACCGCCTCGGGGTTGGTCGCCCAAAGCAATTGAATAGCTCCCAGGCTCCTTAGGCAGGAGGGATAAACAATTGCATCGCCCCCCTAAGAGGAGTGGAAAACACATGACACAAAATTGCACAATAACATTTGTTGATGCTGGTGGAGAACGTGTATGTGGTCACTGAAAGGAAGAATGATGGACAGAAAATGTAGTGTTGGCTAAGTTTGATCATAGAAGCTTATTTTACTTGGTATAAGGGTTCCCCAAATGCTAGAAGAGCTATTGTCCTCCGATGGACAGACTTTCACATCTCAGACAATGAAACCTGAAACACGGTCGGCGTTGTCATAGGCCTCTCCAACAAAAGCTCTTCTAACACTGATACCATGTTTTCCAGTTCAGCCTGTTCTAGACTAAAACATAGTTTTGCTATATTTTCTGAACTTCTTTATTATAGACTTGACAGTGGTCTGGGGAATAATAAGGGATTTTATTTTTTTAATATCCTTCCTGACTGGTGCTTTTCAATAACCTTTCCTGGACTTGCTATGAATGTTTATAAACTTCACGATGAAGCACTTATTTGGAAATGCATTTACAAATTGTGACACCTCTCGCACACAGGTCTTTTTATTTTAAAACCAATTGAAACACTAATTGTAAAAAGATGTATAACAATCAATTGTGACCTCTGAAGATTTGACTGGGTCAGGGTTTATAAGGTGTATCGTAACAGATGGGGTAAATTATTTAATTTATTTACCATTACAAATAAAGAATGATTGACATATCTACCAAATTCTCTTCAGGGATGATCCTTCCCTAATACTGTGAGGCAACAGCTGTACTCTATATCTATATAATAAAATCAACAGCTGACAGAAATGACATTATCACGTTGGAATGTAATGACAGTTGGTCTGACTTCTAACCCCACCTACCTGTGTCAGAGATACACAGCAAGGAGTGAGGGGGGGGGCAGTAACCAAAAGAGAGACAGTGGGGGGAGGGAGAAGGAGAGGTGGGAATGGAGAGAGAGGTGAGGAGAAAGTGTCAGGGGAAGAGAAAGATGGGGAAGAGAAAGATGGGGCAGGGCAGGGGGGGGGGGGAAGACAGGTAAAATAAGTAAATAAATAAAAGCAAGGCAACGACGAGCATTACAGTTAGTTCTAAAACAGAGGCTCAGTTTGTGATGATAAAGTACTCCATAATGCTGATGCATTCTTACCTTGGATGATTTCCTGCGACTCCTCCTAGTCCACACCACAACCAATTTGTCAGGCTGCCTATAAAAAGACAAAAAAATAAACACTTGCAATTTAGTTCCAATCATTTTAAAAATGGGAATTACAAATGTATGCTACATTATGCAGACAATTCATCTAGTCATCATATAATCATAGAAGCTACACATCAGTTTCCCAATCATCCTAACAGATGATGCTCCATGCAGTGAAGTGGTTACACACTTCTTAGCTGGTTCAGACTTCCATGGCCATTGTATGAAGGCCCTAGCCCACCAGGTCGCATTGCATGCTCTTATGCACACACTTTACAGTTAGAATTTAGCAAAATGTAAAACTAAGAAGTACTGTCTGCTTATTAATAGAGATGTGATGGTCCTGCCATACAATCTTGGGTTTTCCTTCACCAGTTTGCAGAATGACTTTGCAATGTGCAGATACTGTATGACTCAATGGCAGCTGATTCATTCTGCTTTGTGGTGTTATCGCTGAAGGGTTGGGGACAATTTAGGCCAAGTACCATTGGTGAAACTTATACAATATCCCAGCAAATGCAAAACAAGGTGAATATTTTGTTAAACAGTTTTTTCACTCGGCTCTAGTTACTGTAATACATTTATTGGAAATCACAGTGTTGATTCATGCACAATAGGGGATGAAACAATCTATTTACACACATTGTGTATTACTATCCAGCTTTACTCCCAAAAAAAAAAAAGCTGGTCAGGCGGTTGTAGTGAAGACCTAAAGACACATGGCTAAGAAAGAGATACATGCATGTATATTATACAGGCTCTGGGTATAGTTTTCTGCAGGCCAAAAAAGGCACAGACGCAAAGCTCAGTATAAACACTGCACCATTTGATCAGTAAGCACAACCGTAACACCCCACAAATAGATAGTCCCAGGTGTGGTGTTAGGTGGGAATAGGTATGATTTACCGCCGGACCCATGCCCGGCGGTTGGAATCCCGACAGCGGCTTCCCGACTGCATAACGTTAGGTGTACCTTACGCACTCGGCAGAACTGCCTCTTGGTCCTCTAGAGAACTCGGATTGGTTGCAATGAAGATACCGGTAATACAACTATCCAAAACACTTTAAACAACAGTGTTATTTTACTCCAAAAAGAACAATCTCACAAATTTATTTTTACAAATAAAAAGTAAAATTTTACTGTTCAACAAAACAATATTAGGCACACACTTTCAAGAAAGATAATACCCTTGACCCTAGTTAAATTTTATTAAACGGGAACTCCTGATCAAGATGTGATGTGTCTTCTAACTGTGGAGAAATGGTTAGAACAAGCAATACCTTGTCTGTTATGTCACACCTTGGCAACCAACTTTCAACCTTTACTACACCAAATAAACAAATGTTAAATGATGTCCAATTTTAACCTATTTTACTACTAACACTTCCTGGCCAGGAGACTAACAGTCACTAAACCAGTTCAGCGCTACCTTGAACATTGCTGCACTGAGCCTGATTCATAGGCGCTGATCAGGGCTGCCGCTTGTTTTTTTAGTTGCGGCCTCCTGGCCGCTCGCACAGCTGTGGGTTACCACCCACAGCTTATGCGAGCGGCCAGGTGATGGTAGCGATGGTCAAGACCATCGCGACCATTGGGCTTGCAACGAGACCCTTGCGGTAGGGTCTCATTGCCGCAAGCCCCAGTGGACTTACTGCTCTAATAGAGCAGGAAGTCCACCTACTGACATCACAAGTGATGTCAGTAGGGCCGCCCACAAACGGCAGGGGTTCCTGCAGGAACGCCTCCGTTCGCCCAGCCACCCCCCCTTCCAAACGGGGCGAGCTGTCGATCAACATCGACAGCCACCCCTTTTGGATGCGAACGCCGGAGCGAGTGCTTTGTTGCGCTTGCTCCAGGGCTCGCGCGTGCGCACTGCCTAACAATCGACCCGCTTGCGAGCAGGTCTGAATCAGGCTCACTATACGTTGCCCAGGATAAGTTATTTGACCTACGGTGGTGATCACAATATCTTTTGCTATCCCTTGCTGTTGCTACTCCTTGGCTGGTTCATAAAAGTTCTGTATTATAAGTCTGTTATACTGACTCTTACTGTGGTGGAATGAAATTCAACTCCGCGGCTGTAGCTAAACTTGACAACTAAAGCCGGCAGTTTTTTGGTATACTGTAGCAGAGGAATTATTGTAGTGTAACTTGGGGCTCTCTCAGAGGGCAGTGTCAATTTTCTACTTAACGCTTTCTCCTATCTCAGACACTAAGGGGTCTATTTACTAAGCAGTGTTAGGAGACAGAGTGAAAAGTGATAAGGTGCCAGCCAATCAGCTCCCAACTGCCATCTCACAGGCTGTGTTTGAAAAATGACAGATAGGAGCTGATTGGCTGGCACCTTATCACTTTTCACTCTGTCTCCTAACACTGCTTAGTAAATTTACCCCTAAGTCTGTGTAACACATCTCACTGGGCTAATGGGGAGCTGTGTAGCCTGACTGTCTGAAGATCACCGTGGATGAGTGTTCAAATGTGGTGTACTGGAGCCTCTTATTACCGAGTAATCCAGCTCAGTCTCACTCTGCTGGACAATCAGAAGACTCTGTGCTCCACCTCAGCAGTACCTTCTTCTAGGTGGATGTTCCCACCTCTTCCAGTCTACTTATTGCCAGGTGGCCAGAAAGTCTCTCCTGCAGATAGCGCGATGCTGTCAGTACTCGGGTAGGGCTCCCTGGGATGGCCGCCCTCAGCGCACCTCCTCCCAGCACAGCCCTGCTCTGACCGACTGCTGCCTCCAACTGTCACATCTCTCACCACCTGACACTGGTCATGTGACCTGCTGCTGACCTCCTAAGCAGCTGCAGAGACCGCTAGGAACCGTTCGCACACTGTAAGCATAGCATACCTCCCAACATGACCCTCTCCAGGAGGGACCAATACTCTGGTACTGGACTTCCCTGGTAAGAAGTGGGGCTGCAGCGCAGTTCAAAATTCAAATAGGGGAGTCACACCAACTGTCATTTCACACGCTGCCAAATATCACTGGCTGGGACTCACTGGCAGTTGGTGTGACTCCCCTATTTGAATTTTGGACTGTGCTGCATCCCCACCTCTGGAGCCTCCACCAATCATAACTTACCAGGGAAGTCCAGGACCAGAGCATTGTGTCCCTCCTGGAGAGGGTCATGTTGGGAGGTATGAGCATAGTAATAATAATACTTTGCATAGTAGGGTATTACACAACTCTCTATAAATACACCCCACTCCTGCCACAATCACTGCTGAAGGACCACCATCAAAGTCTGGGCCAGCCAAACAACCAGCACTGTCATTGGTATCAATGTTGGCTGCCTCTTCTACTCCACAAAGCAATCATCATCAAGAGTCACTATGGGCTGCTCTCTCTGGTGTCCTGTCCAGGGGCGTAGCAAGACCTATGGGTACCCCATAGCAAAACTAGCCCAGACACTCCCACTGGAGTCGCTCACCATCCAGAGCCCTGTGGGCGGCATTTCATCTCTTAGCAGTGTGCTGTTTGCAGGCAGCACATCTGCTGTCCTGGGAGGGTCCATCTAGCTCTCTTCTCACAGATGCTGGGAGTAGACGTGGCCATGGTCTGGGGATGTCCCAGCAGAGCCACTCCTACCTCCTGCAGCGCAAACGGGTAAAAAAAAAAAAAAAATGAAAAGCCGCCCACGGCGCTCAAAAGGTGAGCACCCGTCTGATGGCAGCGTAACTGGGTGCAGGAGGAGGGCCGGGCCCCGGAGGCGGTCGCACCACCTGCACATATTATAGTTACGCCATTGGGGCCCAAGTTCCATCTTCTGTTAAGAGACAAATTCAGGTTTTCTAGGGAGGGGGAGGGGGAGGGGGAGGGTGTTTAAATGCTTTTATTTCTAAACAAGTCAAAAATAAGAAAAACATAAGTCTGCAACAAACACGTTTTTGCAGTCAAACTGTTTTACTGCAAATAACAAGTTCAGCTGAGTCAAAGTGTTGCTTATTCTTATATGATGAGTCAAACTAATACAGAAGCAGCTACTGAGGAGAGTCTGCTCAGGCCACACTATGACTTCACTTACATTATGTGCAGGAGGAAAACCATGCTATAGATGTGTTTGTCCTATGGCTCCCCCAACTCCCTTTGTGATTGGCTATCAAGTAAGCTATACATTAATGAAACCACCTCATTATTATTATACCTCTTTATATAAATCTTCCAAATGGATACTACACTACAAAATTAATTTTAATAATTACAATGAAAAAAAAAAAAATGTAAGACTATGGTTATAATCGGTCACCCAGTATTTCAAATAATAAAAGAGAACAGCAATAGTGGCCATTTTGTTGTGGCCAATTTTCATTAAAACATAGGCAGCCACTCACAAAAACTAATCCTAGACTGTAGATGTATTATAGTGCATTTAGTGCAGCTATTAACTGGGGAGGTTCTCCCTCTAAGTGCATACTGTACGTGACTATGGCAAAAAGGTTTCGCAGTGAGCCCATTACAGTGAGCCCATCTTGCAGTTGTAAAAGAAACAAACATTAATAAGTCCCATTGCGATGTAATGTTATTGTTATTACCAGACATGCCATTATTGGGAAGAATACAGAATAGCTATAGAATTATGATGCTCCCTCTCTATCATTAATGCATCAGGCATTATTTAATACAGTTTTTTGGTCTCGGCAGGAAGTCCTGTGACACTGGGCTCATGTCACCAGACAAAGCCAAAGTATTGAAAGCTGCCAGCTTGGAGATATTACAGGATGATTCTCAGGAGCACACGGATACATGGCTGTTCACTCTATTGGATATTTACCTTCTTGACACCTCCCCTCTGGGAAATACAAGTAGTGTCGAGATACGATTTGTGTCATCAAAGCCATGCACTCCGTGGAGTGATTCCAGCATGACATCTTCACACCATTGGTGTGAGGCCAGGATGATACACTGGGAGGAATTTATAGGGGCTCTCTGCTCTTACAGAAGTCAGGAAGAACTCCCTTAAATTGATGAGTATCCTGGACATTTCAAAGAGCAAGTATTCTCTATTGGGAATAGTCATAGCTGCCAGTACACTGCTAACATCATACAGGTATAAAAAGGTGAACATAGGGGGAGTAGTATCAAGTCTCTTAAAGAGTGGAGAAGTGGATAAGTCCATAGCAATCAATCAGCTTCTTGTTAGCATTTATCAAGTAAATTCATAAAATGATACATAGAGGCTGATTGGTTGCTATGGGTAACATCTCCACTTTTTAGAAGGTTTCATTCAACTTTCCTATAAAAGGTATAGAGCTATAACAGTAAAATGTAAAAGTAGGTTTAGTTATAATGCTTTCGGCACAGATACCCAGCTAATGTGCCAGGGACAGGTCAACATAATCTTAAAAGTCTGCAACAGCACAATCTACGGGAGACTGTTATTCTAGAACATTAATTAGATGTGCTGTTGGAAATAGATAAGGGGTCAACCATCTTTTACTTGAAATAAGCCTATCCAGCGCTCAATAGTAAACAAAGGCTGTTAATACAGGTTGAGTCTCCCATATCCAAATATTCTGAAATTCGGAATACAGAATTTTTTTTGGCATGACTGAACCATCAAAAATCAAAGGTTTCACTATCTCAATGTACACAAACTTTATCTAAGGCACAAATTATTAAAAATACAGTATAAAATGACCTTCAGGCTGTGTGTATAAGGTGTATATGAAACATAACTGAATTTCATGTATGTACACAAACTTTGCTTGAGCCACAAAATTATTGAAAATATTGTATAACATTACCTGCAGGCTGTGTGTATAAGGTCTATATAACACATAAATGCATTCTGTGTGTATATTTGGGTCCTATTCCCAAGATATTTCATTATGGTATGCAATTATTCCAAAATACAGAATATTCCGTTAACCAAAATACCCCTGGTCCTAAGCATTTTGGATATGGGAGACTCAACCTGTAGTTTGTTTTACTTGTGATCCATATCAGGGCCGTTTCTAGTGTCTGGGGCTCCAGGTGCGAACAGTAAGGGGGTGTGGTCTCAAATAAAAAGACCACAGAATGTCAGCTGCTGTGACTGCTGAACCAAGGGGTGTCTAACCAGTCAGAGGCAAAAAATATCTGTAGTCAAGTTAAAGAGTCAACACCATGCACGTGCTCAAATATGGGACGTGGCCTAGCTGTCACAAGGCCACGCCCCCATTTTTGTGTGCGTGCCTTTGGTATGACATTTGGAGGAGTCACACCCACATTTTTAGTCACGCTGGGGGCGAGCCCAACACATTGAAAAGACAAGCCAGAGCCACATAAAAGACACTGAAACAAGCCAGAGCCACATAAAAGCCACTGAAAAAGCCACTACAGCATAAAATACACTGCAACAAGCCACTTCCATATAAAATACATTGAAAAAGCCAGAGCCACATAAAATATTTTTGAAAAACCACAACCACATAAAATACATTTTGAAATCCAGAACCACATAAAATACAATGAAAAAACAAGATTCACATAATACACACTTCAGCTCCTCCATGTGTCACTCCAGCCCCCTCCCTTGCACCATTTCAGCCCACCTGTCATTTCAGCCCCCAGCGTCCCCTTATGTGTCACTCCTGCCACCCCCCCCAACGAGTTCTCAACAGCCCCACTCTAGAGGTTGGAGGCTCGTCCGCCCTTAGAAACGGCCCTGATCCATATATTACCAGTAATTTACACAGTAAACAAACTAACAAAATGTAGGAATTTTGAGGACAAGCCTCATATGCATGCATTTTTTTTTTTTTTTCTTTTAGCACTAAAGACCAATGTTCAGAGGCAGCTACATGTTGCAAAGTAGCTACCATAAGATGTAATATTCCCATCCACCACAAGGTGGCAGGTGAATCAGTCACTTATGGTGCAGGGCACAGAAAAAATAGTTATTTAAATGTAAGACAGCTACAAAATCCTGGCATTCTACAAGGAAAAAGAAATATTATATTTTAACTCTTCCATTGAATATGTTTTAGGCCACAAGGGCCAGAATGTAATGTAGAAGGGAATGTGCAAAAAGTCTTACAGCTGAGAAAATAAGTATTAAAACACAGCGAGGTACAGTACAGCAAAGTAGTCATAATCTAACAGAGACTGCTGTAATAGGTTACAGTCACTGTGACTTCACTAAACAACTCTTATTAAGTTTTATTATGTGAGGTCGTCTAAATGCATCCAGTGGAAGGCCCAGAACAGGCTCCCTGGGTCAAAGTTCTGCCCGGCACACTGCGCCGCTAGGTCGGACCTGGACCCCAACCATTCCATTAGGCATCCCAGACCAATTGCCACCCGTCTGTGAAGTTGTCATCCAAATCCATCCAGTAGAAGGCCCAGTGTCCCCACATTAACTAGCGCATGCATTCCAGAGCGTTGACGTGAACAAACTCTAAAGCTGCTGAAACATATGTACCAATTTGTGTAAACAATACAAGTTATTAAAAATATATATATCTATTATCTGTGTGTGACAAATAATAAGTCACATATAGATATGAATATGGGATGCAATCAGAATCCCGACTGCTGGGATTCCAGCGGTCAGAATGCAGACATCGGAATCTCGACAATTATCAAAATATCGTCACCGGCATACCCGACCGCCGGAATCCCAAAGGGAAGTACTGGGGTTAGGGGGGAGGGTGGGGGTGAGTTTAGGTTTAGGGTGCGGGGAGGGAGGGTTAGGTTTAGGCACCGGGCAGGCAGAGTATTGCTGCATACACACCTAGATCCATCTGTCCAATCTGTCTGGTGGGAAGGAAGATCTGCTCGGTTTTCCAGTGTTTAGGAGCAAATTTCTATGGTTATTTGCTCATATACATTACTAAGTTTTCCTTCCCACCAGACAGATTGGACAGATCTATCTATAGGTGGGTACGCAGCCTTAGAGGGTAGGGGTTAGGTTAGGCGTACTTACCTTTGGCGTCGGCATTGTAACCTGTTGGAGATGCCGGCGTCGGGATTCTGACTGCCGGGAGATCATGCTCAACCTATAAATATATAGATCTATAAAAAGACATATAAGCAACCCCCCTCACTGCAATAAAAAAAAAAGAACTTGTTTTCTATGACAATAAGCCGTATAACTGATATGCTGATTACGCACAAGTAGAGAAGAACATGTAAAACATTCACAAACAGAATAAACACAGTGTATCTTGCAGTGCTAGGAGGGCACCAGAAATCTGCATTCTCTCATCATCAGTATCCCATAGACTACAGTCACAGACATTCTTTCCCATCTTATAAGATATGTATTTGTCACCAAGCCAGTCATCGTCCAGACCACAACTAAAACTCTTCTGAACTAGGGGCCTGATTCAGACCCGCTCGCGAGCGCTATGCACGAGACCCGGATAGCGACGGGCAAACCGTCGCTCCGGGTCTCGTACCAAAGGGGGCGTGCTGTCGATGTTGAGTGACAGCACACCCCCTTTGGTGGGCGGGCGGGAGAGTGGATGCCCAAACTGAGGCGTTCCCATGTGAACGCCTCCGTTTGGGTGCGGCCCCACTGACATCACGAATGATGTCAGTGGGAGAGATTTCGGCTCTGTGAGAGACGAAATCTCTCTGGGGCTTACGGCAACGAGACCCTACCACAAGGGTCTCACCGCAAGCCCGATAGTCGCGATGGTCTTGACCATCGCGATCATCTTCCTGGCTGCTCGCTATAGCTGTGGGTGGTCACCCACAGCTATGCAAGCGGCCAGGAGGCTGCTCTAAAAAACAAGAAGGCTGGCCCTGATTCAGAGCGAGCGCTCTGTCAGAGCGAGCGCTTTGTCAGAGCGTCCGGTTCTGAATCAGGGCCTAGGTTTTTTAAAGAAAAATATGTCTATTTGTCCCAGATGGGCTGGGTATGGGTTGCTGACAGACGGGATCAGAATCAGAATCCCAAACCCAGAATCCTGACAGGGTTAACATACCCTCCCCCTGTCCCTACCCTAACCCTCCCCCCTTAGTGCCTAACCCTAACCCCCGATACTTACATTCGGGATACCGGTGGTCAGGATTGCAGCGCCGGTATATCGACCGTCGGCATCTCGCACACCGGGATGCAGACTACATCCCGTCCCAGATATCCCATAGGGCTACATTTGTCTTTAGCCTGAAGATCACTTAAGTGACAACTAATTATATCAAGAGGATCACCATGCTTATTTTATATACTTCTGTTACATAGGAGACAGTCCATTTCCAGACCACATATATCTACTGTTCCTTCTAGGTCCGGCGTGGGACAGGGCACCGGACAGTAAAAAGGGCACTCTTGCACGCGCCAAAGGCGCACGTGTCTGAAAAGGGGGTGTGGCCATGAGAAAAGGCGGTGTATGCTTAAGGCGCACCCCCTTTTCATCATTCTTGGGGGCATGCTCAGCACTAACGGACGTGCTCGGCTGTCCCCAAGCTCTCCCCTCACTGTGAATAAATCTATCTGTTCTACCGCCAGTTAATAGATCTATAATCTATTCAGTGCACCTCAATCCCCGCCCCCCCACTGTGGGCTGTTTCAGCAGGTACCGCCATAAGGACAGGGTGCGGGGCCCTGCTAAAACAGCCAAGCAGGAACGCTAAATATCAGTCTGGTTGCTGCAAAAGACAATGGCCCTCATTCAGAGGCGGTCGTAAGAAGCGAGCGCTCGTACTGAATGAGGGCGGCCGCTTGCCTTTTCAAGTGCGGCCTCCTGGTCGCCAGCTAAGCTGTGGGTTACCACCCACAGCTTTAGCGACCGACCAGGTTGATGGACGCGATGGTCAAGACCATCGCGACCATCGGGGCTTGCGACGAGACCCTAAGGTTGGGTCTCGGCAACCGCAAGCCCCAGGGAGCTTCCTGCTCTGATTGAGCAGGAAGCTCCCCACTGACATCACTGCTGATGTCAGTGCGGCCGCCCACCAAACGGCAGGCGTTCCTTAAGTTCGTGAAACTACCCCCCTGTCCCGCCTACAAAACGGGTCGAGCTGTCGATCAACGTCGACAGCCGCCCCTTTTGTAGTGAGCTCTGGAGCGAGAGAATTTCTCTCTCGCTCCGGGGATTGCGCACGCGCAGTGCGGCCGCTGTGCGCGCACAGGGCCTAAACATCGACCAGGTTGTGAGCGCTCAGCGCTTGCGACCGGGTCTGAATGATGTCCAATGTATCTACTTTCCAATGTAAGGTGGAAGTAGATCCAACACGAGAAAGCATCTACCAGTCACACCTATACACAGTAAACAGTAAACATGCTTAGGATAGGTCTAAGAATATCCTTACAAAAATTAAATAGGGCTGAGGTAACCAAAATGGATAAAAAAAAAAAGGGGCAGACTAGATAGGCCAAATGGTTCTTTTCGGTTGTCAAATTCTATGTTTCTATGTAAACACAGTTCTCCACTAACTTACATGGAAGTTGGTTTAGAAAAAAAAAAAACATAACCCGGGATTCCAGCTCTCTCCTAAAACATAGCTACACCCAAAGTGAAACATTTATATTGGGATACAGTTCAAGGAGGTAAAAAAAAACATGCTACTCTTCTTCCATGACAGTCGCCAGACTCACACTGGTTCTTTAGACAAGAAGCTTGGATGAACTTCCCGAGATTAATAGTTCAGCCGATTGGGAAGAAGTGAGCGGCAAAGTGTCAAACTCCAATCTTGTGAAGTATATAAACATACACATACACACACTAATGCTGGCCATACGCCTGCACGACTAGCTTAAGATAAGATTCACATACGATTCCCCCGAGCTCCCTGGCAGTCCCGGCGGAACGATTTGTTGTTCTTCATTGCACACGATCTGTCGTAAGATCGATCGTGTGCCTCACACGTTCATCAGGCAGAAGTCATTGAAATTACATGAATGGACGCATGCACAAAATACTCGGTATGATCTGCACACGATACGATGGATAATATGGGCTGTACATCTGATCATACAATACGTTTTAGGAGTTGCGGGAGTGCGCATCAGATCATATCCTACTCCAAAAATACACGATTTCTACACAATTCATCGAAAGACTCGTTAAAAATAGGGCAATCGGCCCGAAATCGTGCAGGTGTATGGCCAGCATTAGGGGTAAATTTACTAAAGTGAGAGTTTTTATAAGTGAGTTTTAGAAGAGATGTTGCCCATAGCAACCAGATTCTAGCTATTATCTTCTAGAAGGTGCTAGTAAATGTTAAGTAGAATCTGATTGGTTGCTATTGGCAACATCCAAACTCAATTCTAAAAACTCTCACTTTAGTAAATTTACCCCTTACTCACTGCACTTCACCCGATTGTTTTTGTTTTAACTTTGGATGGAGTTAAACTATAAATAAGAAAATGTATGACAGATTAAGAGGTCTATTTACTAAGCAGTGTTAGGAGACAGAGTGAAAAGTGATAAGAAAGTGATAAGTGCCAGCCAATCAGCTCCCAACTGTCATTTTACAAACACAGCCTGTGAGATGACAGTTGGGAGCTGATTGGCTGGCACCTTATCACTTTTCACTCGGTCTCCTAACACTGCTTAGTAAATAGACCTCTAATTGGTCCAACTATTTTGCCCATCTTCTAGGTTGATGAAATCATTGAAACGTACTCATTTATAAGCAAAGCAACTTACATTTCATTTAGCGTTTCAATGAGAGTGTTTTTATTTATCCCCATGCCAAGCATTCCAAGAAACGCATTGCTAATTCTAATTAGATTTATTAAATCTTGAAGTTTTAAATTATCTTTATCATGATCAAATCTGTTTACGGACTGCGCTCAGGAGGAAGCGGCGTGTCATTACGTAGCGAAGTGCGTTAAGCCCTCAGCACTTTGTAGGAACATACCAACCTTAGACGCTGTGGATACAGGATGAATTCATCCCTACAAGAAAGCCATTGTGGACTTATTTTCACACCAGCTGGAATATCCAGTGTAAATTCGCTCCTGTTGCTAAAGTCATCAGAGTTTTTTTTTTTCTGGTAAAATTAGTTTTCCACGCATTACTGGACGGTCTATTGGTCGCTAATATTATTCCACAAATTGGGGAACTATGCTAATATGTCATGCGTGCACACAGTTTATTTTTAAACAATTATATCTGTGCAGTCCCAATAACACAAGATTATACTCTTTCAAATAGAGAATATTATCTGATATAGATATATATATGATATATATATATATATATATATATATATATATATATAAACAGTCCCCACTTCTTGTATTCAATTTTCTGATGTGGTATGAATTATTACAGTGTTATATGCTTCTTATTTCTATACTGGATTTTTATAATATATTTTTTTAATAAAATGATCTATATCAGATACAGATTTGCATGCAATATATTTTAATTAGTTCATGGTTCAGCGCTGTTCCTTTCTTTTCTTAGTATACTATGCTCTTTGAGCTATGGCATTGACAACCCCCTTCGAACAGCAGCTTTTGACAACCCCGGAAGCGCCCACTCCCAAGTCCCTCCCCCTTTAAGGATAATGGTACAGATCCCTGCAATCTACTACACTTGTTTGGTGTGCAATGGGTGGCTTTTGTATACCCACAATTGCTAACGTTATTCACTTTTTACATGACAAAATTGCTGACTAATAAGACTTGTCTTTTGACTACCACATTTGAAAGAACATTGCTGAGGCCAGCTTTTCCTGCGACCCTCTTAGTGGGGACGGTTACAGAAGTTCTTTACACATTGTCAGTCGTGTGCCAAGTAAAACAGATGTATACTGCAATGATAAATAAGAAATGGGAAAATCCCTGGAGAACCATCCAGATGACCATGAAGAATGATTGGTGACCTTGTACAGCCCCCAGATTTATTCAACATCAGTTCACACAAACAGTTCTATTTATCCAATGCGTTCCCAGGTATGATTATAGAGTCATAATGAATAGGTTGCTGATAGAAACAGCATTATTCTACATTTCACACCACAGCACATTGCTTACAAAAAGGTGTATTAGTACACCGCACAATGGGCCTGATTCAGCAAGGATTGCAGTTGCTAATACCCACGCAATCGGCCGATTGTTGCGTACTGCGCATGTATCACAGTGCGCGAACTAGCTATTGAGATCAGCACTGCGATCGCAGAGGCTAAGCAGACCCATTCCAGAGTGATTGACAGAAGCGCCATTTGTGGGTGGTGATAGGGGTTGGTCGGGTGAACACAGGCATGCCAGTGCGTTGAGACGGTGTGGCAGGGGCGTGCATATCCACAGCAACACCATACGCAGCCTGAGGCCTCATAGCGTGCGCAGAGGTCAGCAATTCCTGAGTGAGGTCTGACCTGCCTTATCTGTGCATATGGGTCCGATGTTACCGATTGTTTCGCTACAGTATGTTGCCCAAGTATACGGATGTGAGTAAGGGGAAGTGGGCGTCCTCATGTTAGGCTGCGATCGCAATGCAAATACAAACATTTACATATCACCGCTGATATTAGCAACTGCGTTGTGTGCGTATAAGCAGAATAGCGATCCCTGCTGAATCAGGTCCAATGTTTGCTTTGATCTTACCCAAATGTACCAGATTCAGATGTAATTTCCCTTTGCTATAACAAACAAAATGGAATCAGGTCAGTGAAAAATGTCACTTACAGGGGAGTCTAAAATATACGCACACAAATGTGTAGTGGTGCTAGGAAGTTTTCAAACCTTTTAAAATTTTCAGAAATTTGGCATAAATGCAATCTTAAGTGTTTTTAGATGTTTATCCAAGTCACACGGTTTATAGATGGACAACCAAATGTACCCCACAAACATGCAGCATTATTGACTCTGAACTGTCCTTTGTTCTCCACATCCAATTTGTTTCCAAATCATGTTACATACAGTCAGGTCCATAAATATTAGGACATTGACAGAATTTTCAGATTTTGGCCTCTATTCACCACTACAATGGTTTTGAAATGAAACAAACAAGATGTGCTTTAACTGCAGACTTTCAGATTTAATTTGAGGGTAATTACATCCAAATCGGGTGAACGGTGTAGGAATTACTACGATTTCTATATGTGCCTCCCACTTTTTAAGGGGCCAAAAGTAATGGGACTATCAACTCAAAAGCTATTTCATGGACAGGTGTGGGCTATTCCCTCTTTATTTCATTATCAATTAAGCAGGTAAAAGGTCTGGAGTTGATTCTAGGTGTGACATTTGCATTTGGAATCAGTTGCTGTCAACTCTCAATATGAGATCCAAAGAGCTGTCACTATCAGTGAAGCAAGCCATCATTAGGCTGAAAAATCAAAACAAACCCATCAGAGAGATAGCAAAAACATTAGGTGTGGCCAAATCAACTGCTTGGAACATTCTTAAAAAGAAAGACTGCACTGGAGAGCTCAGCAACACCAAAAGACCCGGAAGACCACGGAAAACAACTGTGGTGGATGACAGAAGAATTATTTCCCTGGTGAAGAAAAACCCCTTCACAACAGTTGGCCAAATCAAGAACACTCTCCAGGAGGTAGATGTATATGTGTCAAAGTCAACAATCAAGAAAAGACTTCACAAGAGTGAATATAGAGGGTTCACCACAAGATGCAAACCATTGGTGAGCCACAAAAACAGGAAGACCAGTTTACAGTTTGCCAAACAACATCTAAAAAAGCCATTACAGTTCTGGAACAACATCCTATTGACAGATGAGACAAAGATCAACTTGTACCAGAGTGATGGGAAGAGACGAGAAGGAAAGGAACTGCTCATGATCCAAAACATACCACCTCATCAGTGAAGCATGGTGGTGGTAGTGTCATGGCGTGGGCATGTATTGATGCCAATGGAACTGGTTCCCTTGTATTTATTGATGATGTGACTGCTGACAAAAGCAGCAGAATGAATTCTGAAGTGTTTCGGGCAATATTATATGCTCATATTCAGTCAAATGCTTCAGAACTCATTGGACAGCGCTTCACAGTGCAGATTGACAATGACCCGAAGCATACTACAAAAGCAACCAAAGAGTTTTTTAAGGCTAAAAAATGGAATGTTATGCAATGGCCAAGTCAATCCCCTGACCTGAATCCGATTGAGCATGCATTTCACTTGATGAAGACAAAACTGAAGGGAAAAAGCCCCAAGAACAAGCAGGAACTGAAGACATTTGCAGTAGAGGCCTGGCAGAGCATCACCAGGGATGAAACCCAGCATCTGGTGATGTCTATGCGTTCCAGACTTCAGGCTGTAATTGCCTGCAAAGGATTTGCAACAAAGTATTAAAAAGTGAAAGTTAGATTTAGGATTGTTTAGTTTGTCCCATTACTTTTGGCCCCTTAAAAAGTGGGAGGCACATATAGAAACCGTTGTAATTCCTCCACCGTTCACCTGATTTGGATGTAATTACCCTCAAATTAAATCTGAAAGTCTGCAGTTAAATCACATCTTGTTTGTTTCATTTCAAAGCCATTGTGGTGGTGAATAGAGGCCAAAATCTGAAAATTCTGTCAATGTCCCAATATTTATGGACCTGACTGTATATCGAAAAAAATATATCTAGAATACGACCATACCTTACTCAAGGCACTGCAAAACAGGTCCTTCATGCACTCATTATTTCCCACATTGTTTATTGCAATTGTCTCCTTACTGATCTTCACCAAAAAAGACTTACCACCAGGGATGTAACTAGGGGCTTTGGTACCTAAGGCAAGGGAATAAACAGCGCCCCCTCTATTACCCCACGGGTCTATTGCCCGACAACTTGGTGGTCTAGGTAGGAATTAATTGTAGCCCACTTGTCCTCAGCCGCAGCCAAGACAGATAAGCGGCACCGTCACCAGAGCTCTTCTGTCTTGAGCACGGCGTCTTCTGGCCTATTCCAGGGCCACCTGAGCTCCTCCCGCAACATCTACATGGTCCGCCCACCGCCAAACTGACTTTCCTGCCTGACTTTCCATCAGACGCCGCAGGCGGAGCCAGCCATGACAGGGCGAGCATTGAATGGCTGACCGCGGTCGCTTTCTATTGGCTGTAATTGGATCGCGGTAGGCGCCAAATGAAAATGGACGATAGTCCGCGAGCTGCACCCAGCGCCAAATGTCACCTGCTGCTGGGAACAGTCCAGTGGGATGTGTCCCGCCAGGGCACCCAGGGCAAGGTGCCCCACACACACCCTCCTGGTTACACCACTGCGCACCACTACAATCCATTTTGAATGGAGCTGCGAGGTTAATCTTCCTCGTTGAACGTTCATTGCCTGCTGCTCTGCTCTGTCAGTCCCTCCATTGGTTACTTGTAATTTACCGTATTCAATATTAAATAGTTTTACCATCACATAAGGCTATTAAACAAGCTACACCAACATACATGTCTTCACTTATCTCAAAATGTCATATACGACCTCTCCACTTTGCACAAGATCTGCGTCTCCCAGCCACACGCATTGCAGGACTTTTTTCGGGCTGTACCCACTCTGTGGAATTCCTTCCCACGCACAATAAGACTTTCCTCTAGTCTCCAAACCTCCAAGCGCTCCCTGAAAACTCACCTCTTCAGGCAGCTTATCAAAATTCCTGACCCACCCACTTAACATCTATAAGCTATCCTACCCAATTACATCCCCACTACACAGTCCACATATAACTCTACATATTATCTCTCTTTCTTCACTTTCACATCTTCGGGTCATTGGCAACCACTAGCACTGGTTTTGCCTATCACATGGATCATAAATCATTTTATTTGGTACTGGATCACCAATCCGTGGCACCCCTACAAGTGCCCTGTGGCACCCTGTTGGGGACCACTGAACTAAGGAGGGCGGAGCAACTGAAGCACCTGCTCCGGACACCAGAGGTGGTGGAGTGTGCCATCTGGGGACCACACACACACACATTACTGTTATCAGTGTATCCATGTCAAGCCTCCGCCCGCTCTGCCTGCCCCATCCACAGTTGGACTGGCCGCGAAGCAAAGCTGGGCCCTCTCTAGTGGACCCTCCACACCCCCAGAGCCCAGACATATAACTCCGCCCTCCACCGCAGGTGTATGAGGCAGTGTCCGCTGTCCATCTTGTCCACCCATGAATGTATTATTAAGCACGACAGCAAGCCCACATATGAGGTGCCTGTGCGGCCACATCATTAGAGTGGGTTGACAAGCCTGTAGATGGTCTGTCTATGGCCAGTGCTGCTAGATAATTTGATTGCAATGCAGGAGTCAGACCTCCATGAAGGGGCTGTGCAATTGATGGCCCCTCCTCCTGCCATGTTGCAGAGGGTCCCTCCTCCTCCATAGTGACCATAGCATGATGTGTGAGGAGCACCAAAACGAAGATAGTGCAGCTCAGCAACAGGTAAGTGACCCTCTTGATTTATGTAAATATCTTCTTCCCTATCTTAGGTTTATGGGTTTTTTTTAGATGTATTTGTAATCATCTATAAATAATTTATATTTGAGAAATAATATGCTAACCTATTAGGCATTCTTAGTTGCTTGTTTATAAATAGATTATCAAATAAATGTTCCAAAGTTTTTATTATTAATATTATTATTACATTTTGGTGTATAAAGAGTGTTTCGTTCTGCAAGGGAAGAAAGAGGAGGAATTACATTTTATTTTCTGTAAATAAATATTAATTTCTATGTATATCCTGGAAGGAATAAATTGCAGGCACCTATAGCAGCCGCTGTAGTATACGCTCGCTCCGGTAGCCATGTCGCCATGCTAGGGTGTAGTATAAGAGATAGATAGTAATTAGATAGGACAATGTCTAGATAGACACCAGGGGGTACATTTACTAAAGTGAGAGTTTTTAGAAGTGAGTTTTAAAAGTGATGTTGCCCATAGCAACCAATCAGATTCTAGCTATTATCTTCTAGGAGGTGCTAGTTAAATGTTAAGTAGAATCTGATTGGTTGCTATGGGCAACATCACTTTTAAAACCTCTTACTTTGGTAAATTTACCCCCAGTTGTTATCAATAGTTATACAGGGACAAAAGGTTGACAGGGACAAAAGTCAGACACTAAAGTTAGACATGTAAAAAGGTTGACAGGGTCAAAAGTCCATGAAAATGGTAGACACAAAAATGGTCGACAATTTTTTTTTTTTTCCTAAGCCTAATCTTCACCCTAACCCTCCCTCCTGGTGCCTAACCCTAACACTCCAGTAAGTGCCTAACCCTAAAAAAAAAAAAAAGTCGACCAATTTTGGGTCAAACTTTTGACCCAGTCGACCTTTTGTCCCTGTCTAGCTATTGACTGCCTAACATCTGGTGTCTGTCTAGACATTGTCTATCTAATTACGGTCTATCTATAGTCCGGAACCCGCCACGCTACACCTCTGCCATAAGGATAAAAAAGTGGCAGACTATATGGGCTAAGTGGGTCTTATCTGCCGTCATATTCTATGGGGGCGATTCAATTGTTTTTACTTTTGGGCACCGGTCACTCGCAATTGAACTGTTGCTTTGATCAGGCCCCCATTACTTCTGACAAGCCCAAAGCCACGCTAAACCTGTCTAAAGTCCGTTTGGGCCATGGATTTATCACACATTTCTACTTGTCACCTCAGGAGGCTGCGAGCAGAAAGGTGTGCAGCCACGGCTATGGGCGCCTGAACGGCAGAACAATTAAATTGTTGCCAGAGGGAATACAATTGATTTGCCTATGTTTCTATGTACCTATGACTGAAAGATACCGCAGAACGTGGACCATGAGTGCAGTCACTGCCTGAACACACTAGTTATCTTCCAACTGCATTGTTTTGCCAGTCATTACTCATCTGAGCATTCTTGATGTTCACTGGGACCAGCAGGCATGTTGTTCCAACACATACTGTGATTTAGGAATAAAAAGGTGTTATGAGCATAGCTTGTACATTCAGGCACACTCTATGCTACTGATGCAAATAAGAGATCAGTTAATGATACTCAAAACCACAATGTTTCATTTTGATGATCCTGCTTAACCCTTCCAGACATCCCTTTCAATACTCCATTCTCATATATTATATTAGCTATCAAATAAAACATCTGTTTCCATTTGTGATCTTCATAAATCATGGAAGCTAATGTTCTGCAGAGATCTATCCTATTTCTCTTACGCACCAAGGAACATATAAGGTCATCGTACACCAGTACAGGCATAACATAAGCACATTATTCTGTATTAGAAGTGTTTATCATTCCCCCCCCCCCCCCAATCCTACCATTGATGTTCACGCTGGGATACTACTACGTACTGTGTATCGCCACCCCTTGTATATAGCCAGCACTAGAATTCACCCATTGTGCCCTAGCAGGCAGCCTGCCAGGCGCTCCACTGCCGCTATGAGAGCAGGGGAGAACTCACTGGGCAGGAGGGGAAACAGCAGCTTTTTCCTGAGCATGTAAAAAGTAAAGATTGCAAGATAAGACATGGTGGGAGTGAGGTAGAGAGGGAAAAAGAAAGAGAAGGGGTGAGAAACATTGTGCCAGGCCAGGGAGGGCACACATAAAAAGCAGATGGCATACTCACCTACTCAGAGGTAACATGTGGCCCCAGTAGTTAAGTGCTATCACTCAGCACGTTTGGGGATTGCTGAAGGCATGTCTGCAAGAGCAAAGGCTAGCGGGAGAATAGGAAGGTGGTGGGAGTCGTGCTGCTAGAGACGGCCTAGAGTGGCTATTATCTGTTCCCCAGAGGTGGGAATCTGGTACTCTAGTTATGGCAAAGTCAGCAGCATGAGTGAGTTAATTTCAGGGGCCTTGCCAACATCTAGAGAAAACTGGAGTAGAGGTGGAAGCCCCTATGGTGTGTGAACAGTCTCGGGGTAACAGAGTGGAATTATATATTATTCCTTCAGAGCACTCAACATTGGTGAGACACTGTGCACCACATAAGGTAGCAGCACTAACACAGTAAGAGATTAATTGCTGGTATCGCTGACACAGCACAGTATGGTAGATAATTGCAGACAAAGGGAGGTCTACTCAGGGTCGTAGAGAGCTGTGCCAGGCCCTGGAACTTTTGGGGGCGTGGCGAGACACAGGCTGCTGCCACTGATAGGTAAGGGAGGACAGCAGACAGCGGGGCCATCCACCAAGCCAGGGCAATTAGTACCTGCTCCCCCCACTTTTCGGGCCCCTAGGTCTACTCACCTGCAGCTGCTGAACCCCAAGCTGGGACATTCAAGGGGAAACTGTCGCTGAGCTGTTTTTTTGCTCCAGGCCAGGTCAAGAACAAACACTTACAGTTGAACTGGAAATTTGATGAACTAACTTGGTGTAAAGGTGGGAACCTGTAACTGTGACTAAAGTCATGCAATTTTTGACCATCATCCCAAGTAGAAGATATAGGGCCATATTCAAATAACGGCGAAAACAGCAATTTTTTTGCCATAGGCGAAAATGGCCATTTTTCGACAGAAAAACTGATAATTTCGCCAAAAAACAGGCGAAAACGCAATTGGCGAAAAAAACCTGGAGAAAAGTTTTCTCCAGACCAGGTGAAAAAAAAAAATGCAAAATCCCTATTTTTGTCTAAAAATATGGGGATTTCTGTCAGAACCCTTTGGACATCACCCTCCCCTAATGATAAATTACCCCCAAATGACGAAAAATGACAGCGCAAATTTTGGGTAAAGCTCCAGAGAGCTCGACCTCAGACTGGGGCGACGGTTCATCTTTCAGCAGGACAACGACCTTAAGCACAGCCAAGATATCAAAGAAGTGGCTTTAGGACAACTCTGTGAATGTCCTTGAGTGGCCCAGCCAGAGCCCAGACTTGAATCCAATTGAACATCTCTGGAGAGATCTGAAAATGGCTGTGCACCGACGCTTCCCATCCAACCTGATGGAGCTTGAGAGGTGCTGCAAAGAGGAATGGGCGAAACTGCCCAAAGATAGGTGTGCCCAGCTTGTGGCATCATATTCAAAAAGACTTGAGGCTGTAATTGCTGCCAAAGGTGCATCAACAAAGTATTGGACAAAGGCTGTGAATACTTATGTACATGTGATTTCTTAGTTTTTTTTTTTAATTAAATTTGCGAAAATATCAAAAAAACTTTTTACACGTTGTCATTATGGGGTATTGTGTGTAGGATTTTGAGGCCAAAAATTTATTTATTCCATTTTGGAAAAAGGCTGTAACATAACAAAATGTGGAAAAAGTGAAGCGCTGTGAATACTTTCCGGATGCACTAGAGCATATGTAATTCAGTCACTTCTCCAGTTGCGGCTGAAATTAAATTACTTTTCTAACGGCGCATCCTCAGATAGGCAAAGGATGTTTCTATGGAACTACGGGCTATGTAGAGTTGTGCGCACGTGTAAATACACTGGTCTACAGAAGGACACCTTTTGCACCAGGGATAGGGCTGGCAGAAGGGAGCATGGATGCAGATGAACTGCTATTTACGGATAGAGGTTGGACCATCCGCAGAGATGGATAAAACATCTACATTTAGTTCCTTGCTCACAATGCAGGAGCAATTATGGCCGACAGTTCCGAATCAGTTCCTGCATGTGCACAAGGTAGAGAAGTGTTAAAGGGAGAAGCTCTGAATGATGGAATGCAGGGTCACAGACAGTGAGCCGTAAGCCTCCCAGATATACTGTACAGCTGCAGAATTTGGACAGCTCATTACCATTGTGGAATGGGGGAGGTTAAGGAAAATGAGGAAAACAGTTTTACGTTTTGCAAGGTCAACATTATCTAAATATTTCAAAGAAAAAATATAATGGGGATAAAGTCAGAAAGTCACAGAGTTACATTACAGCAGATGGCTACACACAACATATGATGTGAGGGCTCGTGGAGATACTACACACTGAACAAAGAAAAAAACTCTGCCGCATTCACCCTACATTGTAAAAGATGCACAGAAGTGTTTTGTGATCATGGGATCTTTCATGTCTCCAGGTGCCAGGCTTCTGGTATGGATGCCTATCAGACAGATCTGAAAAAGGGAAGTCACAATATTTCACACATACAGGGGTATTCAATATGGGAGCGAAAACATCATGCTTGCATTAATATTGGAGGTATGACGTCATTATTGCAGGTTTTACTTTTACACCGTATTCAATTTCAAAGACTTATCGCAGTTTTGAAAAGTGTTTGATAAAAAATGGGGATAACCTTTCACCATTGAATAGGTGTCGAAAAAAAGTGCAGAATTGGGGTTTAGGGGTGCAGGCTTAAAAAAAATAGCCTGCACCCCTGGGAATGACATTTAAAAAAGAACTTTGTCAAAAAAAGTTGAAAATAAAATAAGGACACCCCAAAAAATTATTTTAAAAATTGGGGTGAAAAAAAAAAAAAAAAATGGGAAAAAATTGTATAACAATAAGGAAATAAGTTCAGGGCTATTCTGTATGTATGCGGCAGATGTTTTGAAGAATAGAATTATAGCGGCAGGTGCACAAATGCAGAATTTAAAAAAATTTACTTTAGGGACTTAAAAACATGCTAGTACCCATTTTCATGTACCCCAAATTTGATGGGACCACTTAAAAAAAACCAAAAAAAATAACCTAAGTGATCTTCTGCAACACTTCTTCAATGTCGGGAAAAAAAACACCTGCTGCAGCTATTTAAATCCCCGACTTTCAATTAAAGGCTAAAACGGGGGTACCCATAGTGGTCCCCCATGTTTTTACAACTTTAGGGGGGTCTTACAATTTTTTTAAGGAAAAATTCGTAACTTTACGCAAATCCAACTTCGCAGGTACCCGTTTTCATTAATTTTATATTGAATACGGGGATAAGCGGGAGCGCACCCGATACTTTAACGCAGGTAAAAACTCCGATATGAAACGTTAACTTCGACAGTGAAGTTAACGTTTCATATTGAATACCCCTCCAAGAATGCAAGAAAAGAGGCAGCAAAACTAAGGCCAGGTACACATCAGGCGATATATTGGACGATATATCATTCCAACTCCGATCAGAACGATCACCCATGTCGCTCAGTGTGTACCCTCAAATGCGCATTCACGTGGTGCAGTGTCAGCAAGGTCATCCCATCTGATGTGCTGCACATCAGATGGGAGGACGTCACTAATGACCGCATGCAGGTGAATGTAGGATGGAAGGGTGTATTGTGCTGTCGTACACCAGATCATGCAGCGTGTATGGCCGCCATATATATCCTTCCATTGGGCATTGGGACGGCTAGAATACACGTCGTTCTCATATGTACCTAACCCAAGACACAATGCAACAGCACATGGATTAACAGATATTTACTGCCCATCTTTATATTCCACTTTAGCAATGTCCATCTCCTGCTATGATACATAAGAGCAAACACACATATTAATATCAAATGTCTATTGACCTTGGAATCAAACTCTCCGTAATCTAAAGTAAGTTAAACAAATCATACCGACTCGCAGGACAGACGCGCAGCGGAAAGCATCTATTTCACTATACATCTCTGATTCTCATCTAAACATAGGATTACAGTATTGTGGTTACATTTGTGGTTCCATTCTTCTAGTTTTCCATATAGGTTTCAACAGAGGTAAAAAGAAAAAAAATGCACAATAACAGTGTTTTATTTTATAAGTGATTACTTCTAACATTCCTGTGTGTGCTGAACATGACACACTGTACATATGGCATGCGTTTCCTCTGTGCAAGGACTGAGACGCCTTAAGGGCGCGTTATGATAGTGTTGCGAGGATGACGCTGAAATGATTGCGTACACAGCCGCTACACTGGAGGCCATACTCAGCCGGATAATATGCACCTACCGTAGGGCTGGTGAAAGTTTCAATGGTGCGGCAGATGGTGGCGTCTAAAGAGGCACCAAGTGGTATTACAGCATCTAAAGACTGGCAAAGTGGGTGACTCACTGCTTGCACATTCAGATGCACTCTTATATACCAGGGAAAGGCTGGTACTACCATTAGCATAAAGTCGCAGACAAGACGACGGCAAAAGGCGCTAAAATCGATCACAGAAGCACGACTCAGATTCAGGCCATAACGTGTCTATGTACTAAGCCTTGGAGTGAGAGAAAGTGGACAGAGATAAAGTACCAACCAATCAGCTCCTAACTTTCATTTTTCAAACACAGCCTGTAAAGTGACAGTTTACAGGCTGTGTTTGAAAAATGAAAGTTAGGAGCTGATTGGTTGGTACTTTATCTCTCTCCCCCCAAGGCTTAGTATATAGACCCCTTAATCTTAGTTCTACACAGAACACACACTGCTGAGGAAATCATTGCAACATTAGTTCAAACTACCAGAAGTGGCCAGGACTTGGCAAACAGCAGTGCCAACAAAGATAAAAGTATCAGTGTGCTCTTCTCAACTCATTTACAGCAATATTTTCCCTCATATTTCCATGTTTTATGTTAGTGGGATAAATTAGCCGTGACTTCTGTAGACTTCTCAATCCAGTAACAAATTTAAACAAAAAACCACAAACTCTACAGTTACATCCAGTGAAACATATTATTTTAACCAGGAACATTTATAAATGACATATGAGGGAGTAGTTTTATATCTAAAGACAAAACAAAACGTTCATTGCAACAAAGGGTGATTGTGAGAAGGGCTTTTGTAATGACAGGGGTGGAAGGTATTCAAAATATATGCTGTGTATTACAAATACAACTAGAAGCTAAACCCACAATTACCAGCACCAATTCTCTGTGACGCGTAGCAGAGTGAATCCTCTTAGAATACTTTGCCCCTCAACATCGACAATTTTCTAGCACACCTTAATGGTGTGTAAAGCAAAACTGGTGGTCACAAAGGACCACCGTTCTGACAACACTTTGCCACCACCGACCATGACTGAAAGGCCTGGACCCACTACATCAATGTGGACTTTGCTAATTTTATTATTATTAACAGTTACTTCGATAGTGCCAGGATATTCCATTGCACTAATATAAAGGTTGATCTGCTTGGCCTTCTTGATGAGTTAATAGTAGTATTTCCCTGTGCCAGGAAAGCAAAATCTATCCTAAACTCCGACAAGATGGAAACACGTAGGGTGATCCCTTGACGTGTTCTGTAAGCTCATTGGAGAAAGCCTTCACTCCGATGGCTGCCACGCAAATTTCATTTAGGCCGGCGATGTGATTTGGTACGTGGGGGTGTAAATGATGTGGAACAGGTACGTGGGGGTGTAAATGATGCAAGACAGATATGCGGGTTGTTGCATTTATGGGAATCACTTTTTAATTTGCAGGTGTGAGATAAAAGTTTTTCCAACATTTTGGCAAACTGGTCTTAAAACACTGAATAAGGACATTAAAAACAATTTTCTGTACCCTAAAATACTGTACAGACTCTGATAGGTAGCAAGTGTTTTTCAGCAAATTATTTTCCCACTAGTACTAAAAAATGTCAAGCCAATCATTTGACACCTTTTAAGAACATCCGATACTTTGCTTAAGGCCACCAAGTGCCTTCTATTACTGTTCTGCTATGTCATTTGGCCTTTTGGGGGGGGTTCATGTTGATTTCCCCACTTTTTTTATCCACTTCTCCGTAGTCGCACATTGTAGAATTAATGTGCGATATTGCCGCAATTCTCGGGAATGACCATTCACAACTGAATTATGAGAGGTGCAGGAGTGCTCTTCATGAAAATTGTGGGCCAGATTCACTACGGATCACAGCTGCGATTACGCACACAGTCTGGCTGCGATATGCTAATCCACTGCGATCGTTATGCCGTCGCTGCACTACACAACAACACCCACCTTACCTTACACACATCCGTAATGTTTAGCAAGACTGCAAAACCATCGGTAACATCGAGTACCATCGCAGCCTCATGCACACTAGCACAAGCTCTGACCTTCAGAAACTGCTAACTTCATCGCACGCTGTAAGTACTCAAGCTGTGTATAGCATCACAGTGAATAATTTATGCCCGCCCCTGTAACGGCATTTGAATGCACTGGCACGCCTGCGTTTCGCAACCACCCCCCCGTCATCACCCACATATGGTACTTCCTGTCAATCACTCTGCGATGGGTCTGCATAGTCTCTGCAATCGCAGTGGCTAGTTCGCGCACGCACACTGCGATGCACGAGCATATCGCAACAATCGTCCGATTGCATGCGCAAATGCAGTTGCGATCTGTAATGAATCGGACCCTGTGTGCGATATTTAAGCTGCAAATTCCTGCTCCCAAACTGCCACTGAATTGAAATCCCCCATAGACAGGATACTGTAAGGGTGAGTCTGCCCAAATGCGAACTCATGCAGATCGTAATGCAGGTGCTGCCGGAGCTATACACATAATTTGTAGGCGGTCAATCACAATTGAAAAGATCGGATGGTAGCGATGATGACGGTCGTCTGTGCTAGGGAACCATGTGTGCGCGAAAGGACTGCTGACAACAAATGTTATTTTCCTCATTGCTCGGGCACACATTATGCTTTTGTGGGTGTGTAACTATTTTTTTTTTTCTTGAATGTAAGCCAATGTTTCTGATGTATTTGAAGCTTTATGGATACTGAATAGCGAACGCTTGTTCAAGTAAATAAAATAAATGACTATAAAAACATGGGCGTAAGAGTATGCAACATATGCCTGGCAAACCGGACATATATGCTACAGGTGCCCATATGCACACATTTTGTGACAGCTGCAGCTTCGCATAAACACCAAGTGCTGCTCTTTTAGTGAACACAAACAGGCTGCATTTTACGGAGCAAGTGAAGGTATCTTTGCATCAGCCCCATAATGTCGGATGGGTTATCTTTATCTTTCCAATACAAAACAAACTTCTTTCCCAATGGCTCAGGCTGGCCTGAGGGAGGACGACAAATCATTTGCAGGGGAAAATGCTTGTGCACTTGAGCTGGCACAGGCTGGGGAGACGCTGTGCTCAGTAACCTCTCCATAGGACTTACAGCATAATCACAGGAAGAAGAGTGAGCTGCAACGCTTCCTAGCTCAACCTGGCAACCAACAGCTGAATATTTCGTGAAAATAAAGGGAAGCTAAACAAACAGATGGAAAAGAGATTGGGACAAAGGAAAACCATGTGTAAGTGACAAAGAAAAAGTTGGATGTATTAACTGGTTTCACATCACTACTCTGTCCTGTTATTGTTTAGATGCTCATCCCCAATTAGACTAGATCCAGCAATTAGCTTCCCATAGACTGATGTGGATATAATTGCACACACAGACCAATAGCAGTCATGGGATCCGGTCTATAGATCTACAGTAAAAAGGTCGACAATGTCTAGATAGACACTAGATGTTAGACAGTCAATAGGTCGACAGGGACAAAAGGGTGACACCGTAAAGGTCAACATGTTTTAACCGTGTCAAAATTTCAAACACAAAAATGGTCAACACATGTTTTTTTAGGGTTAGGCACTTATCGGAAGATAAGAGTTAAGCACTTACCCCGATGGTTAGGGTAAAAATTAGATTTAAAAAAAAAAAAAAAAAAGTCAACAATTTTTGTTTACATTTTTACCCCGTTGACCTTCTTACATGTTGACTTATAGAGTGTCGACAGTTTTCCCTGTCTACCTATTGACTGTAACATCTGGTGTCCATTTAGACATTGTCAACCTTTTTACTGTAGATCTTTCAATCCACAGCCAGCAGTCATCTGCTTCCCAATTAATTCTTACAGAGTTGAAACCATCAGTGAATGTAGAACACCTATATACAAAGATCCCAAACTGAAATTGGGAACACAATACTATCCCTCATGTAGCTGATGGGAAGGACTTGCACTAACACTGTGGCTTTAATACATAACAATTCACATAGCAAACGGACCAAACAACGTTTCTTTCTGAGTAGACTTTAATCAGGGGTAATAACACATCACAGAACAGTATAGAATGGCAAAATGGTGTGCTCTCAGTGTCGCAGTACCAGCGCCACCGAGTAAATGACGCCATACATAAAAACAAACCATTGTCATAATATAAATGGCAGAGGAGAAAGGGATAATATGGGCAGATATAGGAAAAGAAACGTTGAGCACCCACAGTGGAGTACATCGCAGAACCAATAATAACATCATCACACAATCTATCAAGTAGGAACCATGTCCATCGCAAATATAAAACAGACATAAAATCATCTCCTGCACAATGGATCGCCAAAAGACATAAAGAGCCACTGTATCCAGACACAGCACAGACTGTGCAACCAGAGATAGACATGAATGACAACCCATATAATGAAACTCCAAGGCATCATACATCAGTCTCAGCATTAATGTTTCAGAATTATCAATATTCCTTTTTCAAGCTACAAACCAATCTTTGGAAGTGCCGTGAGGACCATGCATCTCTGTGCATCACTGACGGGAAGACACTGGGACACCATGACTTCATCAAGTGACCGAATATACTGTATGAGCCAGCATCAAGCACTTCATTGACTGCCCCTATTATATTCCACCATTGATCGATGCACAAACACTTCTGCCTTTGGCTCTGACACAGCAGATTGGTGTCAGAATTAAAAAGTGGCTACAAAGAAATCAAGGGTATCCTGCATAGGATCACAGTAACACTAGTTACAATAATAATCAAATTATTCAAATAACCAACTTATAAGTTTATCATAAAAAGCTACAGTGTAGTCTTGTATATGCTCAAGGTTGGTGGTCCTCCCCTGTGTTAACAACAGTACAAATGCACACTTAGAAATCTTCTTGTAAAAAACACACGTTACGATCTCTTCAGCGATCGATATCACTGAACGATCTCCCTTGAATTTGAATTTCCAAATGATGAACGACCAACGATCGCAAACCCTTATGGAAAACAATATCATCCAGGTTGGCCTGCATGCATGGCAGATCAACGCTATCGTTATCGTCCATGCGGGAACGAGCATTGTTGGTCGTTCATTGGCTGCATAAAAATTAACGATATGAACGATTTAACGATATCGTTATTGTTAATTGAAATCATACCTTGTGTACGCAGCTTTACAAAAAAAGAAAGGAAAACCATTTGTGGGGGCACAACTTTATATTAGTCTTCGGAATACAGATAGTATGAAATAATTGGTACAGATTAAAATATAGAATTTAATCAATATTAAATTAATATAATATAATAAATGTTAGCCCTGCTATACAATAATAAAATTAATCGATCGACTGGGTGAAAATAATGACTCAAAGAACTCAGAGTTAGTGAGATGAGACACAAAACTTGGAGACAAATTATACACACAATGTATGTATTATATATACATACATTGTAGTAGCCACAAATTGTAGTAAGATACACCTAATTGATCAAAAAGCAATTCACATTTGCAGTACCAATAGAAGTCATCACAAATTAGAATGAAATAAGCCCACTTGGTCAAAAAGTTTCCATATTGGATAGCTGGTAATCCAAATAATTATATACACATGGGTCACTTGCATGTATATATACCCTGTGAGACTGTCTCTGTAAGGTGGTTTAAAGTATCAGTATATAAATAAAATTCCTGTGAATAAAACACTGTTCAAAGAAATGATAATATTTGTTCTTATGCACAGATGACAAAAAAAAAAAAAAAAAAAGTCATCAAGAATCACACAGCAGTTATACAGTGTTGTGCACATAGATAATAGTTACGATGTAACATTGAACCTTTTGCAACTAGAGTAACCATTTATTTAAAGAAAGTAACTGCTGGGGTTGTTATAAGCAGCAGTATTAGATATATTTGCAGTCAGTGAGACAGACATCTCTGTACTCGCATGTATATTTACAATAGAAAAGTAAACAGTTGTAGCTACAGAAAAACAAAAGCCCTTTCTATTCTTGCCTGTGTGCAAAGAAGTAGTGTACAGGCACTATTCCGGTATGTGATGTGAGCGCTCCCAACACAGAAAAAAGATGGGTCACTTCTACTGCATAAAGTTAACTGGCGTGGACCCTGTTCAGCCTGAACTGATGAACCAGCCCTATACTCCACGGGTGAAACGCACGTCCAGCACAGGGGCTCCCGCCGGCGGGAACTACCATTTACAGCTTGGAGAGCAACGCTGACTTACAACATTGGTGACACACACAGGTACAGTATCCTTTGGATGGACCTGGGTAACGGTGCAGTGTATAGGTGTGTACACACTAGACGATATTATGCAAGATTTGAGCGAGTTTGACGCATTGGAACGACAGATCGTGCATAATATGTGCAAAACGATGCCGATGCATTACATCTTCAGATCTTGCCTACAGCTGGCAAAATCTGCCAATCTCGTACACGATCTGGCGGCATATCGTGCAGTGTTTATGCCTGAACTTTTTCTAGCGGGGTGGTAATGCCACAGCCAGGGAAACCCTTTCACCGGGTCCCCCAGCCAAAGCATTACGGTAAATATCGCAAAGGTAACCTTAAGCAATCTCGTGATTCTCACATTTGAAGTCAATTGTGAGAACCGCTCATTGGCTGAGAGGCGGAAGGCACGTATCTCTCAGCCAAGGAGTGCTCAGCTCACCATAGTGAAATCCCGCGGTTGGGCGGTTCTTATAGGAAGGTACTTAGCTCGCGGGCCCGGGTATTTCCATTTTTTTTGTTTTGCCAAGACCAGGGATTGCTTACATGGACAGAAGAGGACATGATCCACGCATAGGAGGAGGAGAGTATGGAATTTTTTTATTTTTTTTTATACAGGTACCCTATGGAATCTACATGGAGGACAGAATGTGATTGGCTACAGGGATACATAGGTGAGTATGTGAGATAGTGTGTGTGTACATATGTGTGCGCATGTAAGTTTTAATAACGTTTTACTTTCTACAGTGTGTGTGTGCGCTCTGTGGTTTTTTAATATTGATTTTGCTGTGGAACTACAGGTACCAGCGGGCCTGTAATACCCTGCATGCTGGAATTTGTGGTTCTCCAAGTACCAGCATGCGGGGGAGGCTTGGTGGGACCCGTAGTTCCACAGCCAAAAAAAAATAAAAATATTTGTAGCTATTTCAAATGCACCACACTACATAAATCAACCCGGCACCCACCTCCCAGGGGTGCCGGGGATAACCCCAGGCTATCAACCTAGGCCTGGGGTACCTTGGAGAGGGGGACTCCTTTATTGGAGGGGTCCCGAACTCCCCAGGGATCCCCGGCCTGGGCTGACTAGCGGTCAGTGATAATGCATTGGCTGGGGGACCCATTACCAAACACCCCCCCTTCCCGCTAGAAATAGTCCGATGCTGGTTCTGGTAAATACAAGGAAACCCTACTAATTTTTTTGCCCTGTATTTCCAGAACCAGGACCGGATCAGAGCTCAGTACATGGTTGTGCTTAATACGTTGTTTGTCCCCTGAATTTAGCACAACCAGAACTGGGTCTCTAAAGCCCAGTGCTGGCTGTTCTTTAGGGAAGGGGGGCACGCCGTTTATTTATACACAGCAGCACAGACGGATCTCACTGATCCCGTCCGTGCATCGGTGTTTATTTTATTTTTTATATACAGATGAATGCATCCCGGATCTCCCAGATCCGTGCAAGCATCTGCGCCTCTGCTATCGCGCGCAATCTAAAGATCGGCAAATAGTTAGATCGTGCACGATAGATCTTGTGTCACATCAAGCAACTTTTGCTGCACACTGTGTCCTGGAGTGCCAGGGAGAGTTCAAGGGAAATCGCTCACGATATCGAATCATGAGCACATCGTCTAGTGCGTAGCCACCTTAAATGGCGCAGCCCGAGTTACCCAACCTGGGTCATGCCTACAATGTGCTGATTGGTGGCTGTGGAGCAGTCACCTCCCACTTCTTATGACCTCACAAGTTAAGCAGGGCAGACCCGGGTTCAGCGTGAATGGGGCTGACCCAGAAATAACCTGGATCGAAGGTGCAGTGTAAACGGGGTCTGACCTGGGTTGGAACCATGTCCTAAAACCCAGATCAGCCCCGGGTTTTTGGTGGAAAATGGGTATTATACTGCTGCTTACAACACAACCCCAGCTGTTACTTTGTTCAAATTAATGGTTACTCTAGTTGCAAAAAGGTTCAAAGTTACATAGTAGCTTTTATCTATGTGCACAAAACTGGTGTTACTGCTGTGTGATTCTTAATGATTTTTGTTTTTTTTGTCATCTGGACATAAGAACAAGTATTATTTCTTTGAACAGGGTGCACAAGTAATACGATCACTATTGCTTTATTCTCAGGAATTTTATTTATATACTGATACTTTAAACCGCCTTACAGAGAGAAGTGCAAGTGACCCATGTGTATATAATTATTTGGTTAACCATCTGTCCAATATGGTAAACAATAGCATGGAAGCTTTTTGACCAAATGGGCTTATTATATTATAATTTGTTATAACTTCTATTGGTACTGTGAATGTGCATCATACTACAATTTGTGCAAAAACTTCTGTGTACTGCTAATGAGATCAACAGATTTAATTAGCGCTAAATGATAATCACAAGTCAGTGTGGGTCAGCGAATATGGTATAGCAATTAGTGTCCCTATGATATATTTATGATTTGTCTCCAAGTTTTATATCTCATCACACTAATACCCCCTTTTACACCAGAGCTAAACCCCAGGTTATTGCAGGGTTAACCTCAGTTGCTTCTGGATGTAAAAGGGGACAGGGTTGGTTTCCCGAGTCGAGTGACCTGGCAATCCAACCCAGATAACTTGCAAATTTAACACGGGAATGACCGGTGAAACCCTGCAGTGCAAAAGGCGCGATCCGGGTCACGATGACCCCGATCGTGCCACATGCCTGCCGATTGGCCAGCTTCAGTGGCACTTGGAGATGATGTCATCTCCAAGCATCCACTTCAACACCGGAAGAGCCGGGTCACTGCAGACCGGGCTCAGGTGTGAATGGCACCAACTCAACAATATCCTGGGTTAGCGCCGGGGAAGTTCCGGGTTCGAGCCGGATTGGAACCCTGTTCCAACCTCCAGGTCAGGCCCGGTAGACAGGTATAAAAGCAGTATAACACTGAGATCTTCGGAGTCATTATTTTCACCCAGTCAATTGATTAATTGTTAAAAAACAATATTATTGTATAGAAGTGCTCCCATTTATTATATTATATATTATATATTTTAATTATATTTATTAATGCTATATTTTAATCTATATCAATTATTTCATATTATCTGTATGTCACGGCATTTCACGGGACGAAACGCGTTGACCTTACAACCTCCAGATATCTTGTGTGTTCCGGATTATGCTCTAGTGTCTGTGTTCACCCAAGAGCCTTATTGCCGTAAAGCCGGGGATGATAGTAAAAGCAGCAATAAGCATCCGCTGCTGCTATCTTCTCCCTCCACGGTCAGGCGTTATTTCCTGCACGGACGCTAGTATATGGCCTGTAGGAACAACAACAGCAGAAGCGGCCGTTTAATACCGCTAATAGCGTCTGCTCTCCTCACTGCCAGATACTATTTTGCTGCACAGACAAAGACAACCAGTCCGCGGACTTCTACAGCGTGGCCACGCGATTATAACAGACCGCATATTAAGACAAGGTGCAACAATATATCATCTCATTTGGATTGAGGTAATAGAACTATTAATAGGAGACTGTGTGGAGAGTGATAGTAATTAAACTGGCGTCCCAGTTATAGTAACAGCTGCTAATTATAACAACCGACTTGTTTATTACATGGGAATCCTTGAATGGCAACATATTTGTTACATGTTTACTAACTAGACACCCAACAACTGAGCTACGGACTCGCTTATACTATACAGCAATCTAGTGAGATCTGGACTTTGACTGTTGGCACAAAATAAGATTACCAGGAGCTCTTCTTAATATATTGTTCTTTCGGATAAATATATATATGTGTGTAGGAACACACACACTATATATATATATATATATATATATATATATTATATTTTAGTATTATGTGTATTTCTGTTCTATATAGGGACAGTATTGTTTTATAGATAAATGCTGCTACATTGAGGAATCTGATTTCATTTTTATTTCTATTTTTTCAATATGTTTCTTTAATAAAACCTATTTATTGGTGCAACAAGCCTCCTGTGTCATAAAGAGAGAACAGACTTTAATATATATATTGAGACTATTACAGAATATATATTGCATATCACCATGCGCAGTAATTACTGTTTTTAATCTTTTCTATATGTATTCCGAAGACAAATATAAAGTTGTGCCCCCACAAAGGGTTTTCCTTTCTTTTGTTAGAAGTCTTTTTTTACAAGAAGATTTCTTAGTAGGAATTAAAAAGTGCCCTGTCTGAGAGCAGACAGAAGACACCAGGTTCTGTTACATGGACGAGGAACACGTACCCTACCCAACCCTATAGGATAAAGAAGGAGCTCCAGCAATGTGACTTATATAAAGTGTCACAGAAACACATGACCTGAATACTCTCACTATACAATTGCAGAACCTGAAAGATCAGTT
This sequence comes from Taudactylus pleione, assembly GCA_031769625.1. Taxonomy (NCBI): domain Eukaryota; kingdom Metazoa; phylum Chordata; class Amphibia; order Anura; family Myobatrachidae; genus Taudactylus; species Taudactylus pleione. Next base: position 6,319,679 of record JAUIMM010000200.1, on the reverse strand, counting down.
CTTACAGGAGTATTTTGCTTTCGTCACTTCGTCATGTTTTCACACAGTTAGGAGTCCTCATGCTCAGTAACAATGGAACAAATCCATGGCCTAAGGGCTGATAACTGGAGAGTATAAGAAATTAAATGATCCCTGCAGGCAGGAACTTAGTACATGCCAAACACCAAACATACCACGAATACACAACATTTACCAATGTAACATGGCAAACTAGCCTATGTACTTTGCGTGTGCAGACTGTGGCAACATCAGGGTAAGAGTGCTGTCTCCTGTGGTAAATGGTTGCACTTGTCATGCAGCAGCCGAGTAGTAGTACACCAGTCCAGGGCCTTGGTACAAGTAACTGCAGCTAGTTTAGCACAAAAATAAACAAAACTAAACTAAGAAGGTGGCTTGGCTGACCAGGGATTGGTGTGTCCTTGTGGAATGCTCCCAATTCATCACACTTGGGGGTGTACCCAACACGTATGGTGGTGCTGGGCTTCCCCCAAGCTCTTCCCTGACTGTGAATAGGCATCTATTCACCCAGCAGAGATCGTAACTGCTACTTTTCCCACCCATACTGCGGTCCACAGGTGGGGAAGGCACAGGACACGCTGTTTTAGCTAGGCACCGTTAAAAGGACAGGGCACATTTTTCTCCTTTAATAATCGGGCAGGGCGTGGTGTCCCACTAAAACAGCCCAGCGGGAACACTAAAACTTAAAAGTAAATCCTGGCCTGTGATTCCCTCTTTCAGAATGGAGGAACCAGACATCCTTCTCATAAACCAGAAGTCTTTAGCACAGCACTTACATTCAGTAATCACAGTGTCTCTCAACAGGCCTCCGACCTGTACCCCAGGCAGTGAGAGACTGGCTACAGAGACTGACACACCATTTATCAGCCTCTCACAGGTGGTCTGGCAATGAAGGCTGCTAATCAGCTTCTTTCTACTAGAGAGTAGCTGTAAACTTGGGGCATATATATTTCCCCTTGACAACCTTTCAGTGTTTTTGTCACAATACACAATCATAGAAACATATAAGCAGCACTTAGTGAACACTTATTCAGTTTCTTCATATATGGAAGCCGTTTTAGCTTACCTTAAAAGAATGTCTCATGTTTTACAGTTTGTAAACTCAATTGGTATGCATATAGCAATAAAATGTGCTTCACTTCATTAAGCCATGCTAATTTAATTACACACAATTTCTGTTTAAATAAAATAATATAGGATCACATTGAAAGTAAATACATTTTATCTGCTTTCTTAGGAAAGGTCCTTACTGTGCTGTGTATTTCAGTTCATGAGTTTAAGCACTAAGGGAATGCTTAGCATTTGCATTACAAGTGTTTGGGATCAGGATGCACTGGCCGTTTCTTGCCAGTTACATAGTGTACAGGGACCTGGCGGACCTTGATTCCTACGGTCACCGTGCCTCCCAGTATAGCTCAAGATCAGGTATCTGCCACTTTAAAGCTGGATCAAAAACAAGTGCTGTTGTGGAATGCCAATGGGTGTCACCAGACAGCGAGGAACCTGGCTTAATATGAGTCTTCTATGACCCTTATTTTATTTTTCATTATTTGATTCCGCACAAACCTAATTGGTGCGTCAACTCTACTACTTTGCAAGGAATGCCCTGAAACCATTCCTCTCCTCCCATCAGCTGGAGTACCACTTATATTGCGGCATACTCGCTTGCATACATTTTGGATACTGTACTAGTGCTTTTAATGTTTGCACCATACGTGAAAAAAAAAAAAAGGGACAGATAAAATATGACAATGTGTCTTTGCTTCCAATGATCCCATAACAACTGGCAATATTGCAGTAAGTAGCGTTGTAGTGTTCTGAATATTAGAAACCCATTAAGGTCAGTGGAATGACCTTTATTGACCTCCCATACACAAATGAAATTCCAGTAGGTACTGGGCCTGAAGCAAGTGCAGAAACACAGAATGAATTTTCTTTAGAGTAAGTTTGCATTAAGTAGCTGCTTGTGTTATAGACAAAGACATAATGCACCCTAAAAATTATAAAGCAAATGATCTTCAAGTTTATGAACTGATAGATTCAAAATGTCTATGTTCTTTATATGGACAGAGAACTCCTAAGAGACTTTATTATACTTATAGTCAATAGTAGCCTGTGAAGAAAAGCAAAATTATATATATGACTAGAATTTATAAGAAGAGAATGACCTTACTCAGGTACTATATTCGACAAGCTCTTGATGGTAAACCATGCGAACAACCAGTCGCAAGACATTTTTGGGTCTTTAAGCACTATTTGTCCACCTTAAGATACAAAATGATCGACTGGGTTCCCACGGGCATTCAGGGTGGCAATCAAGGGCAACTCCTGCTGCAAAGAGAGACCAAGTGGATCTACATCCTGCAGACCTTGCAACCATTGGGTCCTAATGAGACCATTACATTTAACAGTTTTCTTTAACTCCAGATTATTTCATTGTATATAGTCGTATTCAGGCCAACGGGACAGGTAAGAGTGATATGAAACTTGTATGCGTGTTTTTATTTATGGCTTTTTATTTTTAATATAAACGTGCCTATTTTATTTGAAGGGGTTCTCTAAGTGCCAGATTGCTCCAGCAGCCATTTTTGATAGGTAGGCCATGTTGGGACCTGTAGTTCATCAAAAGACACAATATGTTTTTACCATTTAATTTTTTCACACCACACACACACACACAGCCTTGGGTTACGGGGAAGAGCCCTGGTGCTATTGGCCTGAGGCTAGTTTGCAAAAATGATGGGGGGACTTCAACACTGCAGGCAAAGCCCAGTGCTTGTTATCCCGATTTCAGGGGGAGGAGGGGGGGGCACGTCAGTTATCCTGCTGATTTTGGGTTACCAGCAGTGGTCTGTAGACTCCAGTGCTGGTATTAAAATGTGGAATGGAAGGGGGGGGTACCCCATGCTTTTTTTTTGTAAACTTTTACACATGGAGAACAGAGAGTGTCAACCTGCTATAGGCTGATCTTTCAGGTGAGGAGGGATTGGAGTGGGGGTGGTATAGGGGGTCTATGTACTAAGCCTTGGAAAGAGATAGAGTGGCAATCAGCTCCTGTGACAATTAGGAGCCGATTGGTTGGTACTTTATCTCCGTTCACTTTATCTTTCTACAAGGCTTAGCACATGGGGCTTGATTCAGCACGGATCGCAAACGGCGTTCAAGCGCACAGGTACACCTGCATTCCTTCGACAACCCCCCCTCTCCATCCCCAAATGGTGCCTCCTGTCAATCTTTTATTTGTGCCGCTGAATGTCTGCTGCGTTCGCATAAACGATAGATATGGCTGGCTTGCGCACCTTCACTGCATGCGCAGACATCGAGCGGTTGCGTGTGTCCGCAGCCTTGCAATCCAACCTGAATCAGGCCCATAGAATCCTTAGTGGTCCAGCTTACCCGTATGTTGGAACAGGTTTGATTTATCCTGCTAGTTGTAATGACCATTTTCAGACATTTTTCAATGTGGGAGCAAATGTCGGATTATCGTTTAGATTCCGTAAAGTAAAAAGACGGAAATCAAAAATGATATTACATTAAATAAGGTTGAAATAATCAAACTTTAAAAAAAAAAAATTTCAGGTTAACGATTTGATACAAAGATAATGCTATTTCTGAAGGGAAAGACAATTGGCTCCTGTTTACACAAACATTTCCCTGCAGCACTATATCCAAAAAAAAACGTTCGGTAGTTTGGAAAGTATTTCTGCCAAAACATAGCTCAGTAACAATTAAAGTAAGTGCAGGTGCGAATTAAAAGAATATGGAGAGAATGGGTAATTCTTGGCTTTGGTGAATTACTTCTATAAATTAACTAATAGAACACAATAATCTAAGACAAGTTGGTCTAAAATAAATAGAGTTCTAATCTTTGTCCTATGACAAAAACAACACAAACTATGTTCTGTGCACACCCTACTGACAGAGCATGATGGGAGTTTAGCTGAACAACATCTGGGAACGGGTAAGCTGCCTGGTCACTGGGGCTGCCAGTTCCACAATTACTTTGGCTGAGACTCTAAAACGTTTTCACCTGTTTCCTCCCTCCAATATGACCCTGTGGGCGGCAGGCCAAGATATCATTACAATGCACACCCTTTCCTGCCTGAAACTATGTGCTGAGCAGGTGTCATATCAATGACAAGTCATTGACATGAAAAAAAAAACACATGAAGTCAGACACATCATGTAAAAGATGGCACCCAAGACTCAGCTGTCACCAGCACTAGTCATGTACACTTATTAGACACAGTAATTGCAGAAGACATTCTATTTAAAATAACGTCAACTGATCATAATATTTGCAGATCATCATTAAATCTGTTACAATGGGTCAGAAGTGTTCCCCTTCCTGCTGCTTCAGTCACATTTTGATTTCCTGTAGTTCACCCCAATCTCCACATGCAATGAGCATAGCAGTAGCCTGTGCCAACAATACTGGTCAGGCTTTCATCTTCCCATCACTGCAGAATCCACAGGCTGCAGCATTACAAGAAGTCTCATCCGAATGCTCGTTCTAAACCAGGGATTCTCAACCTGTGTCGTGTTGAACTACAGGGACACCTCAGAATACAGCACTGGACAATAGTTCGGTAACTAGCGCCTAATACATCGCTGGGAACATAGAAAGCAAAACATATAAAGTCCATCAAGTATGAATTAGCCATTGTAACCCAGCATAAGGGCAGATTAATACCACAACAGGGCAGCTGCTAATGTATCGCAGTGGGGAAAGGCGGTTCTTTAGGATTCATTGCCAGAATCAGTCAGCCAAATAAGCACTCCAATGAATGGTCAGGTACTTGTTAATTATATGGGCACCAATCTACTCCACCTGTCATTCCAGGGATGAATTGGCTCGAGTGCAAGTGGAGAGCTCAAGATAACCAAAAATGACAGTACACAGTAACAGACTGTATGACATGGGAAGGCTCCAATAACAATCAAATTATGCTACTATTGTAACCAACTTTGGATAGGACCAGATTGGGTAACATGATCTGATCTTTACAACTGTTTGTGGAGTAAAGCAAGCCCCTGTGTGTTTCTGGCAGTGATGTAGGAGAGTCAGGCAGTTACACAACATGTTTTTTTACTTGATAACCTTGGAGTCGCTGTTTTCAGCAGCTCCCGTATAATGAACCAAAGTACCAAATATAACAACAGCCAGAAGCAGTAGCGGATTTTACCTAGGGGCTGCAGTCAGTGACTGCACTGGCTACACTGTGACTGGCAGTGGCTCCCTATTGGAAGCGCTATCTGCCAGTCAGATACGCAATAGGCAGTCTCGGGGTGGAGACACCTCCCCCTGGGACTGCCAGTCCGGGCTGTTCTTAGTAGAGAGTGGCTTCCAGTAGGAAGCCACTACTCTGTCTTTCAGCCAGCCCTACCCGGCTCCTAGGGGCTGCAGACGATGCAGCCCTTTGGAAGCCGGTGATATGTGCATGCGCGACTCCCCGCCGCTAGGGTCCCGCCGGTCCCGATCGATTTTGCAGGTGCCAGGACCCGGCTAGTAGGCGTTGGGTGAGTTTTTACTTCAGTCCCTCTTCTTCTCGATGGCGGCAGCCCCCTCCTCTAAGAAGGAAGGAGTCGCCGCTGGCCAGAAGTATCTCTCTCAGTCGCCAGACCCCATAGTAATATTTGGAGTCGCCATGTGTAGCTACAAACCACACAGTAGACCCCAACTCAATTCTGCATAGTATGACTATAGCAGGGGCGTTTCTAGAGAGGAGGGGGCCCGTGTGCAGTCTCCGACACGGGCCCCCTCCTCTCCGCCCAGCAGCGCACAGCTGTGCGTGGCCAGCGCCGGAGTTACAGAATCTGGGCACTAGAGTTTGCCCAGAGTCTATAAAGTATGCACAGATCACCGGGAAAATGCCCGCGGCGGCCATTTTCCCTGTACTGCGCAAACGATCAGAAAATGGCCGCCACGGCCATTTTCCAGTCATTTTACAGCGCCGGAACCCCGCACCGACGTGGGACTCCGGAGAGGTAAATAATATTATGGGTGCAGGGTGTGCGGTGTGGGGCCCCGCTGGACCCAGGGGCCCGTGTTCCCTGCACACCCTGCACCCATTATAGATACATCCCTGGACTATAGCTATATAGATGTAAGCACACCAAGTAGGGGCATCATATAATGGTCAATATAGAATTCTATATGCCTGCCTAACACCAGCTACAATGTTTGCGAGCACAAAACGCTCGTCAGACATTAGCCTAAAGAATAAATTATTCATGCTAGTTATTATGCAAATGAGCACGATGACACACTGATAGGAGTGCTCATTGTAGGGACAGAAAGTGTATTTATCATGTATTTAAGTAGGACTTCCCATGCAGATAGAAGCTGGTACATTGAAAAAAATGACTAGGAGATGTAACATTAGCTATGCTGATTGTACTTGCTCATATCTTATTTACTCTAACCCCTTAAAGCTTTAATACCACCCTCTCAAATGGTCTTTCACCGACATGCCAGACCCCATGTTCATGATGAATAACATTGATTTGAACCAGCAGAGCAGCTCCCATGTTCCAGAAAGGGGAATATAAATAATAATTCAGCAGGTGGTCGTTCAGATTTAATCATCTGACATGCTGACCCTATTGAGTAAACTTAGATCACCGATAATCCATGATGTAATGTAAAATGAATGGAACATTTAATTTTTAGATGTTCATAAAGGAATAGAAACTAAAAGACAAACCATCATTTGTACTAGGAATATTGTGAGTGCACACAACCATTTCTTTTCAGTGGAGTCTGCAAACAGACCATTTCCTACCAGAACTAAAATATCTATGGGCTGGAAAGATGTGCCTGGGATAATTAGATGACTGCAATGTTGGTGAGACTGTGAGATGTACTGACTGCTCCAAATCTGCTTTTACTGAGTTTGATACCTGTAGGTACATCTGAGCAATTATTGTGTGCACACCAAGCATCCTATGTTCCAGTGTATGATTTATAAAACATATAAAACCACCAAGCAGAGCACGTTTGCACTATTCCTATAATTTACTGTACAGTTTTCATTATTCTTCAGAAAACACAAGTTTGTTTATTTTATTAGACAGTGCCAAAACTTTAATATGTGTAGGTAGAAGATTTCGTTACCAGTTTCATGCGGTGTCCACCAAACGGTGCATATTATGCTATATGTGCGGATAACGGAGGCAGCTCATGAATCCCCTGAAGTGGATAAGCCACCTAGCTACATGGTGACTTACACATTGAATATGTACAGTATTGTGCTTGACTATTTAAACCCATAAATACCAGCTTTTGTCATTTAGAAAAGAACCCTTAGGGGGGAGGAATGCAATTATTTTGTGCTGCCGCAGCTCCCGTCTGAGGTGACCGGAGGCAATTCAATTGTTTGTGCCAATGGGCATGAGTGCCGATGGTGCCACAACTCATCGTACTCAGTAGATTGCACAGGTTTAGCCGATTTACGCTGCTAATCCTGGTGCATTTTGGGCAAAGACATGCACTATAAGTAACGGGTGCCTGCGGCAATCACACCCATCGGCAAAACAATTGAATATCGCCCACTAGGAGCCCACTGGATTCCCCCTATTTGAATACTAAAAACAAAAAAAAGTTAAGATTGCCCATTGGACAACAGTTCACATATAAAAGAGGCTTCTTTAATTGACCATACTAAAAGCCCCAAATCTAACGCCATGATTTTGACAGTAGATATCCACCAATAATAAGTGCACCCTCCAACAAGAGTGGGAACATAAAGAGGGTACTTAACAGCCCCCTTTTTTTTCAGCCAATGATCAGAATTCACAAAAACTATTTGGTGTGGGTATGGGAGTGATTAGTGACATTGAAGTGCAATGTTTAACAGTACAGATAATATATTAAAAACACAAGACTCAAAAAAACGATTTAAATATAATGGAAACTAAAAAGGTTTTACTTATTAAATAAATTAAAGGTCATAGGGGGAGATCATGTGTCTAGCAGTGTAAAAAGTGGAGATGTGGACCAGTATAGAATGTGTTAAAAACAACCAATCAGCTTTGAGATAGCATTTACATTCTATAAATTTATAGCATAGCATCCAATCAACTTCTACCTATGTTGCTATGCATATATAAAAATATGCTATATTTTCAAACACAGCCGGTAACATGGCAGTTAAGAGCTGATTGGTTATCTCTCTCTCCACGGCTTAGTACATCTCCCCCATAGTCACTAACAGGCGAAAAATTTCAGGGATATCCAAAAATATTGAAGAGCTTAAAAATGTGTTTTATTCTCTGAAAATCCTCCAATTATTTAGAATTGACCTATTGAACAGGACCACTACTGTTGTGACTGCATGCTGCCATACCATATATTACAGAGAGTACATAGCACGAGAGAGTGAGTGCGAGAGAGAGCGAGCGAGCTCGAGAGAGATCATTTGTTACATTACTCCCTTAAAGGCCCAAATTCTGCACCCAGATAAAAAAAAACACACACACACACACACACACACACACACACAGAAAAGCTTGCTCGTCAAAAATTATTTGGACAGCTCCACAGCATTCATCCCACCTTCATGTGTGACATATACAGGAAAGACTGATTTTATATTGAATCTATTTTTTTTCTCTGCTAGCAAAGCTACATCTACATTTGGTTTAGTCCCACAGGCACTGGTCAAATAAACAAAATAGATCAGATACGCAGGTCCCCTGAAATCCTGTTAAGTGTGTAATTTCTTAAGTTCCAAAGCAAGAACTTGTGGTGTAAAGGAGTAAGCTTTTCACTGTGTGTCTCCAAGATGTTTGGCAAGATGTCAGTTATAGGTTTTATTTTCTTATTATAGAGAATATAGCCTGAACCTGGGAAAATAGTGACATAAATCACACAATATTTTGTCAGCTCCACAACATTCATCCCTCCTTCATGCATGACATATAATGGAAAGACTGATTTCATATTGATTATGTGTATTCTGGGTTTTTTTTCTCTGCTAACAAAGCTACATTTGGAGATGTCCCACATGCACTGGTCAAGTAAACAAAATAGAGCAGACACACTGGTCCCCTGAAATCCTGTTGTGTGTGTAATCCATAAGTTCCAAAGCAAGAACTTGTGCTTCAAAGGCAACCAAAATATTGTGTGATTTATGTCACTATTTTCCCAGGTTCAGGTTATATTCTCTATAATATGAAAATAAAACATACAACCGACATCTTGCAAAACATCTAGGAGACTGTAAAGTTTTATTAAACCTGCCCAAAGCATGTACTATTAAAATACAAAATATTTTCCATATACAGTACTTCAGTCTTGGCTTGACTTAATTAAAATGTTTACCAGTTCAAAGGGGTTTAAAGAGCGGTTGGAGGGGGGGGGGGGGTTATGGAGACACCAGTTAAACATCTGGAGGAAAAGTGTTTCAGCTAGTTCTACCCTGTGACGGGTCATCAGCACCCTGATAAATATACCCGATAATGTCAAACCTCTCACCTCCTGTCATACAATTGGAAGTGAACATACAGTATCTGTGCTTACTAAACGATGCAACTGTTTATTGGGTCAAGGTGCATTTTCAATTTAGCAGTCATCTACAGCAAGTCCCAAGCCATTGTATCTTGCTTATATAAAACATGGCATATTTACAGTTTAACACTAGTGCCTAAAAAAAGTATCTTTGCTTTCTAAACAGTGAGAAGATTTCCGAGTCAATGAAAGGTACAATTACGGCAGATTCAACCACATAAGCTTGGCGCACTAAATCACGGAAGGCAGGTTTTTTCTCGCAGCCTACCGTAAATAGCGGCCAACGGCAGCTCATCTGTAATTTAATATCCCCCTTAGGTCTATGTACTAAGCCTTGGGAGAGCTAAATTGGACGGAGATAAAGTGCCAACCAATCAGTTCCTAACTGTCACTTTACAAGCCGTTTGAAAAAATATGAGATATGGTAAGAACTTACCCTTGTTATCTCTATTTCTACGAAGTCCATAGGGTTCCACAGGATACCTTGGGGTATAGGTGTGACGTCAGTCGCAGGGCACCAAAGAGTTAAGCTTTCAGCCTCCCAGGATGCACTAGGTCCCCCTCCTATACCCCGCCCCCGGGCCAAGGCACCTCAGTTAGTTACCAAGCCATAGGCCGGAGGAGGAGAAGGAAGAGAGAGAACAAAGATCTGGACACATACAAGAATCACATTCTCACCAGAGGGAGACGGAAAACCGGTGACCAGAGCAAAGCCCATCTGCAGCACAGGTGCGACAGGGCGGGAGTCCTGTGGAACCCTATGGACTTCGTAGAAATAGAGATAACAAGGGTAAGTTCTTACCATATCTCATATTTTCTACTTCAGGGTCCATAGGGTATCCACAGGATACCTTGGGGATGTCCCAAAGCAGTATCCTTTAAGGGTGGGGACGCTCCTGTGCAGAAAGGAGAATCCGCCGCCCGAAGGAAGCATCCTGAGAGGCGAAGGTGTCAAACCTGTAATACCTCACGAAGGTATGGACAGAAGACCACGTAGCAGCCTTGCAGATCTGAACTGCCGAGGCACCACGTCGAGCTGCCCACGAAGGACCCACAGACCTAGTGGAATGAGCCTTCAGAGAAGGAGGGACCGGTAGGCCTTCATGAAGATAAGCTTCAGAAATAGCCATACGGATCCAGGCTGCCAAAGTTTGCTTTGAAGCAGGCCAACCCTTTTTACGGAAGCCAAAGAGGACAAACAAAGCGTCCGACTTCCTAAACGAAGAAGTGCGGTCAACATAAGTCCTTAAGGCCCGCACAACATCCAAAGAGGCCTCACCCACGGAAAGACTCGGTGAGTTAAAGGCCGGAACAACTATTTCCTCGTTAATATGAAACTGGGAAATAACTTTGGGAAGAAACTCGGGCCGAGTGCGGAGCACTGCCCTGTTCCCATAAAAAACCAAGAAAGGGGGTCTACAAGAAAGAGCCCCTAACTCAGAAACACGTCTGGCCGAAGCAATGGCCAGAAGGAAAACAGTCTTAGCTGTTAGCCATTTAAGATCCACTGAGCCCAGTGGTTCAAACGGCGGTCCTTGGAGAGCCCTCAGGACCACAGCCAAATCCCAAGGCGCCACAGGTGGAACAAAGGGCGGCTGAATGCGGAGAACACCCTGCATAAAGGTGCGCACATCCGGGATTGTAGCAATCCTACGGTGAAACCAGACAGATAGGGCCGAAACCTGTACCTTCAAAGAAGCAAGGCGAAGCCCATGATCTAGTCCCGCTTGCAGGAAGGCGAGAATCCGAGACAGACGAAACTCCCGCGGTGCATAACCTCTCGGTCGACACCACTGGAAGAACGTATGCCACACGCGATGGTATATCCTCGCGGAAGACGGTTTCCGAGCTCGTAACATGGTACGCACCACAGAGCTGGAAAACCCCCGGGACCTCAGCATGGCCGTCTCAACAGCCATGCCGTCAAAGACAGCCGAGTCAGGTCCGGGTGAAGGCAAGGACCCTGAGACAGAAGGTCCGGTCGTAGCGGCAACCGCAGAGGAATGTCCACGGACAGACCCTGAAGGTCTGAGAACCAGTGCCGTCTGGGCCACGCGGGAGCTATCAACAGGAGCGTCCCTCCTTCCTGTTTGAATTTCCGGATTACCCGTGGAAGAAGGGAGACCGGAGGGAACAGGTATGCGAACCGGAACGTCCACCGGACGGACAGAGCATCCACCAGAGACGCCCCTTCGTCTCTTGTGCGAGACCCGTACACCGGCAACTTGTTGTTGTGCCGGGACGCCATGAGGTCGATTTCTGGAAGACCCCACCTGTCCACCAGTAGTTGAAAAATGTCCGGGTGCAGGGACCATTCCCCCGGATGAACGTCCTGGCGACTTAGAAAGTCCGCCTCCCAATTGAGCACTCCCGGGATGAAGACCGCTGATATGGCCGGAAGATTGCGCTCCGCCCAAACCAGGATCCGAGAGACCTCTACGAGAGCCGCCCGACTGCGAGTTCCTCCTTGCCTGTTTATGTAGGCCACGGTGGTAGCGTTGTCCGACTGGACCTGCACCGGGCGACCCTGGAGAAACCGCTGTGCCTGCTGGAGAGCATTGAAGACCGCACGGAGTTCCAAGATATTTATTGGAAGCTCCGCTTCTGTCGGCGTCCACCTGCCCTGGAACAAGTGTGGACCCGAAACTGCTCCCCAGCCCCGAAGACTGGCGTCCGTTGTCAACAGGACCCAATTTGGAACCCAGAACGGACGTCCCTTGTTGAGGTGGGTCGTCTGTAACCACCACGTAAGGGACAGGCGAACCTCCTGGGTGAGCACAATCGTCTGGGACTTCAGAGACTGAGTCAGCCCGTTCCACTTGGACAGGATCAGGTGCTGCAGAGGTCTGGAGTGAAACTGGGCGTATTCCACCATGTCGAACACCGACACCATGGAGCCCAGTAACCTCATTGCCGAGTGTAAGGACACCCGGCGGCTGTGCAGACAACTGCGCACCCTTGACTGTAAAGCAGAGATCTTGTCCTCCGTCACGAAGATCCTTTGCTGTCCCGAGTCCAATAAGGCTCCAAGATGCAGAATCCTTCGAGACGGGATTAGAGTGGACTTCTGCCAGTTGATTAGCCAGCCGTGCCGTTGCAGCAGTGCAATGGTCAGGTCCAAGTGGCGTAACAGGAGCTCTGGAGATCCTGCCACCAATAACAGGTCGTCCAAATACGGCAACATGCGGACTCCCTGCAGCCGCAGAGAAGCCGCCATGACCGCCATCACCTTGGTGAAAACACGTGGTGCTGTTGCCAGGCCAAAAGGTAACGCCCGAAACTGGAAGTGGTCGCTGCTGATTGCAAACCTGAGGAACTGTTGATGGCGCCAAAGAATAGGGACATGCAGGTAAGCGTCCTGTATGTCCAATGACACCAAGTAGTCCCCAGGTTCCAGCGCCAGAATGATGGACCGTAGGGTCTCCATCCGAAACTTCGGGACCCGCAAAGACTTGTTGAGTGCTTTGAGGTTGAGTATCGGACAATATGACCCATTGGGTTTCTGTACCAAAAATAGATTTGAATAGAAACCCTGGCCCCTCTGGGAGAATGGAACCGCCACTATAACTCCAGCCTGGAGCATAGTGTGCAATACCTTCCGCAGCTCCGTAGCCTTGTTCCGGTCTGATGGGAGACCCGTGGTGAAGAAGCGAGCCGGGGGTCTGTGCCGGAAGGAGAGGGCGTATACGTGGGAAACCACCTCCAGAACCCAAGTGTCTGTCGTAGTGGTCGACCAACACTGGGCGAACTGTAGCAGGCGGCCTCCCACCCTGGGATCCCCCAAAGGGAGGCCCGTACCGTCAGGCCGCAGGCTTGTCATCTGGCTTGGGGGCCGGACGTCTGGTACTCCATGCCTGCTTCCGGGGCTTGACCGATTTCTTAGGGCCAGCCTGTCGAGGAAACGACTGTGGTTTGGGCCTGCCCTGGGCCCTAGATGACCGAAAGGACGATGGTCCCGAACCAGAAGGAGCAGCGGCCGACGGGAGACAGGCAGATTTGGCTGCCGCCAGCGTGGCCACAATCTTATCCAGATCCGGACCGAAGAGAACTTCTCCGGTAAACGGCAACGCTTCCAGACCTTTCTTGGAATCTGCGCCCGCCTTCCAGGATCGCAGCCACAAGGTGCGACGAGCAGCTACCGCTGCTGAAGAAATTCTAGACACCAGAGTACTAATGTCTAGAGCCGCCTCGTTGATGTAGGTGGCCGAATCACGGAGATTGCCAATCAACTCCGCCTGATCAGCCGGACAGTCGGATTCAAAAGAAGCTTCTAATGAATCCGCCCAGCGCTCCATCGCTCTGGCAACCCAGCAAATGGCCATAGCCAGCCGTGCTGCCCCCCCTGCAAGGGAATAAGCGGACTTCAGGCAGATTTCTACCTTGCGGTCCGTAGCATCCTTAAGGGAGGACATGGATGGCATCGGCAATGTGGCACTACGGACAAGACGGGTCACGTGAGAATCCACCTGTGGAGGGGATTCCCACTTAGCAAAATAATTATCCGCGAACGGATAAGCCTCCGCCAGGCGTCTCTGCGGCTGGTATCTTTTGCCAGGTTGTTTCCACGCCTCCTCTAAATGGTCCACCAACTGACCCGAAAGAGGAAAGACTGTGGCATCGCCCTTCACATCTTTGAAAAAGGCATACTTAGATTTAGCCGCTGGGGGAACTTCGTCCTCAATCACCAAGGCTGTGCGGACCGCCCGAATAAGTCCAGGAATATATACTTTGGACTTAGCATCAGCGTCCTTAGTATGGAGAGGTTCCTGATCGTAAGGATCTAGAATCTCCCCATCATCAGACGTCCCTTCGTCATCCTCATAAGGAGCGGACAGAGACGCCACCGGCCTTTTATGAGACCGCATCACAGACTCCCCTTGCAACACATCCGACAAGTGCTGTACAGAACTTGTCAGGGAGTTAACCCACGCTGGCTCCTGAGAACCCGGGAGCGGGGAAATAGGGAGACTGTGGGGTACCACCAATTGTCGTGGGAACCCCTGCATGGGTGACGACACCACAGACTGCTGGGACAAACCCATCTGAGTAAACGCGGGCTGCGGAGCTAACTGGCCCACTAAAGCTGTTAACGCCTGAGCGAAACAAGCCCAGGGCGGCTCCTGTACCGGTGCTGTAACCGTAATAGGCCGCGCCATGGACAAACACTGCCGGCAAAGGCCCTCCGCGCTACCCTCCCCCTCCGCTAATGGTACTTTGCACGTGGTACACTGTAGCCGGAGGGGAAAATCACTTTCAGACATGATGGCACCACGTATGTGACCTCTCTCACCAATTAAGTATTAAATAGGCGAGAGACCACCCTGCAGCACCGCACCGCAAGGGCTTTAGCAGAAAGAACAGGGACAGTAATAAAGCTGACAGTTTAGAGAAGAAAAGATTACAGGCAGCAGCGCTAGCACAGTCACATACAATGCAGAAAAATAACAATTCCTGCACTAACAGCGCTGATCACTCAACTACACAGACACAGGGCCTGGTAGGACACAGCGCTGCATACACAGACCTGACCACAGCGGAGGAGAGGTATGCGGGGGGACCCAGACCACGATGCTTCCGTCCAGCGCTTCCAGCAGCGTTCACCATGCGTTCTGGAGAAGATGGCCGCCGAGGAGCAGAGAGGAGGCTGGCCTGGGGGAGGAGCGCTGCCACAGGACCAGTCGGCAGCATGCAGAGAGGGCTGTGTGCAGCGGGGGAGGCGCCGGCTGTGAGACAGGGAAGGCGCGCTCCCCTGGCATGCATTTAACCCCTGGGACGCCGCAGCGCTACCGCTCTGCTGCGGTCCGCTGTCCCAGGGGGTAGTGGAAGCGCAGGTTGGTCGCCTGGCTCCACGCTGCAGCCAGTCCCCAGGGAGCCCCCTGCCTGGGGACTTAGGACCATGTGATCAGCGGGGACCCACCGCGGGACCCCGCTGCTTACCTCTGTCCCCCTTGAATCCGGCCATGGTCCGGAGCATCTGGGGTCACCGCTAGCTGTGACCCCAGACGCCCACCAGCATCCCCGGATCAGTACCGGCGTTCTGGTACCGGCGGGGTGTAGGGAAGACAGCATGGACGTCAGGACTGACTGTCCATGCTGTTCATCCAGATGTGCAGCCACAGCTGCATGAAGAATAAGCTTCAGGGGCTCTTCTAGCCCCCACTCCAACAGGTGCACCCGACTCCGGCCGGGCACCAAACTAAACTGAGGTGCCTTGGCCCGGGGGCGGGGTATAGGAGGGGGACCTAGTGCATCCTGGGAGGCTGAAAGCTTAACTCTTTGGTGCCCTGCGACTGACGTCACACCTATACCCCAAGGTATCCTGTGGATACCCTATGGACCCTGAAGTAGAAATTACAGTTAGGAACTGATTGGTTGGTACGTTGGGGTCTATCCATACACATTGTGACATCAATCACGGTAGCTTTCAAAACAGATCGCATCATATTGATGCAATACATCTTGAAGTTACCGAGTGATTCACTAATACTTACCCATCGATGTTCAGTCTCCTCAGCAAAGCATCTGAAACCTACGATCCGAATTTCGCACATGCGCCGGTGAAGCCCAACCTGTACAGATGTTCCTTCGGGAACGGCAGCTCGGTCTCTGGCTGCTGTAAGCGCATGCAAGCCGGGTCGCCATAGCGGAGGCATGGGTGGGAACAGAGCAGGGGGCGATGGGACAGCAAAGAACAGAGTAGACCGGTCACATTTGCGGTGACAGGGGCTAGGAGCAGGGGGAGGGGGATGGGGCATGGGGCAGCGGGCGAAAGCAGTAGGGCTGAGCGAGGGGGCACTGAGACAGCAGTGGACAGTCAGTAGGTGGTGACCTGGCATTTGCATATGCCCTGGTCCCCTCTCATTGGCTGCTGCCAGAGAAGGGGACAGGGAGACCGTTGTCTTCCCTGCTCTTCTGCCCTCAGGAGGTACATTACGCATCCTGAGATGGAGAAAACATTTTTGGAAGCGAAACGGGATGAGCTTCTGTACTTCTATGACTCACTCTTCCCATACTACTGTATGTGGAATAGATAGGTATACTTAACAGGGGAAAAGCTAGAGAAATCTCAGATTTCTCCATGGTAAGAATAGGAGGAAGCAGTGAAAAGCCCTGTTATCACTGATAAAGGGCTTTTCACTGCTACATGAATAGACCCCTTTATCTCCATCCACTTTATCTCGCTTCAAGGCTTAGTACATAGACCCTTTAGTGCAGGGATGAAGAACCTTAGGTCCGGGGGCCATATAAGGCCCCCCGAAATCATCTTGGTCTGGCCCTCAGCTTTTTTTTGCTAACCTCATTTGGCTAGCCGGGTGCCTAGAATGACACCCTGCAGCCAGAATCTATGCAGCAGTGCCGCCTAGAGCATCCTTATGACAAAAGTAATGGGACTATCAACTCAAAAGCTTTCTCATGGACAGGTGTGGGCTATTCCCTCGTTATTTCATTATCAATTAAGCAGGCAAAAGGTCTGGAGTTGATTCTAGGTGTTTATGCATCTGACTCTATATCAAAATGGTCCTCGGCAGAAAAAAGGTTCCCCACCTCTGCTTTAGTGAGACACAACAGCTCCCCTTGATCTTGACTTGCAGACATTTCAGAAGACTGAAATGCTGACCTGTGTCTGTACCATTGAGTAGTACTTTATATCCTAGATTCATGAACAATGCAGAAACATGATATTTGCATTAATAATGTAAAATTCTATATATTTGCTTTTTATTATAACACTATAAACACTGCATTGCTGCCACTAAACTGTTTACATGTCTATTTGGAACATATTAGTAAGGCAAATATTTTGGAGTCATAAAGAGGACACTTCCTCACTCTATACCCACCTACAATCATTCTCACATCCTACACATTCTAACAGGAAGACTTTGTTATGAAAAACCTGACAGCACACAATAAATGACAAAAGGAGCAAACAAACAAGGCCTTCATAACAGTTCCAAAATAAACAACCTATATAGGAAGGCCAATCCTTATAAATGAGTATTTTAGAAAGCCAATACAATTACTGTACACATCTCTAATAATCTACAATTACTGTACACATCTCTAATGATCTACAATTCCTATGTTCAGTCTTTAGTAACATACATTCTTGTATAGAAAAATCTGTTCTTCAGCCTATTCTACAAAGATATCCTCTCATAGCCAATGTGTAAGCTCACATGGACAGAAACAGAAGACCTGGCGTGCACCACGTGGCTGGGAGAATAACCAGAAGGTTACACCATAGGATTCAAACTATTCTAAATGAATGAGAGCGTTTTTGTTACACACACACCACCAATACATACATTGAGCCATATTCAATTAGAGGCGAATTTTTCGCCTGTCCGACTGTTCGCTTCATTCGCCTGTTTCAGAGGCGAATTTATTCCGTGCTCGTCCCCACTTTTCGCCTAATTCAATTGCAAAACAGGCGACCACGGAAACAGGCGAATACGGAACAGGTGAAAAGTATTGAAAGAACTGGGGAAATCAGTCTGTACCCCAGAAAAAGATGCACTAACATAGGGAATCAGTATAGATGTGTACTAATAGCCCTAATAAAGCTATTTTGGGTACTTAAGTTGTGTAAATTGCTTGCTATTAGCGTTTTTGTAAAAGTGGTGAAGAATGGCATAAAGCTATAGTTTTTGGTGAAAATAAGAATTCCTGTCAAATTTGGGGTACTTGAAAATGGGTGCAAGCATGTTTTTATGTCTCTAAAGTGAACTTTTAAAAAACGTGAAAAATCCACCTGCTGCATGCACCTGCAATCCCAAAAACACCTGACCCATACTTGTGGACCCCCAAGAAGTCTTTTTCGCTACTTTTAATGTTTATCCCCCCACTTTTTAAATTTACACCCCAAAAATGATATGTCTTTTTTGGGGTGTTCTTAGGTTTTAGTTTCTGGTTTTTTTGCGTATTTGTCCTTTGGGGGGCTGTCCCAAGAGGTCTGAGTTGTTTCCCCACGTTTGCACCCCAAAATAAAGATTTTGCATTTCTTTTCACCAGCTATTGATTGGAGAATCATTTTTGGAGAAATGTTTCGACTTAGGCGAAATTGTCCTGGAATTGAATTTGGCGAATTTTTTTTTAGGCAAATTTTTCACAAAAAAACAGGCGTATATGGCTTTTCGCCTCTAATTGAATTCCCCTAATTATCCCATACATACCCACATCACCCATACAAACAGTAGACCAACATCATACAGCTGTGTCCCTGTGTCCTCATACGGCTAGCCGACAGATGCCTGGTGTGAGTGAGCCGCAATGAGTGGTGTAGCGTAGCAAGCTTTTCTTAAAACTGTTGGCACCACTGACGCAATCTGTACCAGAGACAACGAGATGCAACTTTAACCACACAGGAATTAGTTATAAATATGTACACTGTCGCAGAAGCACAGCGTGGCATGTAAAAAAAGCCGCAACTGTTGCATCGTACAACTCTGAATACAAATCGCACACAGATGTACAAGTGTCGCATATCAATTTAATCAGTGCAG
Organism: Taudactylus pleione; assembly: GCA_031769625.1. Lineage (NCBI taxonomy): Eukaryota > Metazoa > Chordata > Amphibia > Anura > Myobatrachidae > Taudactylus > Taudactylus pleione. The sequence continues at coordinate 6,300,644 of JAUIMM010000200.1, read as the reverse complement.
TCTCATTAAGAGGTTTTGTCGCATCGCATTGCGACTAACACGCATAATCGAGCTAAATAAGAAGCCCGGCGCAAGCAGAGGGGCACAGGATCTGGAGCATCGCTGTTTGGCGTGACTGCGGCAATAGTGTATGAGGACACATCTGTACCTGTTCCTGTGTATCACTATGGGGCTGTGAGGTAAAATACATGATGTACGGACGATGATGGGCTCCATTCAAATTCCGTCACAATGGCACACCGCCTGTATCACCCCTAAAAGTCAGGGCTCTCAATTGCTTCTTTTTCTGTCTTGGGTCTACTCATCTGTTTAATGCCCTGTACCCATCATTACCATAAACAGCTACACTGGGGCTATATATAAAATTGTTGCAGTATTATTATATGCACAATAGTGCTAATAATTCTCACAAAGATTGATTTTGTAGGTTTTAGATTTTCTAGATGCCAATTCTAATGTCCTTTGCGCTCATGTGGGGTACACACTTGGCCGACCGAGCAACCGATTTAGTAAGCATATCATTTACCAATCGGGCATTCGATAGGTCTGACCGGATCATTACAACTAGACGGGCATTTAAATTTTGCCCCGCCAGTTGTTATGTGATTGTCGGTGGTTCCTGCAGCCAGCATAACGGGTCAGACAGTTGGTCGCCAGTACACCGGCAGATGCACACAATATATCTGGAAGATATATCGCATCTGCTGTGCTGCACGGCTGACGATGTCCAGCAATAATCTACTACTGCATTACCAGTATCCCATGTCCTATCGGTCATAAAAAGGTGTGCATTGCCCTGTAACCTGGACCTTTATTGAGGGAGAAGGCAAATTATATATTAGTGTTAATAGTACTCCACTACCCAAGACAAACACTCATCTACAGACTGCTGCAGCTACTTTAAAAGTATACAAAATTATTCAATATTGGAGCGAAAAGTCCGTGCTGGACTTTTCGCTCCACATCGGAGGTTTTACGGGGATAAAGTATCGGGCGCGCGCCCGCTGTATCCCCGTATTCAATTTGAAAGCTGCGAAAACGGGACCCGGCAAAAAGGTAAGTATCGTAAAAAGTTCAGAATTTTTGCGAAAGCATCCAGGGGACTCCCCTAATGATGTCCTGACATAGGGGATCATTATGGGTACCCCCGTTTTGGCCTGCGGAAGGTAAGTATGTTTTTTAAATAGCAGGGGCAGGTGTTTTTTTCCCGACAGGAAAGAAGGGGTGAAGAAGAGCACTTAGTTTTTTTGTTTTTTTTTTACAAAAAAAAAAAAACTAGGTGCATCACATTTGGGGTACATGAAAATGGGTGCAAGCATATTTTTAAGTTCCTAAGGTGCATTTTTAAAATTCTTAAAAAATGCACCTGCCTCTACTACCCGCAATGAAGAAAAACACCTGCTGCATACTTGGGAACCACCCCCTGAATTAATTTAGTTTCAAAGTTGTTCCCCATATTTTATTTTATTTTTTTTTCACCCCAAATTTAAACTTCATTTTTTGGGGTGTCCCGATTTTTTTTTTTACTTTTTTTTTGACACGGATCTTTTTTAGGGGACTCTCCCAGGGGTGCAGGCTATTATTTTTAAGCCTACACCCCTAAACCTCAATTCTGCACTTTTTTTCGCCACCTATTCAGTGGTGAAAAGTTATCCCTGTTTTTTTTTCAAAGACTTGTCGCACCGGCAAAAAGTCTTTGACATTGAATACGGGGATAATGAAAATAGGCGAAAATGACGTCATCGGCGATAAATTATCGCCTATAACTGACTTTTTGCTTCAAATTGAACATGGCCCTTAGTGTCCACTGATTTAATTTTGTATATCTAATGGAATTGTCTAACCAAGGTTAACCGAAGGAAAGCCCAATTTTATATTTCATTAAAAAGAGAAAAAAAAAAAAAATGTAAAACCAAATTCATTTTCCAGAAACCAGATACAGTTGTTTCAAGGACCACCAACCCACAAAATTGATATTTTTAGACAGCACAGTTTATAGAAATAAAACACTTATTTCATATATATTACTCAGCTCAGTCACACACTGCCTAAAAATGTGTATGAATTTAAAATTGTGTTTACATACTGTACCCGGTTTTCTACAGCAACCAGGGGAAAACCCAACTTACTTATACCCCTTTTACACCAGATCAAAAACCTGGGTTTTTGCTGGATCTACCCGGGTCGCAGCTCAGTGTAAAAGGGTCCCTGAAAAATAACCTGGGTCAAGTGACCCTGCAATCCAACCCAGGTAGCTACCAGGGTTGGACCCAGGATGGACCCAGGTAATGGTGCAGTGTAAACGGTGCAACCCAGGTTATCTGACTTGGATCATGCCTAAAATGAGAGGATTGGTGGTTGTGGAGCATTCACCTCCCACTTTTTATGACCTCACAGGTTTAGCAGGGGAGACCTAAGTTCAGTGTGAACAGGGCTGACCTGGGAGTAACCCAGATCAAAGGTGCAGTGTAAATGGGTCTGACCAGGGTTGGAACCATGTCCAAAAACCCAGGTCGGACCTGGGTTTTTGGTGGAAAAGAGGTATTAGACTGATATTTTCCCCATCCAGAGTCTGAAGACCAAAGAGTGGCAGCACCTCATCTTGCAGTCTAGTGGGAGCCACTGCAGTGGACCAAAGAGGACCAGGTGGTGTTGAGCTGCTGTTCTACCAGCACTAAGCTTGAATACCAGACAATAGATGTGCCTCTGCCGAAAAAAAAACGTCACAGTCCAAGCTAATGAATCTGGAAGGAAAGTGGCCTCCTGGGAGCCTAAGAAGTCCAAACTCAGCAGCAGAGCACAATGAGGTCCATTTACTAGAGTACATCTCAATAATTTTGGCTCTAAACCACCTGGCAGTGCTGATACTTGGGGGCAAGGCTCAGCATCAGACCTAAATATTACATGGCCCTCTCAGGCAACAGCCGCCCACAGGGCGTTTCTGACTAGTCGCATCAGATATGACTATGTCAGGGAAAGTCCAACCTGGTGTGATTGCATCTGATGCGATTATGCCAGGTAGGTGGTTAAAAATGTCCCTTAATCTTTTTCCACTTTATCTTGTTTTAAGATTTGATACATATCTTCCAATGTAAGGTGGAGCCCGTAACGCCAAGCTGTTGACTTTACAATTTCAAACATGATGCTTCAGCATGGGGGCACATACTTGTAATAAACTATATGAGGTACAAATGACTAGAAAAAAACCCTCAAAACTATGGCACAACACAAAACAGCACAATGACCAAAATAGAGTCACCAGCTCACACATGCATATACGGGAAAGATTGGTCACACATGCGCTATGAAGTGTCCCAACTTATGGATGCAATGTTCCGAATCTAAATGGTCTCCTTGCTGTAGCAATCATAGTGTTCCCGCTAGGCTGTTTTTAGGGAGGCGCCACGCCCTTCCCAATTTTAAAAGGGGAAATTGTGGCATGCCCTTGTAGTGGCGCCCTGCTAAAACAGCCTGTCCTGAGCCTTCCCCACCCACGTACCACTGATCACCGCCGGGTGAATAGACGGCATGCGCATGTGTTCAGCCTCTATTCACAGTGAGGGCTGAGCTTGGGGGAAAAGTGCTGGGCACGCTACCAAAGTGTGACGAATTGGGGGCATGTTACAATGACACGACCCCTCCCTGATCAGCCACTCCCCCTTTTCAGGAGTCTTCCCGCGATTCTGGGTCCTGCCCTTCCCGCTTTCTAGCGGGAACACTATAGCAGATGAATTGTCCTCCAATAATAGAATCCAATGTCACATAAAATACAAATGGAAATAAAAACAACGGCGTACTACTAGAATTGTCTCAAACATTACACCCGGGTGTAGATAATGGATGTGATGATAGATGAATCCAAGTAGGTTTTCAGAGAAAACAGTAGTAACGATGTCCGCAAGTCATCCAAATGAGAGGAAGGATAGGACAAAATAAAAGAGGATGCTTACATAAACATCACAGGTTCTTTAGCAATTCTCCCATTTCTGGGAACTGGTCTCATGAGGATGACGTTTCATTCCGGAAATAAAAAGATAATGGCCAAAGTGTTATACTGTGCCAAGTACCTTTTATATTTTAATAAATACATTTTTGGTTTATTTCTATATATAAGTACCAGATAAGGTGGTAAATGTCTCACTACACACGAAGACAGATGGGACCCTATTGCCAAATTGTTGGATTTAGTGACAAAGTCGATAGTGTCCCATCTTCTCTGCCTGAGACATAGGAGTAGTGTCACCTATTCACCATAGGTTTTATTAAATGAAATGTAATTTCTCAACTGCTGTGTTCCTCTGCTCAAAAGATTGCAGCTCACACTATGGGCCTGATTCAGACCCGCTCGCGAGCTCTGAGCGCTCGCAAGCGGGTCGATGTTGGGCCAGTGCGCATGCGCACGACGAACCCGGCTCCGTCGTGCGCATGCGCGAGACCCGGATAGCGACGGGCAAGCTGTCGCTATGGGTCTCGCTAAAAAGGGGGCGTGCTGTCGATGGTGAGTGACAGCATGCCCCCTTTGGTGGGCGTGGTTGGCCAGACGGAGGCGTTCCCATGGATAGAGCCGAAAGCACTCCAGGGCAACGAGACCATACAACAAGGGTCTCGTCACAAGCCCGATGGTCGCGATGGTCTTGACCATCGCGACCATCTTTTTGGCCGCTCGCTATAGCTGTGGATGGTCACCCACAGCTATGCGAGCGGCCAGGAGGCCACTCTAAAATTCAGAGGGACGGCCCTGATTCAGAGCGAGCGCTCTGTCAGAGCGTCAGACTCTGAATCAGGGCCTATGTTCCACCAAGACTACTCTGTGCTTAGTCAATGCCAGCTACCCAGCAGCCTTGCTCTACAGCAAGGGTTCCCAACCACAGTTCTCAAGTCACACTAACATTCATATCATTCATTTTTACGCAGTGAACGATCAACGATGCGCGTTCCCGCATGGGCAATAACGATATCCGTGGTCGTCCGTACATGCAGGCCAACTTGGACGATTTCAGAGCGATTTGCATGTTCAGAGATGTGGCAGAATTACTTCACTGAAAGATATCTATCTTAGCGAGCTCCTGGAGCTATTCAATTCAGTGCAGTGTTTTTTCTCGCACCCCCCTGGGGATGCGAGGAAAAATCCGACCAAAGTGCCGGGCGCGTGGCTGTTTTTCTGCTTAGTGCGGCGCTAACAGCGGCGCGCCCAGCACTTTGGTCAAAGAATGCTGGTTAACGCGCCTTAACACCCTTGTTAAGGCGCGATAACCGGCATTATCTGACCACACAGCGCACTAAATTGAATAGCTCCGGGAGCTCGCTCCCGGTGCTATTCAATTGGCGTTGAATTGAATCGCCCTTATAGATATCTTATAGTGTGTACACAAAATATCGTTTGTCCTGCACTACAGAAAAGTTCAAGGGAAATTGTTCAGCGATCTCATTAGTTGTGCAGCTCGTACTGTGTGTACCCAGCTTTACAGTCCAGATTTTAAAGATAGCCATACTTGAGCACAGGAGTGTTAATTAGTACCTTAGTTATTTTGATTTAACCATCTGTGCTCAATCATGGATATCACTAAAACCTGGACTGTTATGGTGCGTACACGCGGTCAGATATAACAGGACGATATGAAAGATAACGATATCGATCATATCGTTATCATTCATATCGTCCTGTTATTGGGCCCTTCCAACCCCAAACGATGGTCGATTCGCGGGCACGGATGGTCGACATCGATCATCTCCCATGTATGCAGGCCAACCTGGTCCTTACTATAAGGACCCGCGATCATTGGGGGTTGGTGCATGTGCTGGATGTTTGATATTGAACATCCAGCACATACAGGACAATCAGACAATATCTGATCGTTGTCTGATCGCTCCGTGTGTACGGAGCTTTAGTGTGCCTTGATGTCTAAGGTTGGGAAACACTGCTCTACAGTAATAGGTCAGGAAGGATGGTTCCCAAGCTGTGTGCCAAATTATATTCACATTATTTGGGCTGGCTGCCTGTCACCAAAGGAAATACACAAATATAATAATTAAAAAGTAGAACTAAATGTTCCATCTTTCTGCAATGGTCACCAAAACTTCATATTAGCAATAGTGGGTCTATATATAAAATAAATCCAATAATCAGCTCAGGATGCAGTGCGCATTACAGCAAAGCCCTATGCTAAAGGTTTAGAAACTTAAGTGCATGGATAAAGCCCTAAAGCTGGGTACACACTACACGATATTGTTAATGATTTGGCAGATTCCAACGCATCGTGTAGTGTGCGCTCCCATGGGGTTGTCAGCCCCATCGCTTGATCTTTTATACATGCAGTCAAATCAGGCGATGCGGCTGACAATCCCATCCACCGCTATGCGGTGGGGGCCGGCGTATCGGGCACCGGATCGCCCCGTGTGTACAGACCACCCGATATGTCGGCAAAACGGCGGGGGTTGTCATGTGTCGCTGGGTACACACATAGTTTAGTGTGTACCCAACTTAAAAGAAGTTTTAAAAAATAAAAAAAGAGACAGTAAAATGAGAACGAAAATAATACAGTAAAATTCTCTCACACAGAAGCCCCAATTACCACTAGTCTGGTCAGAAACATAAATGTGGGAGAGTCATGATTACTTGTAGGCACTAAAGTTGAATTACCACCTAATACTAATACGCTCCTCCCACCTTTTCCAATTCAGGTTCAGATATATTAATCATGTTACTGACCCAGATTGTCCAACTTTGTACCTAGCTGGCCCTCTCCAGGCTCCTAAAGCTCTACCAGTCCAGGTGTGCCACTATATCCTGGCACTTCAAGTCGCACCGAAATAAAACCAAATAAACAAAGTTTAGGCCACATAGCCTACACCTCAATCTCATCTATGCACAATATGGTCATAGACTGGATTGTATATTTCATAGGTATTATAGTGAGTCTGACAGTAAGAAGCAATTGTGCGAGATGCACCAACGGTAAAATCCACTGTTTTCAAGTTTATTTTGACAAAACAAATGATGAGTGATGGGGATGAACTTCTGTGTGAACACGGCTGGACTTTAATGAAGGAGGTCAGTAAATTACAAAAAAAAAAAAAAAAACAAACATTACAAAATTCACATTTTAAATAAATGGACACAGGACTGGAATCAATGCTTACTGTCTCATCACCTGCAAACCATTCACTTCCCCTTTAAATTAACCAAGGTAAGCATGTCATGAAAATGATGATTATTAATAATATGGGTGTGCGTAGTCACTAAGGGAGATTTGCATTTTTTTTTTACTATCCATAAAACAGCCACATATACACCCACACGATTTGGCTACACTTGTCCATCAGTGAAGTGCCAGTAACATGCTGTCCCCAGATGGTGTTCTGCATATACGGTATGCTCTAGTAGTATTACAATGCTCCATGTTTTACCAAATGAATAGCATCTGACATCTACAGATTTCTACTAGAAATATCTAGGATAGTTGCCTGATCCATTTATTTTTGAGTAGTTAAAATTCAGATCCCCGCACACTTTTCCTTTTCTTTTAAATACAGAAAATTTAAATTGTTGCTACTAGGTAGAGAATTGTTATCAGGTATATTAGATTCAAATTTATTTTGGATTGGTCACCTAAATGTTGGTGGCCAGAACTTGATAGTTATAGTCCTATCTTTTCCCAGGTTTTTATTTCTCCCACCAGGGATTCCTGGTGCCTCTCCTCCCCCACCAGGGATTCCTGGTGCCTCTCCTCCCCCACCAGGGATTCCTGGTGCCTCTCCTCCCCCACCAGGGATTCCTGGTGCCTCTCCTCCCCCACCAGGGATTCCTGGTGCCTCTCCTCCCCCACCAGGGATTCCTGGTGCCTCTCCTCCCCCACCAGGGATTCCTGGTGCCTCTCCTCCCCCACCAGGGATTCCTGGTGCCTCTCCTCCCCCACCAGGGATTCCTGGTGCCTCTCCTCCCCAGGCTGAACATGACAACTGGTGCCAGACTATGGGAGACTGCACGCTCCTTCACTACAAGCAACTCCCTGCAGAATCTGATATTTCTATAACATGGTGTTCATGTCCACAGTCCTTCCTAAGCCATATTTCTGCAAGTGGTGGGAACCACGGATGTCGCATTGTAACCTCCCTAAAGCCACGTACACACTTGACGATATGTCGTCTGATCCGCCAGATCCAACGACATATTGGCCACATTGGACAGTGTGTACCTGCTATGTCACTGACTATGCGCGCTCCACGTGTCGTCAGGGACATCGCCCGTCGGACTTGCATGGCACCCATTGCCACGCCCGGCATATACGCTTGCTGATGCCGGCACCCCCGCCTGGACCCGCCGCACGAGACATCGGCTGGGTACACATCGTTAAGTGTGTACCCAACATAAAGGAATAGCTGTATTTCACTCTTTTCTTCAATATTTTACTTGTTGGTAATACACTTGGAATTGTTCATCCTTTCACTATAAATCGCATCATTTTGCGCATACGCCGCGGGCACCTCACTTGGGTTTTATCGCTCATCTCTAATTAAGAGGTGGTGACCCGGCATATGTATATGTTGGATCACCTTAATATTCGCGACGGGGGTAGGACAGAGAGGGGGCATTGAGGCAGAGGGCAGGCAGGAGGAGGTGACCCAGCATATGCCCTGGGCTCCTCTGATTGGCTGTTGTAGCAGCTGGAGGCGGGGAGAGCAGGGATAAGGTAGGGAAGCAGCTGTCTTCCTGCTCTTCTCCACACAGGAGACTCTTTAACGCCATCCTGAGATGGCAAATGCAATTGTAGAAGTGAGCTGCACTGCCTCTATGAATTGCTCTCCGCATACTACTGTATGGGGGGGGGGGGGGGAAGATATCCTGACACAGAGCTGGGGCACTGCTGGAGAAATCTTAGATTTCTCCACGGTTACCCCATCTATGAATAGGAGGAAGCAGTGAAAAGCCCTGATATCACTGATAAAGGGCTTTTCACTGCTCCATGAATAGACCCCTTGGAACTTCTCTTTTTCCCCCACTGACCACAGTGATCAGCCCCGCACGGGTGAATAGTGACCTCGGTGACTTGCACACCTCTGGATAAAAAACTTTATAGATCTCACCACTGTATTTCCTACTTAACATAAAGGTACTGTACTAATTGTACCGTGCATCATACCTGTGCTACACATTTACTCATATTTGATATTTTGTTTTGTTATGTGATAAAGAAAATAATGCTCGTTAGGCTGAGGGAATTCTATATTCATATATTTTCTCTTCATAGATAGTGATTTTTTTTTTTGGTAGCAATGCATACAGACTGACAGGCAAATCAAAGAGAAACTACAAATTACATAGGTACTGTACTGTCAGATCTGCACACAGACCCAGTACCAATACAGTACCCTGAAAGTCACGTTTTATGCATCCAAACGGGTCTATCAACATTTTCACTGTGATCCCAGATCGTCAAACTTTCATAACTTTAAACTCGACTGTCAGAAATGAGCCCGTCAGCTTCACACAGTAATGAAAACTGCTATTTTCTGCGAATCATTTTTCTTACTACAAATTACTGTAAACAATAGAAAACTATAATAATACTGTACTATATCATACTATAGCCGACTACAAGCTGCAATGTCACCACTAAGTTGTCAGATTATAAACACCGATAGTCATCAGACAAACTCATATGTGCGATCACCTCTGACCTCGGTTATGACATAAGTGACCTAGCCACAGAGCTGGAGAGATGAAAAGGCCAGATCTCTACCGACTTGCCGACTCAAAAGATCCTGAAACTCTGCGGGAGATGAATGAAGGGGTGATGGGTGTCATTTCGGAAACTGCGCAGTTTATGTGATGCAGTTACCGCTTTCCTGCTTGTCCCACATAATTAAAACCCTTTTTTTTGTTTATTTGCATTAAATTATATTTGTTTATGGACCATATTTTACTATTTAAACAGCTCTATAAATACATTATTATTCATTGGGTAAGGTGTACCAGGTACTGCATGTGCCTTGGCATGTTTACACTGAAACAATGATTTTTTCATAGTTATCACCCTGTCTGGAGTTACAAACTAAGGGCCTGCTTTAGAGATATACGCAAAGCCTATATATTAACAGATAGAGCTATTGTTTGCTAATGCGTAGGAGCAAAAGCCGCACTACACACGCGCAGCGACTGCACTGCCGTTACTCTCATACACAGGAAACACTCGCAAAGTGAGTGACAGGTAGTCAGCAATTGTGGGAGGTAAAGAGAAGGGGGGTTAACAGAACGCAGGCGCCGAACCATATAAACGCTATTTTGTGGGCGTGCATACATTACCCATTGCGATATCCTGCGCAGCATGAGAGCTCTGTGTGTGTGTCAGGAGAGCTGCAGTGTTTGTGGTAGGTCAGACTTGACTTACATGCTGCGTGACTGCCCGGTGTGTTGATGTGACCGATGTTTGCGCTATTGCGCGTCGTTGGATGGATATGAGAAGGCAGCAGTGGGCGTCCCTATGCTTGGCTAAGCTTTGGAAGCCATTAGCATATTTCAGCAATAGCAATCCGTGAGTGTATACAGTTGCATTAGCGTACATTTCTGGATCAGGCCCTAAAAGCTGCAATTTCTGCCACTAAAAATAGTGTTAACTAAATGATGATTTCGAACAGATAGCAGAACATTTTATCTACGATAAAGAGCTGCGTGACCTAGTCCTCGGCTAACAGAATCTGCCCCTTAGGCAGGGAGAACAGTCTGCAGCAATGCTATAACTGCAATATTTCATTACCCATGCTGATTTGGAGCAGACTTTCTCAGATTAGCAGCACACAGCAAGCAACTACCACAGGATTTGACAACCAAGGAAATGAAGAAAAATAATCTAAAAGGAAGAGTTTGCAACAAAATAGTCTCACCAATATGTTACACCAGGATCAGCCCCAATGCCTTTCAATCCTCTCATATGAACTATAAGGGGAGACGTATCAAGCCATGGAGGGAGATAAAGTACCAACCAATCAGATCCTGTCACTTTTCCAACACAGCCTCTAAAACGACAGTTAGAAGCCGATTGGTTGGTACTTTATCTCTCTCCAAGGCTTGATGCATCTAGCCCTTCATTTTTGGAAAGGTGAGTGGAGAGGTGATCAACAGCGCACAAAGGGGTCAATCCAAATAGAATGCATGCTGCGGTGCGACGTATAGTGCGCACATCACCCGTACATCCACTTGTGCAATTGTGCATTATTCAGCGCACCCCTATGTGTGTGTGTAGTAAAATGCACGATGTACATGAGAAGCAGGTTCTTATGCCGGCCTTCAAACGCAGTCCCAATGGTACATCGCATGCATCACTCCCAAATAGTATGCGATTGAATTGTCGCCAAAGTCTTCTTAATAAAACCAAGACGCTCTACTTTCCTCCCATTCATGCTTGGTCACCAATTCTGTTTTCTTCATATTTAAGCTGGGTACACACCTATACAATCATCGGACCGTTCATCCAATATCGAGAGAACCACCATTGGATTGTATAGGTGTGTATGCTGTCCCGATGCAGGAGCATTAGCCGATACTGTACTGTTTTTTTATCCATCGGGTCGGCCTCCCGATCCCATAGAAGCCCGTGCACACTGTGCTATGTCTGCACAGTGTGTACGCAGCTGACAGGGGGTCACACTGGGGACAGGCAGAAAGGCTGATCAGGTTTTACCCGATCAGCCTGCAATCGAAAAAGTGTGTACCCAGCTTTAGAACATTGTCAGCATCTGATCTCCTGGGTTCACTGACAACAAACGCAACACACTACTATTAGCATGACGACCTTAGGCTCTAAAAGCCGATGCCGGATAATAATCCGATTAGATCCCTAGGGGTGGATTCAATTAGGAAAGATGCGGACAGAACCCTACATAACCCGTATGTGGCCCTTATGTCATGCATTTTAGGTTGCAGTCCTATAGGTGTTCATATCAAAATGTACAAATTAATCCTACACTCTGTACAGGATTTGAGCGCACTGCACATCACACCAGAACGGGCGATTTTGCATCACTCCTAACTGAATTGGCTAAGGGGTAAATTTACTAAAGTGAGAGTTTTTAAAAGTGAGTTTTAAAAGTGATGTTGCCCATAGCAACTAATCATATTCTACTTAACATTTAACTATCACCTTCTAGAAGGTAATATCTAAAATCTGATTGGTTGCTATGGGTAACAATCACTTTTAAAAACTCTCACTTTAGTAAATTTACCCCTAAGTGTTCATGTTGGCAAACAAGGACAGAACATGGTCCCGGCATGATTTGGAAAAGATCTGGCTGCTTATTCAGAAATATGACAGCACTACACCACACACGTGACTATACATATACAAGGGCACAACATATAGTGGTGCCTCTCTGCAGCCAGTGTTTGCAGAGTTGTATACACATAGGGATACTATGTTTGTGCATTCTGAAAACCCTCCGATAATCAGGGGTACTCTCTATTTACTTAAACAGTTAAACTATTTGAAATATTTAAAAAAAGTACATACACTGAATATACATATGCAACACAATACACTGAATATACAAATACAAGACAATACACTGGGACATTTTGCTTTTCTGACTGTTCAAATATCTATTCAATGTAACAAATACACAGAAACCACTGCAGACTGTAGAAGAGATTTGCAGCTTCCAGAATGTGTGGAATAAGATACCTTAGAGACAACATGATTTCAGTAGGTTCATCCTGGGATGTGTAGTTTCACAGAGCCGCACAGAAAGACACCAAATTGCACATCATACTACAGAAGATCTCTGAGTGACACACAGGTCACCCTATGAAAGCATTGAGCAGTACAGTGTCACAAGACATCATATGGCTATCAAAGCATACCAGTGCAACATATGTACAAACAGAGCATACAAGCATGGTGCAGAACATCTCATAGCCAGCTACTCAGGTTTCTGTACTACATCCACAGGGGAAACAAATAGGGATTACAGATTATTATAATCATCATTCCAGGAAAATAAATAGGTGGAAAGGCGCTGTATACACAAAATGACACTGATAATCATAAACATTTAAAAAATATTGTATTTAATGTAGGTAAGTATACTAAAGATATAAAATAGGTAACAATGGCACAATATAATTGATAATCTGTAAAAGCTATTAACTAAATAATGAGTAATATATACTGAACACCCACAAGTATTGCAGGTGGGTAGAGATACCAAGTTGTAACAGTATCTACTCAATGAAAAAATGTCTCACTCCAGAGAATGCTGGTGATAAATAGTATCCAAGGTAAAATGTCAATCACAAGTCAGTGTTTGACTGAAACCACTATATAGCGATGTAGATTGATTCCCATAAGATGGAGCTCCAATGAATGGCAAATAGTATGGTGAATAATAAATGAGTGATATATCACCAATCGTATCTCGGGTATGCAGCTATCAGCAGGTCCGTTCCGGCAGCGCAGTGGGATCGCTGCTCGTTACCCAGGTCACCACTGTGGCGGTCTGCCTCCCGGCTGCAGTGTTTCCCTCTCCAGACTCGTGATACAGCGTCAGACTGAGTGAACAGAGAGAGCCGTGTCTGGGAGGTGCCGTGGAGTATATTGCAGGCCCGATGGTGACGGGAGCCGATATAGAGCAGATAAAATCCAAAAGTAGCAGGATAAATCCAAATAGTATGATGCAATATAGTGAGGTTTCAGGGTAGTTGACACTATTTCTGTAAAGAAAATTCTGAATGACCGATCAGGTAAGCTATACAGACTTACTGTTCAATGTGTGTTCCCTGACATCACAAGTGGGCAAACATTTGAATTTGCCATCTGCAAAGCGGATGCAATATGTCAGAACAACGTCGTACACAGATATATCGGGGGTACACACCAGCCGACGCGGTCGCAATAAATTGGCCATTCAATTGAACGGCCAATATATCGCCTAACTTAAGACAGATACAGGTAATGCTCATTATATACACTTAATTGTAGAGTAAGGGCAGCCCAGTAATAGTAAAGCATGTCAACAAAAAAATAAATAAAAAAAAGACATGACATTAGCAAGTAAGAAAAAGGGGTTGAGCCATGTCACAGGTGAATGGTAAGGCAAAGTGACAGTTGGAACGGCGAGTGGCAGTTGGTCATGCTACTGAAATGCTAGAATAGGGCTCGGCTTAAAACTACACTTACTTGACAGTGAACCATCAGGAAAATTTTGTTGATCCAATTACTGGTGGCCACATCCCAAGAATCTAAACCTACTGGGGTCACGTCAAAAATCAAATAATGTGAAATATGAAAGGTATATCTAAAAAATTTGCTTCCCGGAAATTTAGCGGAGTATTGGTGGTAGCGCAATATGAACAAAAAACAGGAGTTTGAAAATATCCTGTGTGATATTCGTCAAAGACTTTCCTTTAGGCTTAAACGTGTGAAACGTATTTGAAAATTGATTTTCCCTTTGGCTTAAACATGTGCTTGAAAACTGGATAAATAAAAACATAGATTTCCCTGGAGTATTGACATTCGTTATTAATAAATACCGGGCAGGCCATGGGCAGTCCCCGGGCGTTCTCCTACTTCCCAATGACTATTCCTGTAACTGTAATCGTTTTGGGCTAGAAAAATGTAAACAACATCATGTTGCTGGTCTTGTGAGATACGGGCAATGCAGCTGCCAGTACCTCATGCAGCATTGCCATCTCTCAAGTGAGATGATCACTGTATCATCCTATCACCGATATACAGTTCTACTCCAGAACATGGAAATGTATCAAACCTTCTAAGTGTGGAGAAGTGGACAAGTCCCCCATAGCAACCAATCCGCTTCCAACTATGATTTATCAAGTACATTCTAAAAAAAAAAAAAAATGATTGGTAGAAGCTGTATGGTTGCTATGGGTAACTTATCCACTCTTTAGAAGGTTTCATACATTTACCCCTATTCACTATTAAATATGTTTTTTGCTGTTTAATTTTTTCTAAAGTACAGTAAAAGTTACAGTAACACCTACAGCAGTGATTCCCAACCTCGGTTTCTCAAGGCACACTAAAGCTGGGCATCCACTATACAATTTTCTGTCAGATATCTGTCCAATCTGGCTGGTTGGAATGAAAACCTGGTAATGTATGGGAGCAAAGGACAATCGTCCATTTGCTCACAAACACTGGAAATTAGCCAAAAATGGTTGTTCAGACAAATTGGTTAAAAGTTAAAACACACAAATTTAACCTATTTGAACAATTTGTTTTGTCCTTTTTTCAGTGTTTAAAACCATATGATCGACTTTCCTTTGCTCCCATATATTACCAGGTTTTCATTCCAACCAGCCAGATTGGACAGATATCTGACAGAAAATTGTATAGTGGATGCCCAGCTTTAAAGTCCTGGCTTAAGCACAGATGGTTAAATCAAAATAACTAGGGTACTAATTAAGTCACTTGTGCTCAACTATGGCTATCCTTAAAACTTGAGGACCTTGGTTGGGAACCCCTGACCTACAGCAATGAAAGGTACACTTTGGATGTTACAGCAGTGGCCCTCTAACTACCAAAAGGCCACTCAT
Source organism: Taudactylus pleione (assembly GCA_031769625.1). Taxonomy (NCBI): domain Eukaryota; kingdom Metazoa; phylum Chordata; class Amphibia; order Anura; family Myobatrachidae; genus Taudactylus; species Taudactylus pleione. The sequence continues at coordinate 6,285,100 of JAUIMM010000200.1, read as the reverse complement.
TTCCCTTAATCTCAGTAACAAGGCAATGAAAACAAAAAAGACCCCTAGCTGTAATAACATATCAGCGGACATTTTACACAAGTGTCACAAACTATAAAACAGATCAGACAATAAAGCAGGAAGGATTAGGGGATTGCTGGGGAAGGTCCAGAGAGCCTCATTCTGCCCTGTGACCAATTGATGCTCATCACTGATCACCAGCCTACAGCTGATCGCCAGACCTGCAGTAACACCTCTCCCCCTTTCTCCTAAATATTAGAGGCAGCAATGCCCTTGATCCCGGACCTTTATTATCATTATTAAATTATCATCATCATCATCCTCCTTTATTTATATGGCTCCACAAGGGTTCCGCAGTGCCTTACAAAAGTACGAAGGCATAAACAGTACAAACAAAACAGAAGGAAAAAGGACTAAAATCTGGGTAGACAATAGACCAGTGGTTCTCAAACTCAGTCCTCGGGACCCCACACAGATCACGTTTTCCAGGTCACCCAGCAGATACACAGGTGTATTTATTAGTTACTGACATATTTTAAAAGATCTGCAGGTGAGCTAATTATTTCACTTGTGATTCTGTGAGTATACCTGCAAAACATGCACTGTTTGGGGTCCTGAGGACAGAGCTTGAGAACCTGTGCAATAGACGATATGTCGTCCAATCTGGCGGATCGGTCATCCACATCGACCAGTGTGTACCGGCTATGTCGCTGGCAATGCGCGCTCCCGCGAGTTGTCAGCGACATTGAATGCAGCATGGCCCTCGCCATCGCTCCCTGCATCGGCAAGTTTGTATGCACTTGCTGATGCTGGGACCCTTGCCAGGGTCCCGTCGTTAGCGAGATCGTGCTGGGTACACATCGTTTAGTGTGTACCCTGCATTACAGTACAAAACATTGCAGAACACTAAAGAGATAATGTGGACAGATGTAAAAAGTACCAACCAATCAGCTCCAAGCATTTTTCAAACACAGCTGTTAAAGTGACAGGAGCTGATTGGTTGGCACTTCATCTCTTTCCAAGGCTTAATCCATAGACCCTGTTTCATATGCAGTCACAGTACCTACAGAGGTAGTGCTGCCTGTTGTGCCTAAAGTGTTGGTGCCAATGTGGAATCTAGGAAGAGCACGAGAGGGAAGAAGGCCCTGCTTGTGACAGCTTACAGTGTAGATAATTAGGAGTTATTCAGCCACTACCAACCTGCGTCTTTTTATCATTTAATATTACTGCTGTCGATCGTAGAAGAAATCTGAAAATCATTAGTTTCTCTGCACAGCGGCTTATCATGTGTCATACTGGGGGGGTGGGGTGGGGGGCATCCCATTTAATAAATAACATTTCTGCACACCTTTAAAACAAATATTTTTCATGAGTTAAACCTTGATTTCACAAACTGCATTATCATTTCTGATCTCATCTGTACATTTATACAACGAGTAAAAACTCATATGTAACTCAACTGATCAACACGTGGGTATATAAAGACAGCTTAGGTGGAAGAAAAAAAAAAAAAAAAAAACATCTCTTCCCATACTTACAGCCAGACCTCGCTAATCAATCCCTGAACTAAGCTGCAGCAGAACACTTTTTCAGCTGTTCTAAAACATTATGTGGAACATTGCATTTTGCTGGTATTATTTTGAGATCAATGCACCACTGTAGGATAATGGCTTTATGTAAAATGCCAGGTTGTCTACAGTGCCGTTATTGTGTCAAGTGAGGTGAGCAGCTTTCGGATGTACATTACAGTTAATGGAAACTTATGAATGAATGGTCAGCATCTTACAGCTGTAAAACGGAGCCCTCTAAAAAAAAAAAAAAAAGTGGACATTTTAAGGCATTGATTATCAGTAGAAGATCCGCTCTGCTGCAACTTTACAGCCCTCAAATGACCGAAGTAGTACAATAAACACACAATTGTTTGCACTTGAATGCACTAAAAATAAATGCTGCGTTTGATGCACTGATGCCATAGCTCAGTGGTTCCCAAACTGGTGCCGTGGCACCCTGGGGTGCCTCAGGACACTTGCAGGGGTGTCTCGTGTTGGTGGTCCAGCACAATATAAAATGATATTTAGTCAGTGTGATGGTCAAAACCAGTACTAATGACTACCAATCAAAAAAAGTGGACAAAAAGAAGTGTAGCCCTGTCAACCACCACATAACTGACCCTAAAGCTGCATACACACACAACAATTTAGTTAATGAACGATTCTAGTAAACGATTTTCTCCCTTGAAAAAATGAACTAAAATCATTTACTAAAGTTGTTCATTTACTATGTTCATTTAAATGTAATGAACGATTTTTTAGAACTTCAAACGATTTTTGCATATTCCCTTACTGAAAATCGTTGAGTTGACAAGTCTGACTGAACTACAAACGTGAACGCGCATGAACGAAAATCGTTCACCGTTTGACTCAGAAAGTGTAATCGTTCAAAAAATCGTTGTGTGTGTATGCAGCTTAAGGGTGACATATATGCACAATTTGCTTCATTTAAATTTTTGCAGAATTTCCCACTAAGAAACTTTTGGCCCAGATGTGCCATGGATAAAATGCTGATACTCTTAAGGCGCCTTTAATTGAAAAAGTTTGGGAACCGCTGCCATAGCTGGTTTTAAAAAATCAAAATATTCTAATAAAAAGTTCATAACTGTAAATAAAATAGTTTTTTAAAGAAGCATGTGAGATGTTTTTGCCTTTCTCTGCATAAAAAAATAATCAGATCCAAGAGAGGGTGAACTTAATAGCCCCAAACTATGTAATGTGAACTTACAGCAACTACATTAAAAAATGTAAACCTATCCACAAGTCTGTATAACATTATGCCCAATACTGTCAAGTCCCCATACAAAATTCTAGGACAAAGATATTTAAACTGCTGCCGTACAGAGAGGCAACCTGTAGCCGTTCATTAATAGTTGAACCAAATCTCCCATTATCCCTAGCTGTTTGCTGGCTGATTTCTGTTGGAATTGCTATGCAACAAGATAAAGAAAGCCACAGGTTTACATCAATGTACGCTAAAAGTATTGTACAAATGACCAATGATACTTTATATATAGCAAAGGCAGGTGTTCGGAAGAGAATTGAATAGACCTTTCCTGTCGAGACAAGTTACTCTCAAAATAAAGGTATTTTTTGGCATTAGATCCTTCCAAACCCACTACAATAAGCCAATGTAATCTATATGTTATTGCTGCGTTACACAATGGCCAGAGTAGATTGATCAATAGGGAACTCATGTTTAATATATTATATTGCCTGCATTCAGTTATGTAAGGATTTGCATTTATAGTGTTATTACAAATATTAGAAAGAGGTAGGGGGATAAGAATTTTGGCACATACATAACTCCTCAAACTGTGTGTGTGTGTGTATATATATATATATATATATATATATATATATATATAATCTCTACAGTTCACTGATGGTTTAATGACCGAGATTCATTCATTTACTATGCGTTACATAACACCAAACCTGAGCAGCTAATTAAATAATTGACAGCTCGGGTGTGCAGGAATCTAGTACACTGAATAACTGGGGCAATGTGTCACGGAGGAGAGACTGACAGCTACAGTGTGGGAATTTTCTGGTCTTATTTGCACAACGTGTAGTTTGTGGTAAGCCACTGAGTGATTTCCCAGGAACTATGCAAAGGAAAATGTCATAAAAAGGGGGTGACTGACCATTTCTTAGAGCATTCCACCATCAGCTCCTGATAGGATGCCACAAACTGAAACTTAGAAGCATGCTTGCCCACACGCTGCAATCTCTTCCACACTGAAGCCATGATCAGGGAACAGACCAAAGCAGCTGAGGATACAAAAAAAAAAAGGCGTCTTCTCTGTACTATTCCAAACAGCCTTACGAGGTGGTAGGCATTGGGGGGCAGTGGTCGCACAACACAGGCTGTAGTCCAGCAGCACTCAGCCGAGACAGCAGCAGCAGATCCCACTTTAGAAGGCAGACAGCCAGCTCAGGAGACTCCTGCATGGCTGAGGGAAAGGAAGTCCCCAGTGCATGGAAAAGTCAGCCCTCCGCCCAGGCGAAATGACGTGGAATCTGTAGAGCTAGACTGGTACAGACAAAGGAGGAAGCAGGGGGGAAAAAAAAAAAAAAAAAAAGAGAGAGAACAGTTAATATTTGACATCATGCAGCAAATTCATTACATTGCCAGCCCAGTGTGCTAGACTACAAAGGGGACATCATCATAGCGCAGGAGCTGGTGGAAGATCTCCTCCCATTCAGTATCATGAAAGAATCCATTACAGACCTTTAGAAAATAACCTGCCTGCAACATACATAGGCTAAAGGGCAATTATATATACTTCCACACTGACACACACACACATTACATTATGAAGTGAGGGAAATGGAATGACTGCACCCACACATGTGCACTGTGGATCATCTCTCATAGCCATAGTGACACATTCTCCAGGCCAGCCAAGTCAGAGCAACAGAGGTGGGGATGGTGGGGTGCATCTTCCTGGACATATGAGGGTGCACTGCACACAAACCCTAATGCCAGCACTATAGGACATATCCATATTACAGGAGTCCCCTCCTCCTGTCACTACAAGCTGTCACCCACCCCCCTCGCTCGCTATTAACTCTTGCCTTCCCAGGCACCAGGGGAACACCATGCAAAAGGAGGCTGAATGCACAGAGAAGGAATAATAACACAGAGCAATACTGCACTCCCCAGCTTACCTCCTGCTCCTGTCCACCAGGGCATTTAATCCCTCAGCCCTGGACGTCAGAGTGGATCATCCATTCTAGCATGCCCCGGATTACAGACTCCTCTACAGGCCAGGGATATTTAGTATGCAGACAGAAAGGTGCAACTCTCCCCCCCTCCTTTCCCCGGCCCTGGACTCCAGCACAGGCAGACTCGGTGCACAAACCCTCCCAGCAGCAGCAGCCAGCCAGAGCCCGCTCCACCGCTGCTTCCCACATTGGGCACCAAGCAGTAGGGATACTGCGCGACGATTGGAGCGCTCCCCTGTCACTCAGCCAATTCGCCAATCGCCGCTCTGATGTAAGGAGGCGGAGTTATCCAGTGCTTTAAATGGTTCTGCTTCAAATGCCTAACAGCCAGCACAGTGCCCGCCTACTCAGGGGGAGATGGGGATTGGCCGGGCTGCGAGGCAACAAGAGCTTGTTTATGGTATGGGGGGCGCTCATTGGCTGTCTGCCGTGTCATTTATGCCTCTCTGTGCAACTCTCACTGAGTTTTGCTACTACTAGTACTGCTATAGAAGAAGCCAAGGCAGCAGCAATAGTCTCTGGCTCTCTCCACCTGGCCGGTGCTGCTGGCTGCCACCAGTACATGCTGTAAGCTGTATGTGCTAATGTGGTGTCTGCAAATCCTTCAATATAGAATCCTGCTTTTGTTGGACAAAACTCTGGTAGGGAATGTTGCGATTTGTAGTTCCACAACAGCTAGGGAGCCACAGGCTATTACTGGCTTCACGTTATCCTCTTAGCATTGTCTATTAGAAGGTCAGAAAAAAATACACTGTTACTAGAATATTTACTAAATGCATTTTTCATCATTACAATGTGTTTTATGTGTGTAATAGAATATACAGTATACATACAAATGCATATGTGTGTAATAGATATACCACTCGGGTCTGAGGCCGCGCTCTGCTATACGCATTCCTCTGTGTGCGTTGTTTGGCTTCTGCGTTTAACCCCCCCAAGGTGTGAGAATATCGGGGCGATGGGCCCTGCTGTGACAAAATAGCTCTATGTGGAGATAATGTAGGGTAAAACAAATAGTTCAGAATAGGCTGTGTAATTTAATTTATTTTTAATGAATTTAACTGGATAACAGTGTAAGTGAATAGATCAGGCGAACACTTTGAATAGGCTGTTCAAACAGTTGAACATTAATGACTACTGTCACTGTAAAGGCCCCTACACACTAGACAACTTTTCTTTTTAATGATTTTCCTGATTCTGACGCATCGGAACAACAAATTGTTAAAATCGTTCAGTGTGTGCGCACTATATAGTGCGGTGTGTGCTCCTGTGGGATCATCAGTCGCATCATCTGATCTTCCCTATGCACTCCAGACCATGCAGCTGATAACCAAATGCTGCGGGATGCGCCAGGGGCCGACATATTAGTGATGCAATGATGTGTATTTCTGTGAGTGAGGCAGTGCTGTGTATATCTGGCAGTGAGGCAGTGCTGTGTATTTCTGGCAGTGAGGCAGTGCTGTGTATTTCTGGCAGTGAGGCAGTGCTGTGTATTTCTGGCAGTGAGGCAGTGCTGTGTATATCTGTCAGTGAGGCAGTGCTGTGTATATCTGTCAGTGAGGCAGTGCTGTGTATTTCTGTCAGTGAGGCAGTGCTGTGTATATCTGGCAGTGAGGCAGTGCTGTGTATATCTGGCAGTGAGGCAGTGCTGTGTATTTCTGGCAGTGAGGCAGTGCTGTGTATATCTGGCAGTGCTGTGTATTTCTGGCAGTTAGGCAGTGCTATGTATTTCTGGCAGTGAGGCAGTGCTGTGTATATCTGAAAGTGCTGTGTATATCTGTCAGTGAGGCAGTGCTGTGCATTTCTGTCAGTGAGGCAGTGCTGTGTTTTTCTGTCAGTGAGGCAGTGCTGTGTTTTTCTGTCAGTGAGGCAGTGCTGTGTATTTCTGTCAGTGAGGCAGTGCTGTGCATTTCTGTCAGTGAGGCAGTGCTGTGCATTTCTGTCAGTGAGGCAGTGCTGTGTATTTCTGTCAGTGAGGCAGTGCTGTGTATATCTGGCAGTGCTGTGTATATCTGGCAGTGAGGCAGCGCTGTGTATATCTGTCAGTGAGCAGCAATTTGCTCCCAAATGCCGGAAAATGGACAAAAACCGTTGTTTGAACAAATTGTTTAGATCAGTGGTTCTGTCACTGCCTCACTGACCGAAATACACATCAATGCCTCACTGACAGAAATACACACTTCTGACAGAAAAATCTCAACTGTTTCATTCACTTACACTGTTATCCAGACAAATGTATATTAATTAAATATAATTTAAAGTTAAACAGCCTTTCCTGAATTATTTTTTTTCTTCCTATCCTCCTAGTTAGTATCTATTTCATACATCTTCTCCGCGTAGAACTTTTGTCACAACAGGGGCCAATTTATAAGATAGATGTACCCAGAGCTATTTTTCAGTGGGAACAAGCAGAAACTCAGATCCTGAACCTCTCATTAACTATGGTGTAATGACCTGGGTCAAAAATGTATTTGCCATTAGATAAGTTTTATTTTAAAGTCCCTCTTGAGTGCCTTCTTCTCTAAATAATGTGTGTGTGTGTGTGTGTGTCTCCGATATCGAAAATGTTTGGGACCAGGGGTGTTTTGGATATCGGAATATTCCGTATTTTGGAATATATCCATACCATTATGAAATTGGTAGAGGGACCCAAATCTAAACAAAGAATGGATTTGTGTATTATATACACATTGTACACACAGCCTGCAATATTTTCAATAATTTTGTGGCTCAAACAAACTTTGTGTACATACATGAAATTAATTTATGTTTCATATACACAAAGTCTGAAGGTAATTTTAGACAATATTTTTAATAATTTTGTGCCTTAAATAAAGTTTGTGTACATTGAACCATCAAAAAGCAAAGGTGTCACTATCTGTCATGCTAAAAAAAAATCCATATTTCGGAATATTCTGTATTTCGGAATATTTGGATATGGGAGCCTCAACCTGTATATAAATCACTGGAAATGGGCACTCACCAGAATTTCTTCATAAAACCAGCAAAAGGGTTATTTACTTACAGACCAACATATAAAGTCGACCTTTCAGTCTTTGGTAACCTTTGTCAAGACAGTGTCCTTAATACAACTGCATCAAAGTCATCCACATCTGTATGGGATGTCTGTAAGGCTGGGTACACACGTAAAGATTTTCTGTCCAACCATCCAACTAGTTGATTATTTGGAATTAAAATCTGGTAAGGTATGAAAGCAAATGACAATCAGCAATTTGCTCCCAAATGCCGGAAAATGGACAAAAACAGTTGTTTGAACAAATTGTTTAGATCAGTGGTTCTCAAACTCGGTCCTCAGGACCCCACACAGGTCACGTTTTCCAGATCACCCAGCAGGTGCACAGGTGAGTTCATTACTCACTGACACATTTTAAAAGATTCACAGGTGGAGCTAATTTCTAATTTCTGTCAGGAGACCTGCAAAACATGCACCGTTTGGGTTCCCGAGGACCGAGTTTGAGAACCTGTGGTTTAGATCAAACATTTAACAAACTTGTCTGCCAATCATTTTCATCTGTATTCTGACATTTAGGAGCAAATTGCTGACATCAGTTACTCCCTTATGTTACCTGATTTTCATTCCAACCAATCAACTAGTTGGATGGTTGGACAGAAAATCTTTACGTGTGTATGCAGCCTTAGCAAATAAATATTGGCTTTATGAAGAAACTCTGGTGAGTGCCCATTTCTAGTGATTTGTATGCATTGGACATTTTGGTCTTTAGTGGTGCACCCCACACGAAGTAGCTTTGGAGCAGAGAATGCTGTCTTGATAAGAATCTGAGATATATATATATATATCTCTATATCTCAACCAAATAAACGGCAGCACTCAGAGGCTTGTGACATGCCTTGACAAAGGGACGCTGCAGTCCCGAAATGTTGGTGTCATATGTTTTTCATGTGAATACATGACTTTTTGACATTCTGCGCAAGTCTCCGAGTGCCACTGTTTATTTGGTTGATTAACTGGATGTTTTATGTACGGAGGGCACCGGAGCAGCTGCAACGCAAGGAGTGAGTGCCGGCCCGAGGTGTGTGTGTGTGTGTGTGTGTGTGTGTGTGTGTGTCTATAGCTACACCCAGAGTTCCTGAACCATTTTTTCCCGGAACAATAGCCCTGGGTGTATCACTCCAGGGTATGCAGTTATGATGGGGGTTTGAACCAAGACATGCGTATATCAGAGCGCGTCCACACATCTATGTCCTTGGATATATGCAATCACCCAAAACAGCGTGCACCATGGCAGTTGACATCATAGAGGGGAGTGTGGGCTGCTTGGCTATGTTTATATCTTTAGCACACCCAGAATACGGGGTAGACTTCTGTTCTACGGAAACACATGTATTTATCTGGACGACAATGCCATATGTCATGTTTCCACGGCGACGCTGGACTGGTACACAGAAAACTCAGTAACCCGGATGGACTGACCAGCTCAGAGGGCCTGATTCAGAGCCGCTCGTAAGCGGCCGCTCGTTCGCTCCGAGCGATGTTCGCACAACTGCGTATGGTTCGTAATGCGCATGCGCCAACCAGTCATTGCGGTCGGAAATCGAGCGCTCGCAAAATAGCGAGTGCCTGCTAATTTGTGTGACAGGATGAGGTGTTTGTGGGTGGTAACAGGGGAAGGTGCTTGAAAATGGGGAGTGGTGATCCGAACGTAGGCGTGCCAAATGGTCAAAACGGGCGTTTTAAGGGTGTGCATAATTAACAAAGCAGCGTCATCGACCACGTCACTTGGTTGTTTCTTAGCCTGAACTGTTCGCATGATTGCAGTAGGAAAATCCAACCACAAGCACTGCGAGCAGTTCAGACGCCTTTCGATGTACTCGGTTAATAAATAGCGGAGATGACGTCGGATGCGAGCGACCAGGGGGCGTCTTTACAAAATAGCGAGCGCATGTTTAGTTCGCTCGCTCAGACATAGAGGCGTCAACAGACCGCAAAGAGCGAGCGCTCAATTTAAATAGCCGGCCCCTTTTACAGAACGAGCGAGCGCAAATAGCGTCCGGCTCTGAATCAGGCCCTGAGTCCAGATCTTAACCCCATTGAGAACCTCTGGGACGAATTGGAGCAACTTGTGCATTCTAGTCCGACTCAACCTTCTTCAGTGGCACAGTTGGTCACTGTACTTAAGGTGGAATTGCAAAACATACCGCCTGGTGTTATCCAGGAACTTGCGGACTGTTTGCCAAGAAGGGGTGTCTGCAGTAATCACTGCAAGTGGTGGACCTACAAAGTACTGACAATAAAATCTCGTTGATTTATTTGCTGTCAGTGTCCAATCACTTTTGTCTATATAGTGTACCGCAGTTTGGCACATATGAATTATATGTGTGTGTGTATCTGGGTGTATAAACACATTAAAAACTAATGCTGTCAGAGAAGGGTAATAAAACTGTAGTAGAGCTACAGTACATCTCATGCTGCATCATAATTTATTAACAATTTTCCGTTTGTTCCTTTTGCTGAAGTGTCACATTACTTTACTCTATTTAACCTGCCTACTTTTCAGACACTCTAGTTACTATGTGGTTAATGCAAGAAGCGCTTTTTTTGGATTTGTATGTACTAATTACTATTGATACCTGCTGGTCCACAGAAAAGTGAATAAATAAATAAATAATCAAACTGCAAACCAAACGAACACTAAAAAGGAGGTATGTAAATAATTAAATAAAATAAAAAAGAAGAAAAGAGGATGAGTTCTCTGAATAGAAATAAAGATAAAATAAAAATAAAATCAAACAACAAAAATGAAATGTGACTAGTGCAAAATTAAAATGAAATTGATAAAGTACCAGTGATATTTAAGCATTAATGTTTACACTCCTTTTGTGGCAATGATAGGTGCCCGCTGCTTTGGTGCAGTGCAAACGGGTAACTGTCCCTATCTTACCCTAAAAGCGGCATTGTCCTTTGTTGCTGGTGAACATGTGCCGCTTGATGCTGTACTCGCTTGTCCGCCACGTGGACGAAACATGTTGGAGCCCAGACCACTACACAAGCCACCAGCCACCTTTCATCAATAGAGCCAGAGGCCAGAAAGATTGCCGGAGGCACAGCGGAGATCGCTGCATGCTGAGCTGCAACCCCCGCCAACAGACTGGGTACAGTCCGCTGACAGCAGAGTGGGAGCGAGTACAGCATCAAGCGGCACATGTTCACCAGCAACAAAGGACCACGCCGCTTTTAGGGTAAGATAGGGACAGTTACCCCTTTGCACTGCACCAAAGCAGCGGGCTCCTATCATTCCCACAAAAGGAGTGTAAACATTAATGCTTAAATATCACTGGTACTTTATCATTTTCATTTAATTTTGCACTAACCACATTTCATTTTTGTTGTTTGATTTTATTTTTATTTTATCTTCATTTCTATTCAAAGTAACTCATCCTCTTTTCTTCTTTTTTATTTCATTTAATTATCTACATACCTCCTTTTTATTGTTCGTTTGGTTTGCAGTTTGATTATTTATTTATTCACTTTTCTGTGGACCAGCAGGTATCAATAGTAATTAGTACATACAAATCCAAAAAAAGCGCTTCTTGCATTAACCACTTTTACACTATTTCGAGTAGTGATAAATTTCACAGGTGCGCTACTAGATTATCAACCAGGACTCTAGTTACTATAACACAATATTGATGAGCAGCGTGTACAGCAATCTGAGCATTTGCCTTGTGACATTAGCCCTGAACACTTTCCCTAGACTGAAAAATGTATTTCTTAGTACAAATTAAACACGTGTAAAAGGTAATATAAACGGGATGTTGGCCATTGTAGCCTATGGGCTACATTATGAAAATGTTTTCCTCACCGGTAACGTCGGCGAATGTGTAGGTTTGACCGCATTAGCCATATGTATCAAGCTCTTGCATCTGACAGGCAATGCCACCTGTAGATGCAGTTGCCTAATAGAACCCTATGCGCTTAATTTCAGAGCTTTCCCCCGTGAGTGATGCAATAGGATCCCTCTCGGAGTCCCCCATGGCTCGTAGTTGCGCAGAAGGACTCCTGGGTCATGACGCTGGAAGTTCTCACACTGCAAAGGAAGAGCTGTCCTTTGCTGTTTTGATCACTAAACTACATGTATATGGCGTTAATAAACATCTCTATGCGGTAAGTGGCAGGATGTATCGCATCCAAAATGCAAAGCTTTATACATCCTGCACCCAGGGAGGCAGGGGGTTATTTTGGTCAAAATCATGCCATAAGGCAGTGGTTTCCAAACTAGGTGCTGTTGGTGGTTCAAGGATCGATTCAAATTATTTATGGTCAATGTGATGGGTAAAACCAGTGCTGGGGGCTGGCAATCATAAAATATGTGGACAAACATGCAACCCTGTCCAACACCACAATAACTAGGCGTAAGGAGGACAGCTAAGCACAATTTAATCATGTTTGCTGAATTTCTCAGTAAGATATTTTTGGCCTAGAACAAATGCAAACACTCTAAAGGTGACATAATTCAAGAAAGTTTGGGAACCACTGGCATTTTTTCATGACCAGACAGGCTGGTATAATTAGTAAGCTATTCATACTAGAGGAAAATAAATCTTGATTCTCTATTATCATTGTAGCGTATAATATTACAGTGTGATTGGTGAGTGCAGGATTCCAGGCTTGGAATGATAGAGCTATGTGTATACATATGCTTTTAATTGTCTTGCTGACCATAGCACAAAGTGGGAAAATAACCATTTAAAAAAAAAAAAAATCAAGCAAAAAAGTTACAAACAGGGCCGTAAATATGGGTGGCCCTGGGTGCATCACCCTCGCTGCTAAACAGCTCCTGAATCTGGCTAGCAGGGTGCCTTCAACATCACCCTGCAGCCATCAGTAACCAGTCCAGTAGTACTAGTTGCTGGCTGACTCGCTCAGTCTCACTGTGAGTGGGGGAGATGGTACTGGCAGAGCACGCCGTGGGGCAGGCTTAGACAGGTGTGCCCTGGGGGAGTGGCTTAGGCGTGCCATGCACCAATTTGTTTAGTTATTGAACTCATTCTAAAGGATCACACCCCATGGCATAGGGTAAAAGTACTACACTTGGGTGCTAAGAAAGCACTAAGGAAATAAATTATAGAGTGCTATGAAGAGCCGTGGGGAAACTGCTTAATAAGTGTACTTTTCTGAAACCATGATGGTGTTACCCCATCTGTCATTCACCATTGACCATACCTTTTCTAAAGCACTGTATATATCTCCTATAAATACATAGAACCATACTTGCCAACGTTTAAAAAGCCCCTTCATGTCTGAAATTAGAAGGAGGAGGAGGTGCTGCAATTACATCATTGTAGCACTACCTCCGCTGTTAAAAACCATGGTTCTTAGCATTTTAGAAGGACTTGGGGAGGGGGTTATTAGCAGGGATACAATAACGTGATTCAATGTGAAGTGCATCATCCAACTCCTGAGCTGACCAGTTCACACACGTGTGCCCCTTCTGTGCTGCTAGTACCAGCAGCAGAAGCATGTGACCTTGAAGGAGTGTTTTTAGGGTAGAGGGCTGGGGGTAACCCAGCGCTTTGGAAGAGCTTGGTACTCACCTAGGTTAGAAGCATAGGTAGCTCCAAAGTGTAGCACTTCACAAGCAGCTTAGCTATGCCCCTTCCTGAGCACAATGGGGCAGATGTAAGAAGCTCAGAAGCGGTATCCGGGGATGTTATGTGCGCTGCTACTGCTTCTACCCATTGTATGATCGGGTGTTTGGCAGTAAATGATAGGGGTGCTATGCCCCTGTCATTATCGGCGCTGCTATCTACAAGATAGCATTGCCGATAACCTGGGCAATGTATGAACGGTCAGATCGCCTGACCGTTCCGCCCGCTGTCGCTATCGACAGCTACAGCCTGGTGATTCCCTATCCCCACAGCAGGGACAGCGTTGTCCCTGCTGCGGTGGCTGTCGGCTCCAGGGCTGCACGCGGGGATCTTGTGATACTTGCCAGATCCCGCGCATGCTCAGTGGAGCCGGCCGGGACTGAGACACAGCGCATCAGCACTAGGCTGATGCACTGCGGTCTCTAGCGGGGTCCGACGGAGGGGGGAGTTATCGCTCACCTCGCTCCGGCCGATGGGGGCGGGATGTACTTATGTTCGTTAAATAAACTATACCATGTCGCAGTGTTAACGTTGTTTTTTTTCCCCCGTCATTCAACCCGCCATTATGTACTAATTTATGTACTTCCGCACTCCCGTTGCCTCACTTGTTACATACGCGCAGTCGCTTGTCCCACCAGCTGTGTATGTAAACACTCCGGTAGCATCGCGGGAGTTCAGTGACGCTCATCAAATTTCCCTTTTCTCACATTAACTTTACTTAAAGATGCCCGATCAATTCGCTGCTGCAAAATCAGAGCCTAGACTGCAGCGGTAAGCATTAATACATCCCGCCCCGGTAGTGCTTCCTGCTTCGCCTCGGTAAAGAGGCGAAGCAGGAAGCGATATAGCGGCCCATATAATACATCTACCCCATTATCACCCTTCCTGACGTATGCTTGTATAGAAAACATTTCCAAGTTGTTGTTTTTTTTTCTTCTTCTTCTAAACTGTCCCAATTACACCTCTGACGTATAGATCTGTTTAGATAAACAAATAACTTGGCTCACAACTGTGCCTACTGGCGCCTACTTTTAAGATGGAATGCAGATTGTAAATTCTTATAGGTTTTTATTGGCGTGTGTGTAATAATTATTAGGATGTCCATCCAGCTGCCTGCACGAGTCTATGAACACATGTAAAAATGCATTTTTTTTTTTACAAACAATCTCCTCTTATTTTTTAAAATGACTGAACTCCTGTTTTACATTCCTTTTTAGCTCAGCCCGTCATTTGCACCCCTTGCTATGTCTTAGCTGCCACTTGCTGTAAATCATAGGATTATATTCATATACTGCTCACACATGTATAAGGAGTCTGAGTTAAAAAAATAAATAAATTGTCTTTACAAGTTAAAATTTCAACTGGCAACTGGTTTTGACCTGGAAAATCTGGCACGTAAGTCATTAGAAATGTTTGGAGCAAATAAAACAAATGTTTCTATAATGTCTATATCCAAGTTTATTTTTTTTTTTATACCGTGAAAATCACCAGCGCATCTGCTGTGAAGTATGCCTCATTCTTTTCCCTTTCCTGGAAATTCTTTTGCACCAAAAATTTCCTTGACTCATTTTCTTGCAGTTTTAGTTCTCCAAGCAGTATGATTGGATTGTGCTTCATGTTACTAATGAGATTTCCACACCATAATATTGAGATATACATAAAAATGTGTACCTGAAGCTGTAAATTGAATGTGATGGTGCCACCAGATAAGGGAACACCACCGAATAGTCAGAATGTAATTTGTGTGCCTGTACCGGATGAAAAAAAAATGTTAAAAAAATAAATCTAATTAACAGGCTTTTTTGGGGGGTGGTCTCAAAGGAGATTTCCACCTTCGGTAATGAGCGAATAAAATCACACATATATATATATATATATATATATATATATATATATATATATATAATACAGACCTAAATATTTTCACTAAGCTCTTGGCTGACCGCCTGTCCCTCCTCCTTCCGCATCTTGTTCACCCTGACCTGGTAGAGTTTGTACTGGACCAACAGACCTCCCTGTGCGCTTTACATATTTTAGACAAATTCAGCGAGGCTTCCTATTACAAACTTAACACCTCTAAAATTAGAGGTGTCCAAATCAATTTATACACCCCCCCCCCCCCTTCCCTTTAATGTCTCTTCTTAAGCAGAGATTTAAATATGCTCGGACGGACACTTCCCTCACTTATTTAGGTTTACAAATCCCGGCCTTCATGTAAAGTGTCTTTTATGTCAATGTAACCCCATTGTTTTTCCCATTTATCTGCACTTAGTATTACCTGGCAGATGCACAAGATTTCATGGTTGGACCGTATAGCTTCCTTTAAAATCACCATACATCTGGCATTGAGGTATCTGTTTTGAACCATCCCTTATTTTTTTTTTCCCTTTTAGGATATTTTGTTTAAAAAAACTTATGGTATCTTATATTTGGAAAAATAACACCCCCCCCCCCCCCCCCCTTGCCTAGCCTTCCATAAGATGACCCTTCCTAAGAAGTTTGGCAGACTCCAGCTCTCTGACCTTTCTTTATAGCAGTTATCTTTTAGTCTTGTGCAATTTAAATAGTGTTTTCCACCCTCAGGGCTTAAACCCTGGTTAGACCTTGAAAAATACACTTTGCACCTTACTGTATGTCAGACTTGCTCAGAATTCCCCAGAAATCTCATCACATTGTCTATTAGCAATCACTGATGCCTTTGGGCGGAAGATTCTAACGTCCTACTGAGGACTAGCTGAAGGCAGTGTCGGACTGGGGTATGTAGGGCCCACCGGGGGAATGCAGTCATAGGGGCCCATACTTAGGGATGTGGCCAGCCTCCATAAGGGGTGTGGCCAGCTTCCACACAGGCTTGGCTAACCGTCAGAGAGTGCATGGTCTGGGCCCCTTTAAATATATATATATTACAATTACAAGCCAAGTTGAAATGCATGTGAAATTGCTCCATAGGGTATACCTCACCCCTTTTAAATTACATAAAATGTGTTCCTCTTGCTTAAGGTATTGCTGGTGTCAATGTTGTATTGAAGACTTTTTTCATAACTGTTCTGTTATCCACCCTTTTTGGTTAAAAGTTTCTGATCTATTATCCAAAAATATTAATATTACTGTGGCCCCTGGTCCGGCTGCTGCTTTGTTACATTGGTACACGTTCTCTATTCCTAAATCCTAACAAAAAAAGTAGTAATGCCCCCTATAGTAGTGCCTCCAGTAGTAATTCCCTCTATAGTAGTGCCCCCATTAGCAATGCCCCCTATAGTAATCCCCCAGTAGTTATGTCCCCTATAGTAATGCATCCAGTAGTAGTGCCCACAGTTGTAATGCCCCCATTAGTAGTACCCCTATAATAGTGATGCTCCCTATAGTAGTGCCCCCACTAGTAATGCCCCCCTATAGTCATGCCCCCAGTAGTAATGCCCCCTATAGTAATCCCCCCAGTAGTAATGCCCCCTATAGTCGTGCACCCAGTGCAGGTACTTCTGAAAAAAACATACAATGAAAATACAAACATAATACTTACCTTAAGCCCCACTCCTGCGTCCGTTGCCATCCGGTCCGACCGCGGCTCCACGCAGTGTTAAACTGTTCGACGCTGTAGGCGCCGCTCACAGCTGCAGGGAGAGTGGGCATGTAGGAGAGTGCGCCGGAATCTGGATAGGTGGAGCGCAGTTGACTGGGACCTCAGTTGTTGCGGTCTGACAGTCCGGTCCTGACAACTAAGGGTGAAGGAACTGTTGCTCTTAATCACATTTGTGCTTCTGCTGCCTCAGACACATGTCCTCCTGAATCCAAATAGTTAGTGGCCTTATTTATTTATTAAGAGTTTCTTATATAGCGCAGCAAATTCCGTTGCGCTTTACAATTTGAATCAACATTAACATTTTACTGGGTTGTAAAAGACATACATACATACATACAAGACATTCGTAAAAGACATACTTAAGGGTAAGAGGGCCCTGCTCGCAAGCTTACAATCTATAGTCTTCTGGTTAATTTGTCTTAAGGTGCCCATCCACTAGACTATTAACTTGAACGTTATCGTTCAATCGTTCATAAATCGTTTGCAAATTGATAAGAAAAATTTCTAAAATGACCAGCTGGTTGTTTAGACATCTATCATCGGACAAACATGCTGGACAACCTCACAATAACGTCAGGTTCAGCATGTTTGCAGATGATTGATGAGCCTACACTGAACGACTGTCAGTCTGTGATGAGCCTACACTGAAAGAGCAAACGACTGCACGATTACAATGTCGTAATCATGCAGTTGTTTTCATGTCTTTAAGTGGATGGGCACCTTTACACTTTGAACTGTCAGTTTACCTAATTGATGGTCTCTATTTGAAGTATTTTGTATGCTTACTCCTTTATAGTTTACTTATTTGTATGCATTTGTCTCTGAATGTTTTTCTGTTTTGTTTTGCCCCTCCTTCTACTTATAGAAAATCTTAAAAAAAAAAAAAGTACACTGTATGAATTAAATGTGTTAGGGAAGCTGTTGGCACATGTAGCTAGCAATATGCAATCAATGGTGGTAATGAGCGGTTTCAAATTTATTAAACCAAAAATCTAAAATGCAAAAGAGAAAAAAATATATAAAAAACAAAAGACATTTTGAATGCAAACGTGTAATACTAGAAGGCAGAAGGGAAAAAAAACCACTGAAGTGTGAGAAGTTGCAACAGTTAAAACAATAAAAAACTCCTAGTAACATGTACTAGTAACAAATAATAGTTTGTTACTAGTAAATGAATATTGCACAAAAAGTGCAGACTACAGAAAGTTATTGGCAAATTTGTCACTGGTACCTTCCTCATATTGTCACATACTTGCGGCAAATAAGGAAACACCCTTATTGTTATCAAATTATTATAGCCTAAAAATAGGACCACTAAACCTCACAATGAATCATATCAGATATAAACTGGTAGAAATACCGTCGGGTGACTAGTTAAAATTCCGACAGTGCAAGCCCACAGGTGGAGAATTCTGACGGCGGTGGTAAGTAACAACCCTAACCCTCCCTTAGAGGTGCCTAACTCTAACCTCCCCCCGGTGGTGCCTGACCCTCCCCTTCCCGCACCCTAAACCTAACCCTCCCGGGGGAGGGTGTCTGACCCTAATCTCCTCCCGGATGTTGCCTAACCCTCCCTGTGGGGTGCCTAACCCCTTCTTCCCCGGGCTAACCGTGATCCATTGTTCGGGATAGCGGCATCAGCATTTTGCCGGACGGCGGTATATCGACGGCCGGCATACCCACTACATCCCGATATAAAACATAGAGGTATGTTATTCAGTGCTTATGACATTCCACTGTAGGTTCCCTGAAGGAATCTCATACAAATCAAATAGCGGATTTGCTGTGATGTATCTGACACTGCCCATGTGTTTGAATCAACCAACCCACAGTCTTTATTTTGGTTATCAGGTCTGCCTACCTGTCAGTCACCTCCCTCCTAACAGGAAGTCTGCTGCTGGTATGTTAATGAGAGATTGTTGGATAGATGCTCCAGTTATTTCATGTATAATCTTTGATTTGGTATTAAGTATGAGCTTTAGTAACTTTTTAATAACCAGGAGGAAAGAAAAGGATGAAACAGTGGAGCACACGCATGGGAAGATTGTGATTGGCAACATAGAATTCACATATATTTAATTGGCAACTAGATATTGTTGAATGGGAGTGAGCAATCCAGTATCTGCCCAATAATAACAAGTATAAAGGAATCCACTCATCACCAGCAGCAACATAGATCGAGAACACAAAGTTGCACAGTCAGCAAGATGAACACAAATTTCAAGGATCCTGCACAGTTGAAAACTCAAAAGGAACACTTCATATGTGCAACACCATAGTGTGTAGCTAACACATCTTTTCTTTCTTTTTTAATAAGTGACTTGCCTGGCCATAGTATATAAAATTATTGTAAAATATATATATAGATATGTGTGTGTATATACACAGTATGTAAAGGTACATCTTGGAAATGCCTGGACCACTTTCCTCATCATCTGGAGCCTGCTGTTAAACTGGGCAGTTCAGCTTCGACGGCAAACTTGGAAAATGCTAAGTGGTGGAAACTTAATAAAACTCTGCTTCTCCTCAGTGTGTGCAGCCAGCATGGTGAACGGGGCAGCTGATACCTGGAAAGAAACTTTATAATGTCTACTCATGAAAACGTAATTACCCTAAGGCTAGATCTACAGCCAATTTCCACTGCCCAAGGTCAAATACATTTTTTATTCTATGTAATTAAGCAAAATATTGGAACATTTGGGTCCTCAATTATAGTTAGAAGCAAAGAAGAAAAAAAAAACAGGAGGGTACCCGTCCAGTCAGTGAACCGCTCCTAATTAGGTTGGTAGAATAAAAATATTACCAGGATACTGTATGCAATATGTAGTAAACAAATAGGTATTCCCCCTTTTTACCTAAATAGTCAAACCCCCGATATCTCATTGAGTGCTTAGGAATGCAGTATGGTGTGCAATTATACACGCACAATAGACAATGAAGAGAAACTTCAGAGAATCGCAGTGGCCCTGATTCAGAGCCTGATTTAGAGCGGCCTCCTGCTTGACCATCGCGACCATCGGGCTTGCGACTAGACCCTTGTGGTAGGGTCTCGTTGCCACAAGCCCTGGAGTGCTTTTGGCTCTTTCAGAGTTGAATGCACTCCCACTGACATCACTTGTGATGTCAGTGGGGCCAGCCCCAGACGGTAGGCGTTCCCATGGGAACACCTCCGTCTGGCCTGGCACGCCCACCAAAGGGGACGTGCTGTCGATGGCATGCCCGTCGCTATCCGGGTCTCGCGCATGCGCACGAAGGAAGCCGCCTCCGTCGTGCGCATGCGCACTGGGCCAACATCAACCCACTTGCCAGCGCTCGCGAGCGGGTCTGAATTTGGCCCGGTGTCCTCTCATGTAACCTGTCTATAAAGATACCAGATCGTTGATTCAAACACTTTCATAATGTCTGTTTGCATGGTGGGATCAATCTACTCAATAGAAGCAACCCAATCTGGCCAATGCATGCTCGCTGTCTTCGAAAATAAATCGTCTTTCAAAATAGAATAACTCCCGTTTTCAAATTTTGTGACTAAATTGTATAGTATTTTACCCTATTGTCTCTCTGGTGCTCTCACATGATTTTTGAGGCCTTAGTTGACCTCGTTGAGGTGGAGATCCATGATTTGATTACTTCTCAAATTTGATTTATATATTACATTTTAAATTTGATTTGATTAAGCATTCATGATTTAGTTAAAATATCTCCCACAGTCTGTGGATCCTAACGCGTATCCAAAGTTTTATTTTTGGGCTATTTTCTCTTGTTTTTCTTTTTTTTCTTTAGAAAAGAATGTCGAACTTCTAAAGAAAATGTCAGTGAAGTTTGCATCAGTCTACTAGTTTAACAATTAAGCTGCATACACACACTACGATTTTGTTACCAACGATTTTATGAAAGATTTTCTGTCAGATTTTTTAAATTGTAATGAACGATTTTTTGAACTACAAACGATTTTTGTAACTTCCCTTAATGAAAATCGTTCAGTTGGTCAGTCAGAATGAACTACAAATGTGAACGCGCATGAACCATAATCGTTCATCGTTATAACTCAGAAACTGAACGATAACGTTATAGTTAAAGCGTTAAAAAAATCGTTACGTGTCTATGCACCCTTAGGCATATGCTTACAGATCAATGCATAAAGATTGTTTTCCAGTTATTTCTCACAGATTGATTGGAACAAGTATTTAGTATTAGTTCTGGGTATTTTATGGTATCACATTGCTACATGATCTCTATATCTATTGTGTGCGCCAAAAAGGGTTTCAAGAATAAATTTAAAACATATGGCCTTGTTCAGCAAGGATCGCAACTGCCATTACGCACGCAATAGGCCGATTGTCTTGTTTTGCGCATTCGTATGCATTGCAGTGCGCGGACACACCCACTGCGATCGGACTGCGATCACAATGACTAGACCATCACAGAGAGATTGACAGGAAGTACCGTTTGGGGGGTGGTCGGCGAATTGCAGGTGTGCCAGTGCGTTTGAACACCGTTGCAGGGGAGTGCAAAAACTATCCACTGCGATGACATACGCAGCTTGTGTACTCACTGCATGCGCCGAGGTTAGCAATTCCTGAGTAAGCTTGTGCAAGTGTGCGTGATGCTGTGATGGTACTCGATGGTTTCACAGTCTTGCTAAGTATTACGGATTTGTGTAAGGTAAGGTTGTCGTCCTTATGTTGTGCTGCAACGGCATAGCGATCTCAGAGGATTAGCATATCTTTGCAGTGAGACTGCTTGCGTAATCCCTATTGCATTTGCAGTTGCAATCCATACTGAATCAGGCCCATAATTGTCTGTCCTCAAGGTCATATAATGTATTCTCTGATCCGGGTAAATTTGAGAGAATTACTCAATGGCTTAAATGTTTTACATTTTGTGGCTGATGCAGAGTTATAAGCAAGTCGGCCTCAGGAGCCCCAAGGAAGTGCGGAGGGGGCCTGACCTTTCTAGGAGCCCAGAAGTGTATAATCATGCCCCCCCATGATTTCACGACCACACACCCTCTGCACACACTGCACAGTATCATGGCACACAGCAGGGCTTTAGCCACTCCCAGCCCAGTGGACACACCAACTCTAGTAGCAGGCCCACCCGATGTTTCATTGGATCTGGCTGTAATTGCTCCTGCATTACGTGCACTGAACTAAGGGGTCTATTTACTAAGCCTTGGATGGAGATAAAGTGAACAGGGATAAAGTACCAGCCAACCAGCTCCTTACTCATTTTTCAAACACAGCCTGTGGCATGGTAGTTAGGAGCTGATTGGCTGGTACTTTATATCTATTCACCTTATCTCTATCCAAGGCTTAGTAAATAGACTCCATGGGGTAAATTTACTAAAGGCCAATTTGGCATTTTGAGTGATTTGAGGTGCGATTTTCATTCGATTTGACTTCAATTTTGCTTTTGGGTATTTACTAAAGGCCAAATCGAATGTAAAATCGGACTTCAAATCAAATTTTGACTCAAATCACCCTCAAATCGTCCATCGGAAAAACATTGGTACTTTTACATAGCCCAACACACAAAACCCTTATTTACTATCATTCGATTTGAAATCGACCTCAAAATCGAACTTCAAATCGAACTTCAAATCCCCAATACAATAGACCTGCTTCATGCTTTCGATTTGAGCATGAGCAGGTCGGATTGACACTACAATCCGTGAGATGCCTGCATGAATCTCATTGTAAAAAGCAAATAAAGAGTTACATTTAGAAAAAAATTGACGTGAGGTCCCCCCCCAAATCAGAACCAGCCCCAGACTGCTGAAACCCAGTTCTGGTTGACTAAGTGCAGGGAAAAAATGACGCAGGGTCTCCCTGTACTCAGTACAACCAGCACTGGGCTATGGGAAGCAGGGCTGGTTGTGGATTTACAGGGAAAAATTTGCATAGGGTTCCCCTGTAAGATCCAAAACCAGCCCTGGGCCCTTTCTAACAGAGTACTGATGTCACAGCCAGGGGAGCCCTATGACCGGGGCCCCCAGCCGCAGCATCAGCCCTGACCGTTAGCCCAGGCCAGGGATCCCTGGGGAGTTGGAGACCTCTTCAAAAAACAGAGTCTCCCCCTCCAGGGCACCCCTAAGCTGGGCTGATAGCCAGGGGCTATCCCTGCCACCCCTGGGTGGTGGGTTGATTGTGTAGGTGTTGTGTCAGGGGCGTCTTAACAGAGGAGGGGGCCCGTGTGCACTCCCTGTGCGGGGCCCCCTCCTCTCCGTGGTTGCCGGCAGCCGACTGCTGCGGCTGGCCAGCCACCCGAGCATTAGTAGACTCCGGGCACTAGAGTGTGCTCGGAGTCTACTGTGCATGCCCTTCTCCAATAGGCATCCATGGGTTAAAATAATAAAACGAAAAGGAGTAACCATCCTAACCAGAATGACCACTCCTTCCCGAATGAAGCGCACAGATGTGGCTTCATCCTTTGAAGCTCTGTTTCTGTGCGTTCATTGGCTGAGAGAGGTCAGGCCCCGCCTCTCAGCCAATGAACGGCTCCTCCATTGTACTCAATGGTGGGAGCCGCAGGGTTACTAAAGTTTATCCTGCGGCTCCCACCTTTGAGTACAATGGAGGGAACCGTTCATTGGCTGAGAAGCGGGTCCTGACCTCTCACAGCCAATGAACGCACAGACATGGACCTTCAAAGGATGAAGCCACGTCTGTGCGCTTCATTCGGGAAGGAGTAATCATTCTGGTTAGGATGGTTACTCCTTAATGCGATGGCCAGGTTTTCGTTTTATTATTTTAACCCATGGATGCCTACTGGAGAAGGGGACCACTGGAGGTAATATAGGTGAGTATTGTGTGTGTGTATGTATTAAAGTTATACTTTGTAAGGTGTGTGTGTGTTTCTTGCAATATTTCTTTACAGGTGAACTACAAGTCCCGGTGGGCCCTTAATGCCCCGCATGCTGGTACTTGTGGTTCTCCAAGTACCAGCATGCGAGGGAGGCTTGCTGGGACCTGCAGTTCTACTGGAAAGACAATGTTTATTTTTATACAACACCTACACAATCAACCCGCCACCCACTGCCCAGGGGTGGCGGGGATAGCCCCGGGCTATCAGCCCAGGCTAGGGGTGCCCTGGAGAGGGAGACCCCTTTTTTTTGAAGAGGTCTCCAACTCCCCAGGTATCCCTGGCCTGGGCTGATTAACGGTCAGGGCTGATGCTGCGGCTAGGGGGCCTGGCGATAGGGCTCCCCTGGCTGTGGCATCAGTCCCCCATTAGAAAGGCTCCAGGGCTGGTTCTGGATCTTACAGGGGAGACACTACGCAAATTTTTCCTTGTAAATCAGAACCAGCCCTGCTTCCCATAGGCCAGTGCTGGTTGTACTGAGTACAGGGAGACCCTGCGTCATTTTTTCCCTGTACTTAGTCAGCAATCCGAGGCTGGTTCTGATTTGGGGGGACCTCACGTTTTTTTATTTTAACTCTTTACACACTATGTCAATGCAGATACATGCAGACATCTCACTGATGTCTGCATGTATCTGTGTGACAACGAACTGCTCATGCTGAAAGTAAAAGCATGAAGCATTTCGTGTCGGGGATTTGCAGTTCGTTTTGAAGGGTGATTTGCCGTTCGATTTGGACATGAACATGTCAAATCGAACTGTAAATCACTCTTCAAAACTGACTCAAATAGAATTTTTTTGCCAAATCGACCTTCAAATCGAAAGATAGTAAATCTGGCAAAATCACTGGTTTTCAAACATTCGATTTGAGTCGATTTGATAAGTGCTAAATCACTCCTCAAATCAACCTGCAAATCGACCAATAGTAAATTTACCCCATGTGTGCACTTGCTCATCTGCACAGTTGGACAGACCCCATCCACATGTTTGGCTTCCTAGTCGTCATCATTGTCAGTATGCTCTACCGAAAACTGTATCTTTGGTGCAAAAGATACGTCTGAAAACAGGCGTTATTACAAGCTCTCCCAACACTGCATAACCCACAGTTCCATTTACACGCCCTCACTGAGCTTAACTTTCATGTGAAAGCCCCGTACCAAACAGCTTCAAGTGGAGGCGCAATGGAGCATGCACAGTGCCACAAAATGCAAGATTGTCCAGAAATATGACTTGAGTTAAAATTTGCATTAGGCCCCTTCTCCCAAACTGAAACTATTTTACATTTCTCAGTGTATTAGTTCAGTGTACCAGCTGCCTGCACTTTCCATTGGTGCCCCAGTCTTTCAGCACAATCTTAACCTTTTTTGGGGATATGATGATTATACTAAAATGATTTAGTTAGATGAACACTACAGAGCTCATAATATACCTGAGTGTCTGTAACTTTTTTTTCCCTTTCCTATATACACTATAAAGTGGCTGCTCACCTGTTCAGCATAATAACCCTAGGCAGGGGTGTATCTAGAGATTCAAGCGCCCCTGGCAAGGTAATGGACTGATGCCCCTCTCCCCCCATAATTTCAGGAAGTGCCCCCAGAAGTAGTCCCCTATATGCAGTGCCCCCAGTAGTAGTCCCCCTTATGCAGTGCCCCCAGTAGTAGTCCCCCCTAAACATTGCCCCCAGTAGTAGTCCCCCCTATACAGTGCCACCAATAGTGGCCATCCCCCCATAATGTGCCCCCAGTAGCGGCCACACCCCTATAACATGCCCCCAGTAGCGGCCACCCTCTATACAGTGCCCCCAGCAGCGGCCACCCCCTATACAGTGCCACCAGTAGTGGCCCCCCTATACAGTACCCCCTAGTAGTCACACTCCTCCCCATGTGCAGAAAAAAAAAAAAACACAGAAAAAAAAAACAGCAACTTACCTGATCCCCGCTCCTGTCGACGTCTGCCACTGTCCACTCCTCTGGACTCGCTCTCGCTCTGCACTATGGGATGGGAGAGACGTCATGACATCTCTCCCATTACCCGCTGCAGGGGGAGCCGGAAGGAGGAGCTCATGAGTGAGCTCCAGACGGCTCCCTCCTTGGACGCAGCAGCCAATGAGAGCCTGCCTGACTCTTATTGGCTGGCTGCCAGGGGCAGATTGGGCCACCGGGATATCGGGACAGTTCCCACTGGGCCAGTACCGACCCACAGGTGCCACAGGCCTCCCTCTCACAATCAGGGATGCAGAAAGGATGGGTTAGCCCTGCAGTATATTTATTATCAGCCCGAAGCACTGGGCGCCTGCCGAAATACATCACACAGTTCTGCACAGCGTGCCCGGCTGTCTTTTCCTGCTCATTAGCGGCAGTCACAAGGCCAGTTGCCAGGCACCCGCTGCCGCGCTGTGCTGTGTGATAGATAGTGGCTCCCAGCCTCTGCTGCCCACAGATCTTCTTCTAGTCCTTGCTCCACCTCTTGCACTGTGTGGAGAGACATCATAACGTCTTGATGTCTCTGCCCATGCTGCGGAGCTGATGGGAAGTGTCCGTGGCGTGAAACTGCAGCAGGCATCAGTCTCCGGGTGCCTGGAGCGCTCGCACTCCATCCTCCCCACACAGCCGTG
Source organism: Taudactylus pleione (assembly GCA_031769625.1). Lineage (NCBI taxonomy): Eukaryota > Metazoa > Chordata > Amphibia > Anura > Myobatrachidae > Taudactylus > Taudactylus pleione. Next base: position 6,258,638 of record JAUIMM010000200.1, on the reverse strand, counting down.
TGTGATGTTCTGGGTAGTTTGTGGACCCCGGGTGGTAGCAGGAGTGATCACAGAAGCAGATTTAAAAACTAGAATTTTTAGTAAGTGCTTGAGTAGACAGATAATGGCAGTAAATAAAAGTCCAGGAATATATAATGTGCACAAGAGTTCTGTGGTGGGAGTAAAAGGGTTAATGTCCAAGTAGAAACAATTAAAGCTGTCCAGGTGTGCAGGTAGTGAAACTGAAAATAATCAAGCCAGGTTTGAAGGTAGTGAACTGAAAATAAACAAGCCAGGTATACAGGTAGTGAACTGAAGCGCAGGATGTCAGCAGGCTCAGGCACTCAGGTATGGGCAAGGGTGATGGAGGAAGCGGGGTAGTCCAGTGGGAGCTAGGGGCAGACTGGCAGACAGCGAATTCACAGGAACAGGAAAGCACAGAGAACTCCCTCTCAGCTAGGCTGAGATACACGTTGCACTGGCAAAGAAGGAAGGCACTGACCCTTCCTAAATACCCCATGCCGTGCTGTTACTGGCCGGAGGGAACATGTGACTCACCAGGATTGGCCAGCCACATCACATGGCCAGAAGGCAAGATGGCGGCGCCCATGCCAAACGAAACTGAGACACCGCCAGGCCTCACCAGCGCAGTGACAACAGGGCCACACAACAACACGCTCAGCCAAAGCCCCCCGAAAGGAACACCAGCTCCGCCACCAGACAGCCCGCGCCACAACGACCTCACAGGTAACACCCGCCTAGCGCCATGCTGAAATACCCTGGCCGTGACACCGTGCATTACACTGCAGCCGGCACCCGGCTGCTCCAGGCAGGAGGTAGCAATTAGCAAGTAGAGAAACCTCAGCAGCACGCAGAGAAGAGGAGCCTATGAAGAAGGAACCTGCGGCACTAGACCAGCCCAGTTGTCCCAACTACAGTCAGCCAAATAAAAGTAAGTTACATTAGGTATAAATGTACAGTAGGCCTCTCTTGCAGGTGATATACAGTATGTGCATAAATTGCTGCATTTAGGGAAAAGTGTTCAAATGTTCCCCTGGGATATTTATTCATAATAAATATATATATATATATATATATATATATAATTTTTTTTTTTCCTGTTCTAATTTCAGTGCACCCTTCCTGTTCAGAGTTTGGTGCAGTATGTTGGAAACCATTGTCCAGTTCTGTTATAGTTATTATACCTGCTCTATTACCTTTTGTTCTTTGCGTAGGTAACTGTAAATATTAGACAGGCTTAATGAGTAACACTCAAGGGAAAAAACTTGTATGCCCTCACACACTATAGCCTTTGTTTGGCTTACAAAAATAATTTTGTTCCCATAAGTATCCATCTCTGTATTTAAGGCCTCTGTGTGGGGTTTGTATGTTCTTCCAATGTTTGTGGGGGTTGGATCCCACACTGCAAAAGCATACTGGTAGGTTAACTGGTTTCTGACAAAAATAAATAAATAAAAACAATAACCCTAACCCAATGTGTGTGTATGTGATAGGGAATATTGGACCTTATTCAGAGCCGCCCGCAAAAAGCGAGTGCTCGCTCTGAATGAGGGCAGCCGCTTTTATTTTTTTAAGCCGGCCGCCTGCTAAGCTTTGGGTGACCACCCACAGCTTTTGCGAGTGGCCAGGTGATGGTCGCGACCATCGGGCTTGCGACGAGACCCGTCTGCCGCAAGCCCCAGTGAGCTTCCTACTCTATAATAGAGCAGGAAGCTCAATACTGACATCACAAGTGATGTCAGTAGGGCTGCCCACAAATGGCAGGCGTTCCTTCAGGAACGCCTCCGTTTGACCAGCCACCCCCCTCCCTGCCAACAAAACGGGGCGAGCTGTCGATCAACATCGACAGCCGCCCCGTTTGTAGCGAGCTCCGGAGCGAGTGAATTTCTCACTCGCTCCAGGCCTTGCACACACGCAGTGCCCCACCATCGACCCCCTTATGAGCGCATAGCGCTTGCGAGCGGGTCTGAATGAGGTCCATAGATTGTAAGCTCCACTGGGGCAGGGATGTATGTAAATGACTAAATATTCTCTGTAAAGCGCTGCAAAATGTGTGTTCTATATAAATAATAAATAAAATAATAAATTATTATATAAAGGGTAGGGCAGTTATTGGCATTAAAATATATTATATAAGGGATGGGGGTGTTTGGCATAAAAAAAAAGTTTTATATATTGGAAAAAAACATGATTAAGCACAATAATGTCTATAGAGAAGAGCACTGTAGGTTAAAAGAGGAAGTGCCGGACTGCACAACAGGGAAGGGGTTGGGGTTCACAAAATCATAAATATATATAGGGAAAGGGATGAGGTGCAACAAAACAATAAATTCTATGGGGCCTATTCATCAAACGATAAATGGCCCGATAACCATGCGGAAACACTAGTTTCCACATGTTTTAGTTACCGGGCCATTCATCATCAGGGGCCCGATAGGACCCCCTGATATTCACGGGATGAATGGCCCGATGATTTGCTCTTGCCATCTTCAGACGGTGCTTGCTCTAGTAGCCCACTCCTTCCTATGGGAAGGAGTTCCGGGGATGCAAAAAGGGATCCCTCCGCTGCCTTCTTACAGACTCCCCGGCGGTTTGCGCATGCGTGACCTCGGGTCGACGGGGAGGAGCTAAGTCATGCAGCTACATCTGCTGCGATACTAACCGAGGGGACAGCTGCTTTTCGGAGCAGCTGTCCCCTCACCGGAGCAATGATGATTTGCTCTTGTGTAATCTATGCCCCGCTGCGAGTTGGATACTTCAGTATCCCTCGCAGCGAGTTCAATACTTAATCATCGCAGGCCATACGGCCTCCGATGATGAATAGGCACCTATATGAGTGAGTTTCTGTGTGGCAAAATGGTCAGCATGTACCCAATCACAGCATGCTTATTGTTATATCAGAGCAGCAATTAAAGTGTGGACAGATATTAAATAATGAATGTAAACCTGTACAGCCATTAACATGTTAAAAACAAAAAACAGCAATGTTCATTTTTTTCTATCAATGTATATATGTTTCAAATATTTAGCTGTGATAGAGAATGAATTGGTTCTTAGTTGAAATATAATGCACAATATTTATTTAAAAAACACAAAGAAAAAGGGCATCAAGAAAGTTAAGAAAGGTTATTAAAAATAATATTTCACAATTATCTAGTATTAGAAACATAGGTCTGATTTTGAGTCATACCCATCCGCAACCATTTTGTACAATCACAGCAGCCTCCTTACTAGCTTATACCCGTATATGACAAATATCAGTTTGTCAGTATGTGGATTGCCCTCCTGCCCACTGTTTTTTTGTAGTCCACCCATTGGCTGCTGGTGGCAGTGCCGGATGGTGCCCCCCCTTTGGCTGGCACCCCTGGCGAGTGCCATCCTGGCCAATGGGTAGATACGCCCCTGCCACTCCTATGTGTCATGGACCTAATATAATATAAATATCCCGCTCAGCGTGCCAGTTGTGCCACTTTCCACACTGATTTTTTTAAAACAACATTTTTTGCTTAGTACATGTTCTATATTGCCAACACCCCCATTCCGGAATACAGAGAGAGCGTGTGGGGGTTATACACAAGTCTGAGCCTGAGTGCTTGGTTTGGAGTCTACTTTACAGATAAGTGACATCAATAAATGACCAAGCTTAACTGACATGCTATGGTTTGCTAGTAGAGCTCTTTTCCCAATATCAGTGACCCTTCAGTCTAGGGGGTCTATTTACTAAGCAGTGTTAGGAGACAGAGTGAAAAGTGATAAGTAAAGGTGCATACGCACACGATTTTTTGAACGATTATCAATAATGATATCGTTAATCATTCACTTTCTGAGTTAAAACGATGAACGATTATCGTTCATGCGCATTCACGTTTGTAGTTTATAGTTTGTAGTTCAGTCATTTACTAAATCGTGTGTGTATGCAGCTTAAGTGATAAGGTGCCAGCCAATCTGTCATTTTTCAAACACAACCTGTGAGATGACAGCTGATTGGCTGGCACCTTATCACTTTCTTATCACTTTTCACTCTGTCTCCTAACACTGCTTAGTAAATAGACCCCTAAGGCATTTTACATGGGACCAGCCCAGGGAAGCAAATGTGGTGGAATTTTTTTTTGCTGATGTTTGGAGACCTCATTATGAAGCATAGTGATACAATAGCAATATATGTAATTGACGCAAGGCTCATTGAGTGGAGTGCGGAGCCATAACACCTGGAGCAAGTGCATGTTACAGTGCCCCATCCCCGATACTATGTTGGGATGGGGCCAGGCTGGCACATGTAGGCAAGTTCAAATAGTAAATAAAGAAAGCAATATCAGGGCCAGTGTGGAGCTGGGGCATGAAGGGCCCACTGGGAAAATACATTGGTTGAGGCCCATGAGTAGCACAGCTTATGAGATGTGGGTACATTCACATCACATACTGTATGAGCAGCACCCATCTATTATGGTGCATTCAGGTACCATGGATGGTGACATTGTCCTTGTAACCTATGGCTCTCCAGCTTGGCCTCTGACAGAACATGATAAAAATAGGTTCGGATGATTGGAAAAATATATATCTCTTAAAAATAATTTTATTTAACTTCCTTTAAAATAATTTCATATATGGCCATACAAAAAAAAAGAAAAATCAATAAAAATATAATATAATTATAAATTATAAAATAACCAGCCTGAGGAAGCAGACACAGGGTCTGTGAACGCGTTGCTGCTATTGGTGCCGCCTTCACATTTTTTTACATTATGGTTTGGTACTATTTATGGTTATTTTATTATTTATAATTATATTATATTTATATTTTTATTGATTTTCTTTTTTTCTTTTTTTTTTTTTTTTTGTATGGCCATATATTAAATAATTTTAAAGGAAGTTAAATAAAATTAGTGTTAGACACTGTTCAGCTGCCGGTGTCCTCGGCAATGTATGTCGGACTTCCGTCTGGGATCCAGCCCTGCCCCCTCATGGAGATACTCCCGCCATTACCATGGCTTCGTGGCATCAACATTGCATTGATATATCCACCACCAAACAGTTTAAAATCTGGACAAATTTAAAAAATAATGATGTTAAATACTATAGTCAGTCACATCTTAACACATATGGATAAGCATCTTATTAACTATATTCTAGAGAAATTATATCTATATCGAGTCCTAAAGTGACCCATTCAAACTTATAGCTATTCACAGTATAGAATCATCCTAATTGTAATTATTATCACAACATGATATTACAAATCGGAAATAAGATGTTGCAGAGATGTGTTAATACTATTATGCTACCAATTAGCAAATATTCACCACAGCATCTAGTAAAATACTGTATCTAACTACAAAAAAACATTCCAGTTAAGATGGTCATTAAGTCCACGCGGTTTCATTGTATCTAAGGTATAATTTCACTTAGATTCCAGCTTGAGTATTGCCCCTTCTCTTGTCTTCTGGGACGTGGTCTATTATAATGTGTATAAAGCTGGAGGGCCTATGACAAGATTCGGCCAAATGTCTCGCTACAGTCTGTTTTGACATTTTGCCTCCCAATGCGCCTCTATTGGCCGATCTATGTAGAGCCATACGTTCCTTAAAGGATAATATCAGACGATTGTCGATGATGTTTGTACAATATTATCGTACCCATGATAATCAGGCGATAAGTTTTCGCCGTCTCAGAGTAAGTAAAAAAATGCAATATCCCTATTTTTGTCTAAAAATGTGGGGATTTCTTTCAGAACCCTTTGGACACCCCCTCAATGATAAATTACCCCAAAAGTTCTTTGTAATTTGGCCCAAAATTACCTGTCAAGTTTTGGGTGAAAAAAAAATAATAATTGAAAATGGGTTTAATGTTTTGGGTCTGGTATTTCAGGGCGCTGTATGGATGTAACAGGTGTTTTAAAAATTGCTCGTTGCTCCAGCAGGTGTTTTTTTTGTTTTTTTTTTAAAGTGCGCTTTACAACACCAAAATATACTTGCACACAATTGTTGTGCAGTTCCTGGAAAAAAAAATAGATTTCTATCATTTTTCAAAATGTTTTCATATACGCAAATTACAGCCAACAGATGCAATTTAAGTACCCTAAATACTTTAATTACGGCCAATAATACACTTCTAAATTGCTTTCCTATGTACGATAGCCATTTTTTGGAGTACAGACTCATTTTCTAGAATGTCCTGACACTTTCACCTGTTTTCGGAGGAGAAATTGTCGCACTTACCCGTTTTCACCTGTATTTTGGTTAAAATAATATTGAGCAAAATCATTAAAATCGGCCACTATCGCTGCCGATATCACTGATAATTGAATACGACCCTATATGTGTAATCTCAGGGGCAGATTGGGAATTTAAAGTGGCCCTATGTGCGACCAAAAAAAGTGGATGTGGCCAGGGATGGCGCTACCACTAGGCAAACTTAGGCAGCTGCCTAAGAGCGGCGGCCCTGCAGGGCGGTAGTGTGGACCGCACATAAGTGCAGTCCGCACTACACTAATAGGAACAAACACACAGCCGCCGGCGCCGGCAGCTGTGTGTTTGTTTTAGTAGCCGATGAAAGTCAGACAGACTCTCATCGGCTGCTGCGCCCACTGCCGGAGCCGGGCTGGAGCTCACTCAGGAGCTACGTTTTCCGTCTCCCACAGTGGCTGATGGGAGAGACATCATGATGTCTCTCCCATCATGCAAAGCGGCCCGCAGGGTCTGCTGGAGCCCGGGGGACAGGGGCAGACGCCGGAGCGGGGATTAAGGTAAGTGGACTTTTTTTCTTTTACGTGTGTGTCTGGGATTACTGGAGGTGCTGGGGGGAGGCTACTACTGAGGGCACTGCTGGGGGAAGGCTACTACTGGGGCATTGCTGGGAGGAGGCTACTACTGGGGGCACGATTACTACTGGGGGTATTGCTGGGGGGGAGGCTACTATTGGGGGCACTGCTGGGATGGACTACTACTGGGGGCACTGCACTGGGTGGGTTAGTACTGGGCGCACTGCACAGGGGGGGAATAGTACTGTGGGCACTATATAAGGGGCACTGCACAGGGGGGACTACTACTGGGGGCATTATATAAGGGGCACTGCATAGGGGGACCACTACCTGGGTCACTATATAAGGGGCACTGCATAGGTGGGACTACTACTGGGGGCATTATATAAGGGACACTGCATAGGGGGACCACTACTGAGAGCACTGCATAGGGGGCCACTGCTGGGTGCACTGTATAAGGGGCACTACATAGATGGAGGCACTGTATAAGGGCTTGCTTAGCTATCCGAGGGGGGGATGCAAGGCTGAATAAATGCCTAGGGTGCCAAGAAACCTTGCACCAGCCCTTGATATGGCCTTGTGGCAAGGGGTGTTATCTCGTGTGAAATGCCATGCCTTCAAGTTACTACCCCATTTTCAACATGTTGAGGGCATGCACACCGCTCGGGGAGCTGATTGGCAAACCCCCAGTCCCTCTCTTCAGTGAATAAACACAGTGAGCATGTGAATGAGTATTTTCTTACCTATATGATTAATCTGCAATGGGCAACACCTGAAGAAATTGATCCTTTCTGGACAGGCAGTGTTTTCAGGGCCTGATTCAGTGCCGGACGCTCTAACCAGAGCGCTCGCTCTGAATCAGTGCCCTCCTACCTAAAAATGGAGACCACCCACAGCATATGCAAGCGGCCAAAAAGATGGTCGCGATGGTCAAGACCATCGCGACCATCGGGCTTGCGATGAGACCCTGTGGTAGGGTCTCGGTGACCGCAAGCCCTGGAGTGATTCTGGCTCTTACAGAGCCAAAATCACTCCCACTGACATCACTAGTGATGTCAGTGAGGCCGGCCCCAGACGGTAGGCGTTCCCATGGGAACGCCTCCATCTGGCAGCCACGCCTCCGGCACGCCAACCAAAGGGGGCGTGCTGTCAGTCACCATCGAGCTCCCTCCGTCGTGCGCATGCGCATTGGGGTAACATCGACCTGCTTGCGAGCGTCCTGCGCTCGTGAGCGGGTCTGAATGACCCCCTCAGTCTGTATTCTCTATTCATGCAGTAGATCACAGGGTCTAGAAGCTGCCTGTTTGTGTAGAAATAAAGCCAATGTTATCAACATGCAACAGTCCACCAACCATCCCCATGTCTCTCCAGCACCATTTACTCTGTGCCAGGGCCGGATTAATAATTAAGTGGGTGGGGCTGCAGCTCCAACCCTCCCATTGAAAATAGGCCCAAATGATACTCTGACTGCAGTGCACCCAGGAAAAAAAAAATATTTTTCTGTCATCAACAAAAGCCCTGCTCACTCACCTCAAGGTCGCCAGAAGTTTAGCTCATTCTCACCCTCATACCCTCCCCTCAGCTGGTCGATGCAAATCCCCACCCACCCCCAGGCAATCAAAGCTCCGCCCACTGTACAGTCCTTCTGTCACGGCCAGGGTTTCTTGGCATGGTAGTCACCGGGTATTACCTGTGAGGTCGTTATGGCAGGGGGTCTCTGGCAGCGGTGCTGGAGTTTGGCGAGGGGCATTGGCTGCACGTGGTTCTCTGCGGGCACATTGTCACTTGGCCTGGTGAGGTCTGGCGGTGTTTCCGTTCCGTTGGCATGGGCGCTGCCATCTTGCCTGCGGCCATGTGATTCCGGCTCTCCAATCCTGGTAGGTCATGTGCTCACTCCAGCCAGTCACAGCGCGGCACTGAGTATTTAGGAAGGTCCAGAGCCTTCCTTCCTTTGCCAGTGCAATGTGTTTCTCAGCTGCGGCTGAGAGAGTACCTGTGCCTTACCTGCCTGCCTGTCTGTTACTCTACTAGCCTGAACCTTGCCTGCTCCAACCTGCTGGATTTATCCTGCACCCTCCACATACCTTTTACCTGCCTGAGTACCTGAACCTACTGTTCCCTGCATCTTGCCTCCCTTCACTCCCAGCTGGACTGAATTACCTCAGCCTGCATTTGTTACAGCTCAACATACCTGCATTCATTACAGCTCATCATTCCTGCATTCAGTTACAGCTCATCATACCTGCATTCTGTTTCAGCTCACCATACTTGTTTTCTGGACTGTTCCTGCCTGTCACTATCTGGACATTTCCCATTAACCCCCACTACAGTTATCAAGTGCACTTTAGCGCTATACCTGGACTTTTCATTTGCCATTCCCATGTCTTCTAAGTCACCTATTAAAAACCCCACTTTCATTTAAGTCTGCTTCTGTGTCTGCTCCTATCACCACCCCGGGTCCACAACAAATTCAGAACCTCACACCTTCTTCTCCAAAGCTGTGTCCCCAAGTTGCCTAGCTCAGGAGGGAAGGCAGCCCAGCATGTCCAGATCAAACTTCCACAGGCCAATGTTATGTCTGGCCCCTGTATATATATATATATATGTGTGTATGTTTATTTAGGTGGGTATAGGAGCTTATAGATATATATGTATGTGTATAGAGAGATATATATATATCCGGCAAAGTGGTGTGTATACTTTTTTCAAGTGCGGAGTGCTGCCGTGTATCTACTTCTATGTATAAAGCCAGCTGGCTGGGGTGTCGCTCTGTGGTGCTTTTAGCATATACTGGTCTGTATCTTAGCAGTTTGTTGCATCAGTGGAGTGTGCTAGAAGCACCAGAGCAGACAGCATCACCCCAGGCAGGAAAGAGGAATTGCATGGGTTGTGAGAAGTGCAGGGTGCTAGAATGATCACCGTAAAACATGCACAATAACACTTATACATACAGTATATACACACTAGCACGTACATGCTAATAAGTATACATACTTATACATAAAATGAGTGGTCCACAAGCGCAAAGTTCCTCTAACACTTCCGGTCCTGATAATCTTGTCTGGAATTCCTCACCGTCTCAGAAAGAGAAAAGAGAGGATGAAATAATCTATTATGTTCACATATCCTTCTAGAATATTCAATTTATGGAGGTGTTCTTCCCTTTGAAAACTCACCTCACACCAATGAGATGAGTGCCTATAAAGGTTTCTTTTATATCCCTTCCAGTCTGATCAGCATAGGTATTAGCCACATACATCAAGACCCCTCTTATATAAAAGCTTACCTGGGAACAGGTATCGACGTTCACATAAGGGTATCTTTAATATCCACTCAAGAAGCTACTTGTTAGTTCACCATATGGGAGCATAAATGGTATCCAGAAGGGTATTTTTTTCAATAAAAAAGTGATATTTATTCCAGTTTAACAATAAAACATAGTCCAACAGTAGATAAAAAAAAACATCCAATATATTGATAAAGCAGCATCCAAAAAAATGATAATCCACTATAATGGAAAATATTCCTTCCCCCTGGAAACCTATCTGCAGATAAGAGTTAGGACAAACAGTGCCACCCTCTCATCCGGTCTGAGAAGAGGTAAAGTTGTCCAAGGTAGATGTAAAAAACCAAAATCCTTCCACTGCATCCAGGTCTCCTGCTTTACACCAACGCGTTTCTGACTAAGGTCCTTCCTCAGGGTGTGTCTAAAGCCTAACTGCAGGGGCTTTATATACCCCCATCACTAATTGGCCAATAGACTCACCAATCTTCATTAGTGGGTCTAAACTAAACTCCGGACAAACCATCCCAACACAACAGTAATATATATAGTAAAAAATACACAAAAATACATTTCCTGGTATTCAAACATAATCACCATCACATAAATAAATAATTAAAAAATTTCAGCATTCCAATTCATAATAATAAAAACTTTTCTTGTGAATAACAAGATATAATCCAGTCCATGTTTAAACAGTCTCCTTGTGTCACTGGACATTAGCTTAGTGCTCTTTTTTCAAGCATGGGGCCAAAAACACCACGTTGTTTCATCATTCCCTTCAAACTCCACTCGGGCCTCGATGACCGGAAGTACATGATGACGTCTTCCGGTATTTGGAACGCAAGCCGGAAGTTGTATCTTCCGCAGTGGAACGCATATCGCAACTTTACCGGAAACTCCCTACTGAGTATATTTATATCCACATGGAAGAAGAATAATACGTCTTCTACTTTAGGTTACAAACAGGACTTGAGAGTTAAGTCTGCCTATAAAGATAGAACTCCATCTAGGTATAGGGAGAATATGAATAAGGACACGATGAAGAATAGACAAAGAGAATATAGAGAATGGAGAACTCCAAGAAGAAATAACTATAGAGACTCTCCGAATGATAATTGGAGGAACCAGAGAGTATATAAAGATATACGGAGAGAAGGAAATAGATTTGAACCTCTCTCTTCAATGGGGCATTTTTTAGATCAAAGAACGTCACCCAGTTGGATTCGGTGACCTTTAGAAGTAAGAGAAGATCTAGAGGAAAGAGGGGGGGGGGAAGACCATGTATAAAAAAACAAATAAGGAATAAACAACATAAAACTATAATTAGAGATGATAATGGTCAGAACCATGAGGAGGACAATGCTAAGGAGAGTGAGATGAAAATCCATAAAACTAAGATACATAACTTAAGTCAATATATACTGAATGAATATGAGACCAGCGTATTAGAACGAGGTCTCAAATTTGCTCCCTCAAGTTATGCTAATGAATTTGAGGTGTTTTTGGATCTACAGAAATTCATTAGAAGGTTAACTTTAAAAAAATTCTTCAATGAAAAATCTAATTTAGTAGAGAGTGACTCTAATGTTGATATCTCTGAAGATACTATGTATTCAGTATTTAAAAGGAAGTCCACATTCTTTCCGGCTCACAAAAAGGGCTGTTTTATAGAGTCTTTTGAGAAATTAGTGAGAGAAGATCTAGAGAAACTCGATCTCAAACCCATCAAGAACATTAATTTAAATAAAAAGGAGAGGGAAGCCATAAGATCGCTCAAGGAAAATACTCAGATAGTTATAAAACCCGCTTATAAGGGGGGCAGCATAGTTATTCTGGATGTTAATGACTACAATGCTGAGATTCTGAGACAGCTTTCGGATGGCCTCACGTACAAAAAATTAAGGGGTAATCCTACTGAAAGTATTTTAAAAAAACCAGATGTATTCTTGAAAATGTACATAGTAAAGGAGGTAATTACAGAGAATGTAGGGGAATATATAAATGTTGATCATCCTTCTATACCGGTGATATATATACTACCGAAAATACACAAAAATAGTGAAAAACCACCGGGCCGCCCTATAGTGGCGGGGACCAACTCCATCCTGTCCAATTTATCCCATTATTTAGACCATCTATTGCAACCCCTAATACAGAAAACTCCATCATATTTGAAGGATACAATAGGTGTCATTAGAGAGCTGTCTAATATAGAATGGAAATCTACATATAAATTGGTTACGGCTGACGTAACCTCCTTGTACACTATAATAAATCATCAGGCAGGGTTAAATGCAGTGAGATTTTTCCTGGAAAAGGATAATACACAAGAAGACCTAAAGGATTTTATACTTGAAGGTGTTGCTATGATATTGCAAAATAATTTCTTTTGGTTTAGCAATACCTTCTATTTACAATTAACAGGAACCGCCATGGGCACCAGGCTGGCCCCAAGCTACGCTAATTTGTTTATGGCGTATTGGAAGAACAATGTAGTTTGGGGTAACCACCAATTTGGGGACAGCCTGGTGTCATGGCGGAGGTATATAGATGATGTCCTTTTTATCTGGGATGGGCATCAGACCTCTCTGGACTTATTTTGTGAGTATCTTAATGACAATGATCTGGATATTGTTCTAACCTTTAAAAGTAGTGATATTTTGGTGGATTTCCTAGATCTCTCAATTTATGTGGAAGCAGGCAGTATAAAAACTAAGAATTTTGTTAAAAATCCGGATTGTAATTCATTTATTGACTATACAAGCAACCATCACTTAAATTGGTTGAGAAGCATCCCAAATAGTCAATTCCAAAGAATCAGGCGGAATTGTACAGATATGGGGGTATATAATGAACAATCAAAAATTCTTAAAGAGCAATTTACATCTAAGGGTTATGATGCCCAGATAGTAGATAATGCTAAAACTAAAGTAGGTAGCATCAATCGAATAGAGATGATCCAAGGAAAAATAAAGAATAAAATGAGACCAAAGGATTTGAGGTACCTTTTATTACAAAATATAACAGTCATTATAAAAAAATTGAAGGGGTAATAAGGAAATATTGGGGGATTTTAATTACTGACCCTTTACTTAGGACAGTTTTGGATGAACGCCCTAAATTAATTTATAGGAAAGCCCAAAATATTAAAGATAATGTTGTACGGAGTGCTCTCCCCGTTACCAATATTGAAACTAGAATTAAATCCAAAGGATTTTTTAGATGTGGGATGTGCAGTATGTGCAAAATATGTAAAAGTGGAACATCTAAGATGACACAGTATACATCTACACAAACCAAGAAGGTGTATGATATTAAAGATTTTATAACTTGTAATACAAAATATTGTGTATATCTACTGGAATGTTCTTGCGGAAGCCAGTACGTGGGCAAGACCACTAGAATGCTGAAAGAGAGGCTTTCTGAACATGTCAGAAATATAAAAAAAGGTTTAGAGACACACAATGTTTCATTACATTTTAAGAAAACACACCAATGTGATATTAAGCATTTAAAATCGTTTTGTGGAATAAAATCGGTGTTACCCCATTGGAGAAATAATGATAGGGATGTAAGATTGGCTAAGGTAGAGATGCAGACTATGTTTACATTAAAGACACAAGTCCCTAGGGGATTAAACATAGACTTTGAGATTAAATGGTTTATATAATCTTAATTCATGATGCACTTTAAATAATTACCATATAACCTCTTGGTTTTATTATTTCAATATTTTATTAATACTAATTTTTTAATAGATCTCATGATTTTAAATATGTATATTCTGGTGTTATTTACTTATTGAGATGCAGGATTAGGATGCGCTGTATGTATCATATTGCAGGTTTATATTTGTTATTAATTATTATTTTTCTATATATGTTTACTCTTTTTATGGCATGGGAACAATACCAATGGAGTCGCATGTGGAAAAGAAATAATCTGAATTTGTTCTTTGGGAGCGCCCTATGGATATAAATATACTCAGTAGGGAGTTTCCGGCAAAGTCGCGATATGCATTCCACTGCAGAAGATACAACTTCCGGCTTGCGTTCCAAATACCGGAAGACGTCATCATGTACTTCCGGTCATCGAGGCCCGAGCGGAGTTTGAAGGGAATGATGAAACAACGTGGTGTTTTTGGCCCCATGCTTGAAAAAAGAGCACTAAGCTAATGTCCAGTGACACAAGGAGACTGTTTAAACATGGACTGGATTATATCTTGTTATTCACAAGAAAAGTTTTTATTATTATGAATTGGAATGCTGATATTTTTAAATTATTTATTTATGGGATGGTGATTATGTTTGAATACCAGGAAATGTATTTTTGTGTATTTTTTACTATATATATTACTATTGTGTTGGGATAGTTTGTCTGGAGTTTAGTTTAGACCCACTAATGAAGATTGGTGAGTCTATTGGCCAATTAGTGATGGGGGTATATAAAGCCCCTGCAGTTAGGCTTTAGACACACCCTGAGGAAGGACCTTAGTCAGAAACGCGTTGGTGTAAAGCAGGAGACCTGGATGCAGTGGAAGGATTTTGGTTTTTTACATCTACCTTGGACAACTTTACCTCTTCTCAGACCGGGTGAGAGGGTGGCACTGTTTGTCCTAACTCTTATCTGCAGATAGGTTTCCAGGAATATTTTCCATTATAGTGGATTATCATTTTTTTGGATGCTGCTATATCAATATATTGGATGTTTTTTTTTTTATCTACTGTTGGACTATGTTTTATTGTTAAACTGGAATAAATATCACTTTTTTATTGAAAAAAATACCCTTCTGGATACCATTTATGCTCCCATATGGTGAACTAACAAGTAGCTTCTTGAGTGGATATTAAAGATACCCTTATGTGAACGTCGATACCTGTTCCCAGGTAAGCTTTTATATAAGAGGGGTCTTGATGTATGTGGCTAATACCTATGCTGATCAGACTGGAAGGGATATAAAAGAAACCTTTATAGGCACTCATCTCATTGGTGTGAGGTGAGTTTTCAAAGGGAAGAACACCTCCATAAATTGAATATTCTAGAAGGATATGTGAACATAATAGATTATTTCATCCTCTCTTTTCTTTTCTGAGACGGTGAGGAATTCCAGACAAGAGGATTATCAGGACCGGAAGTGTTAGAGGAACTTTGCGCTTGTGGACCACTCATTTTATGTATATGTACTTTAAAGGATTGGTGACCTAGAATGTGGACTGAGCAGCAGTTCAGGGGCGCTGGTGGCTACAACGTATCTTGTCTAAGTATACATACTTGACATATTAAAGCAGCAGCTGTTTTAGCTTGATAATAAGGATGGGAACCTCACATCCTTACGCCTGACCCCTTGTGATGTAATGCTTTGATTCGCTGGGATATGGACTGGAGCTTACTAGATAGGCCCCGCCCCCTACTGCGCCTAGTGCAGGGGGAGGAAATTTTCCATCAGGGGAGTTTCTGTGTATTGAGAACCCCCCTGCATGCGCAAATGCTTGGGTAGGAGTAAATACCAATAATATTAATACTGACGGTTGCTCTAGCGGATGGAGCGCTGGAGGCGGTGCAGGTGCAGAGATCTGCATGATTCAGGCAGATATATACAAATTATATTTCATCACAGTGCAGGCTGGAGGGCAAACATCCCTTCGCCTGTATAAAAGCACGGGCGCACTGTTCAAGAGGGAACAGTCACCTCAACTGATTAAAGAGAGCCTGCAAGTGGGGCCTGTATCTGTGGAGCTGTATAATAAATATATTCTGTGTAGCCTGCAAGTGAGGCCAGTATCTGTAGAGCTGTATAATAAATATATTCTGTGTAGCCTGCAAGTGGGGCCTGTATCTGAGGGCTGTATAATAAATATATTCTGTGTAGCCTGCAAGTGGGGCCTGTACCTGAGGGCTGATTCTGTGTTGCCAGCAAGAGGGACCTGTACCTGAGGGCTGTATGATAAATATATTCTGTGTAGCCAGCAAGTGGGACCTGTACCTGAGGGCTGTATAATAAATATATTCTGTGTAGCCAGCAAGTGGGGCCTGTATCTGAGGGCTGTATAAAAAAAAATATTCTGTGTAGCCAGCAAGTGGGGCCTGTATCTGAAGCCTGTATCAAAAATAAATTCTTTGGTGCCAGCAAGTGGGTCCTGTATCTGGGTCTCTAAGAAGAAGAGGAGAATTAATATATAAATTGTTATTTCAAGATTAAATTAAGATCAGGATTTAAAAAACATTTTATTATTGTGAAGGCCCCCACCCGGCTTCTTCTTGATGCCACCCGGCTGGAAAATTTTCTGGGGCGAATACTGCGTTGTAATAGGAAATTTTCTGTAATCATTAGGCAATTGCTGGTGGGAGTCCTCATTTCCTATTACGCCCTGCTCAGCCATGGCTATGTGTATCTAGATGTTGGCAATTAATAGTGTGTTTTGCAATATGTATTATAGTTTGGTATTTTATATAAACCTGATATGTTTCATTTATAATAAAGCAGTGTTATGTTTTCCTTCATGTATTGCAGTGTTTTATAAAACTGTTATACCCAGTTCACATTATACAAGACTGAAGTGCCCTCAGTTCACATCATGCCACACTGTAGTGCCCTCAATTCACATCATGCCACAAGATAGTGCCCTGTTCACGTTATGTCACTCTGTAGAGAATCCAATTCATATTATAGCACATTGTGGTGCCCCAGTTCACATTATGCCACTCTGTAGTGAATCCAGTTCATATAATACCACATTGTAGTGCTCCTAGTTCACATTATATCACACTGTAGTGTATCCAATTCAATGTATACCACTCTGTAATGCATCCAGTTCAGATTATAACACTGTAGTGCCCCAAGTCCACATTATACCATACTTTAGTGTCCCCTGTTCCCCTCATATTTAATGTGCCAATTGTTGAGTATTTTTTTTTTATATGAACCAAAGCACAATACACAATAACTGCACAATTCAGCAGAGCTTTGGGGTGACACACAAGGAACAAACATTGAAACATGCTTCCTGATGTCCTCTCACCTAAGGGTGCTAAAGAAACAAGACTCATAGGTGTCCCAGCGGCTCTAAATCCCGAATGTAGGTCCATCACATATTTTTTTAAATAAGTAATTTAATTTCGAATAAACACATAAGTATACAGTGGTCTGTCCTATAATAGTGAGACCTGTGACTGACACGGAACCTTCTATTAATCTTCTGTGAACTAGGTGGGGTGTAACATACCCCAGCTAGATTTAAACTCCTAGAAATGTTTAAAAATACTGTGCGCAAGTTGCGGTTTCATGTAGCTAGAGTTGCGATGTATCCAGTTTGCATAGTGATGGTGGTATAGTGTGGCAAGCAATAGCGTAGAGAGTACATGCGTATAAAGTGTATGTGGGCATCTCATACCCCACCTGCTTCGGCAGCTGCCTTGATGTCAGCCAAGAATGATCTCAGTAAGACTGAGCTAACTAAGGGCCTGATTCAGACCCGGTCGCTATTTGCGGCCGCTCGCTGGCTAAAAGGGGCCGAATATTTAAATCATGCGCTCGCAATGCGTTGCGTAAAGACACCCACTAAGTATTAGCGAGCGGCTGCACTATGCGCTCACACCTGTATAAAGATGCCCCTTTGCCACTCGCAACACACGTCATCTCCGGCAGCGCTTGTGGTAGCCTTTTCCCACCACAACATTGCGAGCAGTTCGGGCTTTAATGCAATCCAGTCACGTGTGTAATGACGCTACTTTGCTAATTATGCACACCCACTAATCTCCTTTCTGATGGTCGGGCGCTCCTGCATTTGCACATCCACACCCCCGTTCACAAGCACCTTCCCCTGTTACCACCCACGTACGGCACAATCTGTCACACAAAATAGAGGCCCGACTACGGGCTACTGGAGAGCACTTTCCCATTGCACTGACTGGTTCGCGCACGTGCATTGCAAATTATACGCATTCGCAAGTTGCGAAAAAAATCGCTCAATGCGAGCGAGCGCAGCATAGCATCCGGGTCTGAATTAGGCCCCAAGTTTTTATAATTATTTCTAATTGTTCATAAGTTTAATTTTTACTATTGATTGTGATTCAAACATGTTCCAAATATATTTTTCAAAAAAGTTGTTACTAAAAGACATAAGTTTAGGTTGCAAAAAAAAAGTTTTATTTTTGTTTTTAAAAGATTAAAGAGTTTGTTCCCTAAGCTACATTGCTCCGGCTCTCCTGATCATTCAGTTATTATTTTCTTCACCTTTTGCTGCCCCGACGCCATCCATCCGTGTCTTCAGCACCGTGATCTCCTGCTGTAGGCCCTCCATGTCCTGGTCTTTTTTCTTTAGCTTGGCCACCAATTTGCTAAACTGTTTTATCAGCTTATTGTGACCTTTTGTTGCTGCCTTAGCGATGGTTAGCTCATCCTCCATAACCTGCATCTTCTTGCTATTATCGGATAGTAATGCTGCCAGCCTCCCCCTCTCTGCTTTCTCCTCCTGTAGTTGTTCCCTCAGCTCCTCTGCTTCTCTCCTGGATGTTTCCTCTGCCTCTCTCATGAGGGTGACCTGCTGGATGTATTCTCTCCTGCTTTGCAGCATCTGGCTCAGGTCAGTTATCTCTCTCTGAATGATCTACAAGTCATAAAAAAGTTGTGATTATAACCAAAAAGTGATGCTTATTTCTATAGAATATGGTTCTTTTGCCTCTATTTTTAAGCACAGTTACCTCCATCTGTTCTTTAGAAGTTATTAATACTGTAAATACTGCAACATTACTTGTGTCCAAATGACCCCTCATACAATTACCTGCATCTGCATGGCACTAAGGGGTGCTGCGTCAGTGCTGGGGCTCTTAGGTGGGCTGGACCTCTCTCTTCTGAAAAAGTGTCGCATTCTCTGGAAGATGGCACGGATAGAGGTCCAGAGCTGCCTCCAGCCATCCCTGGTGTTGGGTGTTTGGGCACAGGGAGCAGATGATGGATGAGTCTGCAATACAGGCACAGAGAGAAGGGGAGGGAGAGAGGACAGATTAGTTATTATGGCCATACATTGAGAGCCGTGGGAGAAGTGGCGGTATAGCCTGTCGCTATACACCGGGCCACTTCCACCTCCTGTATATCTATATCCTCACACTGACCAGGTCACTACACTACCCCTGGAGCAGGTGTGTTACATGTAGCTATGGTGATATCGATGTAACATCTTCCAAAGGATCTCTCTCCGATAGTGGCCTCTAGCTCATGTGCATTATTGGGAATATTGGTAAATAGGTCTCCTGGATATAAGTAGACTGGCTGCCTATACTGTGTGCAGGTAATGGGCTCATTATCATTACCACTGACCTGATGTTCATCCTGATCCATTGTCGCTGTTTCATCCTTCTCCAGCTGTTGTTCCAGGATGGCGTTCCTCATGGTCACACTAAGAGATAATGTGCAGTTTTATTTTTATTTTTTCTTAAGTTCCCCTCCCAGTCAGCGCACAGGAACGCCCATCACTTTCCTGCCCCACTTCTGATATCGTCTGTCCTGTTGGTAGAAGCACCTTTGTGCATACACTCTGTGTAATACATACGCTGTAGGGCTAGTCACAATGTTTTGTGCATGAGCATAATCACTGAGCTACAGGAACATCAGCAGTACATTATCCTCTGACCCTCTTTACACCTAGATAAATGACTTACTACCAGAGTATATACAGTATTACATAGTTACACATAGACAAATGACTTACTACCAGAGTATATACAGTGTTACACAGTTACACCTAGACAAATGACTTACTACTAGAGTGTATACAGTGTTACACAGTTACACCTAGACAAATGACTTACTACCAAAGTATATACAGTGTTACATAGTTACACCTAGATAAATGACTTACTACCAGAGAATATATAGTGTTACACAGTTACACCTAGACAAATGACTTACTACCAGAGTATATACAGTGTTACATAGTTACACCTAGATAAATGACTTACTACCAGAGAATATATAGTGTTACACAGTTACACCTAGACAAATGACTTACTACTAGAGTGTATACAGTGTTACACAGTTACACCTAGACAAATGACTTACTACCAAAGTATATACAGTGTTACATAGTTACACCTAGATAAATGACTTACTACCAGAGAATATATAGTGTTACACAGTTACACCTAGACAAATGACTTACTACCAGAGTATATACAGTGTTACATAGTTACACCTAGATAAATGACTTACTACCAGAGAATATATAGTGTTACACAGTTACACCTAGACAAATGACTTACTACTAGAGTGTATACAGTGTTACACAGTTACACCTAGACAAATGACTTACTACCAAAGTATATACAGTGTTACATAGTTACACCTAGATAAATGACTACCAGAGTATATACAGTGTTACATAGTTACACCTAGATAAATTACTTACTAACAGAGTATATACAATGTTACATAATTACACTTAGACCAGTTGTTCCCAAACCGTGTGCCATGGCATCCTGAGGTCCCTCAGTGCACATACAGGGGTATCTCGGAGTGGTGGTCCAGTACCAAATAAAATAATTTTAGTCAGTGTGATAGGTAAAATCAGTGCTAATGGCTGCCAATCAAAGAATATGTGGACAAAAAGAAGCACAGCCCTGTCACCCACCACATAACTGACCCTAAGGGTGACATAGAAGCACAATTTACTTTATTTAATTTGTTCTGAATTTCTCAATTAGAAACTTTTGGCCCAGGGGTACCGTGGAAAATATGCCGATAATCTAGGGTGCCGTGGTTCGAAAAAGTTTGGGAACCACTGACCTAGACAAATGATTACTACCAGAGTATATACAGTGTTACATGACAGAATATAAATACCCTCTGAGTTGGTCACTGAGCACGAATATTATGCTATACAGCTGCTCTGCCTCCATGCTGTACTGCTGTCGGAGCTGGGCCAGTTCTTTTTGCAGGTCCTCATTGTCAGTCTGCAAGAAAAGAGAGATGGAAATTCTCAGTATGAACTTCCCAATGGCCCCTAATCTCCAACATAAATTAGCACCATCCAGCCTTATGGAAGTGTCACACCTGTGGGATTGCAACATGAAACACTTAAGCTGGGTACACACTGACAGATACATTGGCCGATCAATTGATTGGCCAATGTATTTGCTGCCCGTCGGGCAGGTTGTAACAGCGATATGTTGGCGAACGTCAGCATTCACCGACATATCGCATTGGCTGTGCTGCACAACCGGTGGACAGATATGTCTGCAAACATATCTGACCATCGGCAGGTGTGTATATAAATCACATAACCTGTAAATGCTAGCAATTGGTTTTCCTACTTACAGTATGTCAGTGTCTCACTTCAATAATTTATGAACTAAGGATTATGATCCTGCTACCTAAGCAGTTACTAGCTGTATACACCTAATGCAGGACAGTGGATGACAGAAATCCACATCACTGTCATGTGACTAAGGGTCACCAGCTCATATATAACACCTACGATTTGCCACTACTGTAAACCAGCAATAATAGTAATTATAAGTAATATATAACCCCTTAGTTTAGTCAGATTTGGGCACAGACACCTCCCAACATGTACACCTACTAAATTGGGACAAAACACCACTCTCTATGCCCAGAAATGCCCACTTTCAGCTGAGCTCTGCCCCTACTGAGATCTATGAAAAATCCTAAATGTGCAAGCAACAAAGTACAACAAATAACAATAACAGCGCACTTAACTTTCTCCTGATGCGTGGCTGGTCCATGGCGGCACCCTAACTACTCTCTCTACTCCCTACTCCCTCCTCCCCTACTACTATATACACTAAAATACTAATATACTAAACTAAAGATAATAAAAATATAATAAAAAGAAAACTGAATAAAACTAATACTAAATAAACTACTATATATACTAATATACTAAACTAAAGATAATAAAAAATATAATAAAAAGAAAACTGAATAAAACTAACACTAAATAAACTACTATATATACTAAAAAAATGATATACTAACTAAATATAACACTAAAACTATACTAAATAAATAAATGCCTAAAACTAACACTAAGAAAATGATAATAAAATAAAATCAAACTTAACTATCACTAACAATACTATAAATATACCACCAGCACCAGACAACGCAACAGAATAACCTCTAGTGTTCTGCCCTGGGTTACCACTTATTGTGTAACAATAGACCATTGTGATTTCATCACACAGACATTAGCAGCAGCCATACAGGCAAATATATGTATTCAATAAAGTATCTGACTATGATTAGAGGTAAGCAGGGGCAGGATAGCATACCGCCTATCTGCCCTAAGTTTCAAAGCCCAAAAGGGGTAATATTTCAATGAAATTGGTCAGTTTTGCACCTCGGCACAGAAAAATAAATATCTATAAGAGAGGTGCACTATAAAGACAGTGATAGCTGCCATACAGAGCAGTAACGCAGAGGCAGAGTAACAACAGAGCAGCTGAGGCAGTTGCTTAGGGACCCCAACACAAGGGAGGCCAACACACATAGCTACATTACCAGTGTGGGGGGCATATGTGGCATACTGTATGTAAACTGGGGATTCTGTGTGGGATAATGGAATCTTGGGGCACTACATTGTGTTTAACACATTTGTGGTACTGGGAGTATTTACACATAATAACATCGCCAGTATATCTTACTGACAATTTTATCAGTAGGGGCCCACAAATATTAATCTGGCCCTGCAATTACCAGCAATGCATCACTTCTGTGACTACGAGAACAGATAACCCCACATTTGGGCAGTAATATACACCACTCCTCAGGGGTGTATCTAGGGATCTGAGCGCCCCTGGCAAGGTAATGGACTGATGCCCCCCTCTCCCCATAATTTCAGGAAGTGCCCCCAGTAGTAGTCCCCTCTATGCAGTGCCCCCAGCAGTAGTCCCCTATATGCAGTGCCCCCAGTAGTAGTCCATCCGATACATTGCTCCCAGTAGTAGTCCCCCCTATACATTTCCCCCAATAGCAGCCATCCCCCCATAACGTACCCCCAGTAGCGGCCCCCCCAATACAATGCCCTCAGTAGCAGCCGCCACCCCCATAATATGCCCCCAGTAGAGGCCCCCTATACAGTGCCCCCAGTAGAGGCCCCCCTATACAGTACCCTCTAGTAGTCACACTCCTCCCCCTGTGCTGTGCCAGAAAAAAAAAACCACACACACCGAAAAAAAAAAAAATAGCAACTTACCTGATCCCCGCTCCTGCCGATGCCTGCCACTGTCCACTCCTCTGGGCCCGCTCTCGCTCTGCACTATGGGACGGGAAAGACATCATGACATCTCTCCCATTACCCGCTGCAGGGGGAGCCGGAAGGCGGAGCTCATGAGTGAGCTCCAGACGGCTCCCTCCATGGACGCAGCAGCCAATGAGAGCCTACCTGACTGTCATTGGCTGGCTACTATAACAAACACACCGCCGCCGCTGGCAGCTGTGTGTGTTTATTACTGTGTAGGGCAGACCGCTTTCACTGCGGTCTACCCTACACTTGTGGGGTCCGGGGGACTAGCAGGGCTAGTTCAAGCCCCTGGGGTAGTCCACCCATTGGCTGCTGGTGGCACTGCCGGATGGCGCCCCCCCTTTGGCCGGCACCCCTGGCGAGTGCCATCCTGGCTAATGGGTAGATACGCCCCTGACCCTAAGTTGCCAAGTGCTATTATATTCCCACTAATTATGTTTAGCACTCCTGCACTTCTCTTTCTCCGAGCATAGCTAATCCACTGATCTCCTGCTCATTGTATGAGATTGAAAAGCATTACAATTGCTTCTGTTTACATTATGATTATCCCATATTAGCTGAGACAGATTGCGTCTGACAGGTGGACTCCACTAAAGTATTATGTTATCGATGTAAATTCTCTTTATTTGTATTATTCACGTTTAGGAAGATTAGTCTCCAGACTTTTTGTTGTGTGATAATAACTGCACTTTATCATAGCTGCTCTTTACAATTTTTTTTACTAGCTTTATTAAAAATTTCAAAATCACAACTAATTGCTGCTTGGTTCATTTTAAGTTTTGCTCATTCTCCCTCACTCTCCAGTCCGCCTTCATTCTCCCCTTAACTTTTCCTCCTTAGGTGATACGGTGTGTTCTGGCCCTTACAGATTGTATTTACCAGCCTAGTTTGCATAAATTATAATTCAAAACATTTTTCTGCCGACCTCACACCCACTTAAACCAAGATACCTCCATTCCATAGTAACACTTTCCAACAAAAGTTCTGGTCATGGGACTGGAAAAGTACAATGGCAGTGCCCCTTGTGCCCCAGTAGTAAGCCCCTTATATAGTGCCCCCAGTAGTAGTCCCCCCATACAGTGCCCCCAATAGTGGTACCCTTTATGCAGTGCCCTTTAAACAGTGGCCCCAGTTGTAGTCCCCCCCCTATGCAGTACCCCCAGTATTGCCCTTTATATAGTGTCCCCAGTAGTGGTCCCCCCTCTTGTAGTGCCCCTAGTAGTAGTCCCCTCAGTGGAGGTTCCCCCCTATGCAGTGTCTCCAGTATTTCCCCCCCCTTGTAGTGCTCCCAGTAGTAGCCCCCCCCTTGTAGTGCCCCCAGTAGTAATCCCCCCTTGTAGTGCCCAGTAGTAGTCCCCCCTTGTAGTGCCCCCAGTAGTAATCCCCCCTTGTAGTGCTCCCAGTAGTAATCTCCCCTTGTAGTGCCCCCAGTAGTAGACCCCCTTGTATTGCCTCCAGTAGTAGCCCCCCCTTGTAGTGCCCCCAGTAGTAGCCTCCCTTTTAGTGCCCCCAGTAGTAGCCCCCCTTGTAATGCCCCAAGCAGCAGCCCCACATTGTAGTGCTCCCAGTAGCAGCCCCCCTTGTAGTGCCCCCAGTAGTAAATCCCCCCTTGTAGTGCCCTCCCCCGCAGTAGAGACGTAATAAAAATTAAAAAAAAAACACTTACCTGAAACTTCGCTCCTGCTCCTGGTTCCGCCACCGCTATCAGCTCCTACGTCAGTCCTCCAGGCCACTTTGCATTATGGGAGATACGTCATGACGTCTCTCCCATTACCCACTGCGGGAGCCGGAAGCTGCCCGGCTCCTGCAGTCTGTCTGACTCTGTCTGTCTGACTCTCATCAGCTGCTAAAGCAAACACACAGCTGCCGTCACCGTCGGCTGTGTGTTTGTGCTGACCGTTCGGTCAGTGATACACACGCGGTGCAGCTATGTCACAGAGACACAGTCTGCCTGCGTCCTGCATGGTACGCAGCTGAGGCGCCCAACACTATGTGGCGCCCTACGCAGCTGCGTACCATGCGTAATGGGAGAACCGGCCCTGTGTGTAATCCCAATTTTCATCAAATTGGGATGATTTTACTATGATACTCAGGGCCTGATTTTGAGTCGATATTCTAGTCCGATATTCACGCAAGTGGCCAATGTCCTTTTGTCTGTACATGCATCCAAGTAGCACGTGCATACAGAGTCACAGCACAGATTTGGACGCACAGTAGCAGAAATGTACGGAGCGTTCCTCGGTGGTAACTGGGAGGTAATGGGGGTGGCTAAAAAGGTGAGATGTAACTTCTTAAGTGGTATTGTAGTGTGTATGGACGTTGCGTCTCACATTTGGACGCACAGATCTGCGTCCGGGAAGAGCTTTGTAGCAGCTTTAGAATAAAATCGCAGACGTGGTTGTGGCAAAACACCCAGGAGCAGCCAACTTGGAATCACCAAAATCACTCGCCAAGCCCACTAATTATACCATGACTCAGCCTGTTAAATTAATACAATTTACATAATGAGACCCATGTAGATTTGGATTAAACACAGCTAGAAGGGGTAAATTTGCACATTGGTGAAACCATGTTGTGCTGCAGGGGAGGCAAAGTCAAAATACTTCAAAGGCCGAGGCACTTCCAATGAAATGTTCCCCTACCAACTGTACACTATACCCAAAATTCTCATTTAACTGGAATACAGATATCATATCTACAGGTGGTATTTTGGGCCTCATTCAGAGGCGGTCGGAGGATGCAAGCGGTCGCTCAGAATCTGGGCGGCCGCTTGCATCCTAACCGCCTGCCTCTGTTGCGGTCGTTAGGCTGTGGGTTAACACCCACAGTTCTAACGACCGCTCCGGTGATGGTCGCGATGGTCAGAGACCATCGCGACCATCGGGGCTTACGACGAGCCGGAAGCTCTCCACTGACATCACTAGTGATGTCAGTGGGACCTCCCCCAAACGGTAGGCGTTCCCATAGGAACGCCTCCGTTTGGACTGCCACCACCCCGGCCCGTCTTCCAAACGAGGCGAGCTGTCAATCAACATCGACAGCTCGCCCCCTTTGGATCGAGACCCGCTACGACCGGCGCTGTCGGTCATAGCGGGTCTCACGCATGCGCACGACGGCGCCGGCGTGCGCATGCTCTGTGGGGTGCCATCGACCCGGTCCGAGCGCATCGGCGCTAACGACCGGGTCTGAATGACCCCCTTAGTCCCAACAAAGCTTCAAAAAAATGTACCCCTTTTGTTGTAGAAATTGTAACAGTATTGCTTCTACCATTATCCTCTTTTGAAACTGGAGACCTAATTGATGGGCTCCTGAATAATGACTAAAAGTAGCAGCCCCTGCGGTATACAATCGGGACACCGGCTGCCTTAATACCAGCAGCCGGCTTCCCGACTGTCATATTCCGGCGAGGGTGAAATTTCCCCCACACCGGGAGACAGACGCCCGGCATCCCTTCGATCGGGATGCGAGCGGACAGCTGCGGGGGGGAGGGTTAGGTTTAGGGCATTAGGGGGGGGACTTATGGTTAGGCACCCCCCTCGGGAGGGTTAGGGTTAGGCTAGGGGGAGGGAGGGTTAGGCACCCCCGGGGGGGGACTTAGGGTTAGGCGGCGGGGAAGGGGGGGGTTAGGGTTAGGCACTTAGAGGGGGGATTAGGGTTAGGCACTTGGGGGGGAGATTAGGGTTAGGCACCCCTAAGGAGGGTTAGGGGGTTAGGCTAGGTTAGTATATACTTACCTTAGGACGATCGGGATTTCCAGCGCTGTCGGGCTTCCGCTGCCGGGCTCTGCTCACCTGTCGGTCGGCGGTATTTCATACCGATTCTGCTCCTGCAGCTCTGGCTAATGGTAGAATGTTTTCCCATAGGTGCACCTTTAAAAGTCCACTAAACGGTAATATTGTAATTTACAGATATGAACCATGGAGGAAAAATATTTTGTTCAGTATTACCCGAACATTCTGTTGCAGCTCTGTTAATAAGTATGGTATTACCCCAATATACAGCTGAACTGAAGCCCCTCCTACTTACACCCTATGGTAAGCAGTGGCGGGCTGGGCCGGGGGGCAGGGTGCCATGTGCCCCCCCGGGCCACAGCGTCATGCGGGCCGCGGGCAGTCTGTGTCACTGTGACACAGACTGCACCGCGTGTGTAGCTGTTCGGTCAGCGCTACACAAGTGACAAACACACAGCCGCTGGCACTGGCAGCTGTGTGTTTGTTTTGATCAGCAGCCAATTAGAGTCTGTCAGACTCTCATTAGCCGCTGCTGCGCCCACTGCAGGAGCCGCTCCATTTTCCGGCTCCCGCAGTGGGCAATGGGAGAGGCGAGATGATGTCATGATGTCTCTCCCATAATGCAGAGCGGCCCGGCCCGGGAAGGACAGACGGAGGAGCAGACGGCGGGATCGGGGATTGAGGTAAGTGTTTTTTTTTATTTTTTTATTACGTGTGTCTACTGGGGGGGTGGGCTGGCACTACAAGGGGGAGACCACTACTGGGGGCACTGCAAGGGGGGGACTACTACTACTGGGGGCACTACAAGGGGGAACCACTACTGGAGGCACTGCAAGGGGGGGGACTACTACTACTACTGGAGGCACTGCAAGGGGGGACTACTACTACTACTGGAGGCACTGCAAGGGGGGGGACTACTACTACTGGGTGCAATACAAGGGGGGGACTACTAATACTTGGGACACTACAAGGGGGGGATTACAACTACTGGGGGCACTACAAGGGGTGAACCACTACTGGGGGCACTACAAGAGGGAGGGATTACTACTGGGGGCGCTACAAAAGGGAGACCACTACTGGGGGCACTACAAGGGGAGGGGACAACTAATAGGGGCTAGGGGCACTGCATAGAGGGGAGGGGACTACTACTGGGGGCACTGCATCTAAGGACCACTGCTGGGGGCTCTATAAAAAGGGCAATACTGGGGGTACTGCATAGGGGGGAGACTACAACTGGGGCCACTATTTAAGAGGCACTGCATGGGGGGTGGACTGCTACTGGGGGCACTATATAAGGGGCACTGCATAGGGGGTACCACTACTGGGGGCACTAGATAAGGGGCTTACTACTGGGGGCATAAGGGGCACTGCACAGGGGGGATCACTACTGGGGGCACTGTTTAAGGGGCACTGCATAGGGGGATCACTACTGGAGGCCTGCATAAGGGGGTCCTCTCGGGCACAGGGGGGCACTGCATATGGGCACCACGACGGGGCTGCCCCTAATCTTTATTTTTACTTTACATTAATCCCATATGGACCCGCCTCCTCCCTGGAACACTTGAGGGGGGGGTCGCCGTAGCACGCACGTTCTTCGGGCACCCTGGCTACACGCTACTCTTCTGCCAGGGCCGCCTGCATGCATTTGCCCCCCAGGCTAAAAGTTGCCAGCCAGCCCCTGATGGTAAGGGTATGAGAGAGAGCATCCGAAGACAAATCTCCACCCCTCCAATGGGCTCTGCAGCTTTTAATCTGTTGTGGGAATACAGTAAGTGTAAATGGTGAAGTCTGGCATACGTGACAAGGCTAGGGAGAGCTGAGTGGGTTGACTACGCGTCAAGGGAAAAGTGTGGTGTATGTACAACTCGGTGGTCAAGACCTCCTTCATCTTTCCCAATCAGGCTGCAGGAGACACTCCTGGACAATTGCATTACATCATACAGTTTGGTTAAAGATTACCGTACATCCTCTTTAAATGTTGCATAAGAAATGTTTGCTCTTTCTTCACTAACTAAAACTTGGACCTTATTTTTCCATGATAATATTTGGCTCCCCAAGCAGGATTCACTGTGTTCTGCTGCGTCAATAATGTTTTCTAAAATGGACCTTCTTCCGCCAACTCTGTAGGATCACTCCTTCTTCTTGTTGCACAGTAGATACATTCCTCTATTACTTCTAAACATTTCTGGTGTTATATACAGCATTGCTAACACTGTGTAACAGGAATAAGTATGCAGATCGGGATGCGGTCTCAAAATGCCAACGGCCGGGAAGCCGTCTGATTAAATCCCGGCGTCTAAATCCTGATGCGGGACTGACGTCCGTCTACATCCTGACGCCGGAATCTACACAGATGGCTTCCCTAACGAAGGTAAGCTGGGTACTGTTAGCGCTTAGAGGTGGGGGGGGCAGTTAGGCTTAGGCACCCCCGGGGGGACTCAGGGTTTGACATCACCCCAGGAGGGTTTGGGTGTGGGGAGGCACCAGTGGGGGGAGGATATGGTTAGGCATCACCCTTGGGAGGGTTAGGTTTAGGGTGCGGAGAGGCTGTATACAATCGGGAAACCGGCTGCCTTAATACCGACAGCCGGCTTCCCGACTGTCATATCCCGGCGAGGGTGAAATGCCGGGCGTCTATATCTAAACGCCTGACATTTTCCCAACGCTGGGAGACGGCGCCCGGCATCCTGATCAAAGGGATGCCCGGCGCCGCGAGCCGCGGAGGGGGAGGGTTAGGTTTAGGGCACCGGGGGGGACTTAGGGTTAGGCACCCCCCCGGGAGGGTTAGGCTAGGGGGATGGAGGGTTAGGGTTAGGCACCCCCGGGGGGGACTTAAGGTTAGGCCCTCCCACCCGGTTTAGGCAGCGGGGAAGGGGGGGGTTAGGGTTAGGCACTTAGAGGAGGGATTAGGGTTAGGCACTTGGGGGGGAGGTTAGGGTTAGGCATCCCTAAGGAGGGTTAGGAGGGTTAGGTTAGTTTATACTTACCTTAGTGACGATCGGGATTTCCAGTGCTGTCGGGCTTCCGCTGCCGGGAACTCTGCTTTTGTCGGCCATGCGCTGCCGGGAATCGAACCGGCGGGATTTCATACCGATTCCGGGGAGGGGGGTTTAGGTTTAGGCACCTCCGGAGGGAGGTTAGGGTTAGGCACCACTAAGGGGGGGGAAAGGGGAGGGTTAGGGTACTTACCAGTCCCAGTCGGGATCTTCAGCATTTGGGCTTGCGAAAGCGGAATTTAGTCAGACGGCTTCCTTGCCGTCGGCATTTCATACCCAACCCCTACAGATCACCCAGCAAATGAAAAGTAAATGGCAAGTTTTCTGCAGCTCGAACAGGCAGCACTCTTAGGGAACATTCCAAAATTCATAAATGTTTTCATCCTTAGGTTCTACCCAGCTAAACTAATTACAAATCCAATGCTGACCAGAATACGTCTTCTAATAAAGATATGAATTCCAAGGTTCAGTTTCCTCTTATAAAACACATATTGATGCGCAGAACAGGTCTTGTTAAAGGAAAGGAATTCACTTTGTTAATACTTTATGAAAAAGCCCCACCATCCATTCATAACAACCAGCAAACTGCATTCAGAAAACTATACAAAATGGATAACTATTTCCAGCTGTTAGTGTTAAATTAGAATTGTCTCAAAATGCTAATAGAAAAAATATAATTCTATTTTTATTTTTTTTTTGGTATCTGTCATATAACCTTTTAAACACTGTTTCATATGGATACATTTCTTCACTCCAGTTTGTAAGGTCTTTAATGTCTCAGCCCTGAAATGTCATTACTAACAACAATGTGTATTTAGTGTGTATATTCTGTACCGAAGGCAGGAGCAATAATTCACTTGGAAAGTGACTGGATTTTTTTTTTATATATAGAGCATATGAGGTTATGCTTTAGGATTAAAGAGCAACCAATCGCAATAGCTTCTAGAAGGCTAGTGTGAACAAACGAATGACTACTGAGATCATATTGGTTGATATAACTTACAACAATGAGGACTGCTTGCAGACATCTATTAAATAAGGCCATTTCCTCCTATGTGCTCTCATTTATCCTCACAGGGCCTGATTCACAGTTGTACTGTATGCAATGTGAATAAAAAATAATAAATAACTAAGTTCACTAGTGATTATTATCCACACTACCTAAGAAAGTATAAAATTAGTGTAAGACTATATAGTAGTATAAATTAATTACCTAGGGAAATTAAGCAGCATAAGCATTATCCTAAGTGGCATACATTATAGAGTAACAGTCTGTTTAAGAATAATAATAATAATATAGTGATACATCATGCCTAATACTTATTAGATTATATAAAACTCTACCACCTATTGAATAGGGGGGCCTAGTAAGAAGAGAATAGGTCATATGATAGTATATACCAGAAATGACCTTTCAGATCGTAGTTTTTATAAGATTACTATATCATAGACAAACACTATAATTTACTTTGCTGGATCTGCCCAATCTCGTCTGATCTTGGAAGCGATACAGCAATAGGCCTGGCCAGAACTTGGATGGGAGACCACCTAGGAATACCAGGTGCCGTAGGTCAGTCTACACTGGAGGAGAATTGGGACAGCACAAGGGATGATAACTAATGGATTGTATACACTTAAATACCATTACTTTATGGAATGGAGACAATAGGATACCCATACCATGTGTGTTGTGTGTAATGCAGAATTGTTGTAATATTTTCGCCGTCTAGCTCGGTAATATATTTAAATCCGAGTATCAACATAGTAGTAAGACTACAATGTTTTAAACATGGTCAATGCTAAATTTCACTTAATTATGCATAAAAGTACCTCATAATTTTATATGAATACAATAAAAGTTACATTTTAAACTCATTTTCTATATGAAATTTTGTCCAAAGTGTGCCCCAGCTAAGAGCCTTTCTTTTTTCTGTGTGTCGTTGTATATTATCTTATAGGCTTTGGGAGCACCACCAACACTATAAATTCTGATATTTTGAGAAATGTATAATGGTTGGTCTATTTGCACTAGTTATTAATATATCATTTTTCACATTCTGGCTCTGTGCGGAATCTTCTCTCCTTCTTGTTCGAAAGTGATATGTATGTGCACTGCACCTACAGGAGAGAGGAGGGCCGGGAACTGGGCTGGTAAGTATGGTATGGTGGGGTGGTAAGTATAATGGGTTGGGAGGAGACGTGTGGGACAGGAGTGGCCGGGAAGAGAGGAAGCGGGACAGAGCTTCTGAGGGGCCGGGCGGCTGAAATGACTCGGCAGATGACAGGTCCATTTATTTACAAGTTTCAAAAAAATGAGCATCCTCCTACTAATAATGGCTCTGTCTACTATAGGACGCAGAGTCTAAGCTGGTAAAATTATTCAGCAGAGCCCGCTGTGAAGCTGGATGGACTTGGCTGCTATAGTGACCAGGTTGTATTTTATATAGTTAGTTAGTCACAAGGGGTAACATAACAATGCAAGATGATAACAGCCATTTTTCAAACACAGCCTGTAAAATTACAGAAGCTGATTGGTTGGTACTTTATCTCTCTCCAAGCTTTGATAAATCTCCCTCAAAGTGCGGTACCCAACAGTTGTGAGGTATCACTTAACCTTTGTCCCAGTGCAGCTGCTGCTATTGCAGGTACGATGGCCACCGCGCCTGTTGGATACTGCGCACCCCAGGGACAAGTGCATAGAGGGGCACATGTGCAGTGTACAGGCAGGAAAAAGGAAGAGAGGAGGAATGATCATGGAATAGTGAGCCAACAGCGGGTGACATGACATAGAAGCTTCTGGAAGCAGCAGCACATGGCTCAGGTGTGACAGTTTTGGTCAGTTACACGGAGTCTGAGGTAACCAACATGAGAGACAGACCTGGAGTGACAAAGAAGTAAAAGCCAGAGAGACAGAGCATTAGGTAAGACAGGAAGGATAGAGTGCCCCTCCATACAGAACCAAAGAAGTCAGAAAGATAAGCCTAAAAACAAATCCAGAGAGTCAAGCTTCAGTTAACAGAGTCTGGGACTTATAGTGCCACAGTCAGTTACAGTATCACAGTGTATTATGTACCTACCTTCCTGGATTGCCATGATCCAAAACAAATGACGTTTTAGTTAGGTTAAATGGACCTTTATTTATTCCAGAATCATACTGAACAGCGGTACTATAGATAGGACTGTAGGATTTTTTTTTTTTACTTAGTAGACTGTGGGGTCTATGTACTAAGCAGTGTTAGGAGACAGAGTGAAAAGTGATAAGGTGCCAGCCAATCAGCTCCCAACTGCCATCTCACAGGCTGTGTTTGAAAAATGACAGTTGGGAGCTGACTGGCTGGCACCTTATCACAGACTTATCACTTTTCACTCTGTCTCTTATCACTGCTTAGTACATAGACACCTGTAAGATTTTGCAGATATAGATTTGTAGAGTAATTGTGAGATCTAGTTATTGTTGTATTTAGTGTAAAGTGTTATTTATATAATTGTAATATTACGTTACTGAATGGAGGTTTGCTGTTTTAGATAGATTGTGCTGGAACAAACTACCCATTGTTTGCTGCATTATAATTTGAATCCCGATAAACCATTTTCAGTACCACTTTAAGTAAGTGACCCATTCTAACGTACCTCTGGGTATAAAAATACTTGTCTACATTTTATCTGACATTGTCTGTGTATGGTTGGAGAACCCTTGCCTCTCTGCCAGGATGTGGACTGAACCTAGAGTTGCCACTGAAGGAAGAAGTGAGTAGATGGCTTAACTCTAGAGCTAACTACAGCTTACACCCATACTGCACCATCTATTTTCTCACCTACTCAGTGTATCACACTAGCAAAACATTGTTTCATATTTCCAACCAAATGTAGTCACCCGCGCATGCAGGGGGGTTTCCGAGTACCTAGAAACCCCCCTGCCCGCCACTCCATCGCAGCCCAGCTTAACAATATATTTTTTTTGTGTAAAGACGTGAGCCGGCAATTGTCCCTGGCTGAGCTGCCTGTAGGGAGAGCTGAAGCGCTTGCGCACAGCTCCTCCCGGGCAGTTCCCATAGGGCACCGCGCACCAGCATTGTGGGAGGCTGAGACATCGGATCCTGCTGCGTGACAGTGACTGACGCTCTCTCCCAGAGCCTCAGCACAGGTGGGTGTAATGTTTTACATGTGGGGGGAGCCGGTGGTGGTGGTGGGGGGAGGGTGATCTTTGTCAGTGTTCCAGTCTGTGTGTGTATAGGCTTTGTCAGTGTGTGTGTGTGTGTGTGAGTAGGCTTTGTCAGTGTGTGTGTCAGTCTCTCTGTGTGTGTATAGGTTTTGTCAGTGTGTGAGTGTGTATAGGCTTTGTCAATTCAATTTAAGGCAAAATCATTAGTCATTTCTGCAGATCACTGTTGCTTGTTTCTTTGTAGTGTGTATGTATTGTATAGGCTTTGTCAGTGTGTGTGTGTATATAGGCTTTGTCAGTGCAGTGTCTGTCTGTCAGTGTGTGTGTGTGTGTATAGGTTTTGTCAGTGTGTGTGTTTATGCTTTTGTCAGTGAAGTGTCTATCAGTGTGTGTGTATGTCAGTCTGTGTGTGTGTGTGTGTGTGTAGGCTTTGTCAGTGTGTGTGTGTATAGGCTTTGTCAGTGCAGTGTCTGTCAGTGTGTGTGTATAGGCTTTGTCAGTGCAGTGTCTGTCAGTGTGTGTGTATAAGCTTTGTCAGTGTGTGTGTGTATAGGCTTTGTCAGTGCAGTGTCTGTCAGTGTGTGTGTTTAGGCTTTGTCAGTGTACGTGTGTATATGCTTTGTTAGTGCAGTGTGTGTGTTAGTGTGTCTGTCAGTGCAGTCTGTGTCAGTGTGTGCGTCTGTGTGCGTGTATATGTCACTGTGTATGTTTGCGGTGCCGCCTTTTTATTTCTTCAAGGAGCTGAAAAGCTCCATATAAATAAAGGGCCTGATTGAGAGCCAGACGCTCTGACAAGAGTGCTCGCTCTGAATCAGGGCCCTCCTACCTAATATTGGAGCGGCCTCCTGGCCGCTCGCATAGCTATGGGTGACCACCCACAGCTTATTCGAGCGGCCAAAAAGATGGTCGCGATGGTCAAGACCATCGCGACCATCGGGCTTGCGACAAGACACTGTGGTAGGGTCTCGCTGCTGCAAGCCCAGGAGTGCTTTTGGCTCTATCAGAGCCAAAAGCACTCCCACTGACATCACTAGTGATGTCAGTGGGGCCGGCCCCAGACGGTAGGTGTTCCCATGGGAACGCCTCTGTCTGGGCAGCAACGCCCCGGCACGCCCACCAAAGGGGGCGTGCTGTCACTCACCATCGACAGCACGCCCCCTTTGGTGCGAGACCCATAGCGACGGCCTGGCCGTCGCTATTCGGGTCTCGCGCATGCGCACGATGGAGCTCCCTCCGTCGTGCGCTTGCACACTAGGGCACCATCGACCCGCTTGTGAACGCTCAGCGCTCGCGAGCGGGTCTGAATCAGGCCCATAGTCAAGTAGACTCCAAATAAAAAAGTTCAACACCCGGGGTGCAGATCCTAAGAACTAAGCAGACCGCTCAGTCTTGAACATACAATTACATACAGGCAGCGCTCCTCAGGTACTCAATAATCCAAGCTTGTTAATCCATTACTGTGCAATGTTTCAGATGCAATTATTACATATTTCTTCAAGGCATTGACGAAATATGTAATAAATTCGTGTGTGAGCATTCTTTGAGCAGCGGCATAATACATTTATCCTCTGGGATAAAGCTGTGAGGTATAGTATATGTATATATATTATGGTATTTTATGGTCCCTTTTATGGTGTATTTATGGTGGTGGCGGTTCAGTAGGCTTTGGGACAGGACACTCAGGTTTTTCACAGCAGACACTTTCTGAACTTTTTCTTGCAAAGCAGGTAAACTGTGTTTGCCATTCACTTCTGTTTGACAATTGTAATTAGATTCAAATAGTTGGCTAATAATAATTACCGGGGCAGCGAGAGATTTGGCGGGTTCATGGCCCAAGCAGTCACCCACCCTTCGCTACATCTCTTTACACCTAAAAATCACAATTGAGCATAGCAGTGCCTCCCTAAGATTTGTCATAGCCTGACACTGCTAATCAAACGTTTTTCATTCTCTGTACAGGAGACTCTATTTATTACATATACTTTATCACTGGTAGGGTTAATGCAGGGCGTAACTAGGTTTGTAAGGGCCCCTACCGATGTGTCCACATACATTTTACCTCCGTCCGTTGCAAGTCGTGTTAAACATAACGCGCGAGTGCCGTGTCAAGGTGCGAGAATCTTTTCGTGCTACTTTTTACTTTCAAATGCATCTTATTCGCAAAGCAATGCAAATAGGAAGCATAATGGTATGCGGCATGCCTATATTCTATGTGCGACTGCGGGTGTATCTGCATGCGAAACACTACATTACAGTGTCAGCGGCTGTGACACTGTAAAGTAGCATTTCGCATGCAGATACACCCGCAGTTGCACACAGAATGCAGGCATGCCACATATCATTTTAATCAGCAGAAGCTGCTTTTGCGTCCTATTTGCAAAGCACATTTGATGGTAAAAAGTAGCACGAAAAGATGTTGACACTACCGAGTCATGGCATGGCGGGACTAGAAGGGCTGTTTAACGCGCAAGGAAGTAAGATGTATGTGGACACATCTATATGTACAGTAAAACCCAATGGTGCAAAATTTATATAACACATGTAACTTTGACAAAGAAGATGGGGCCCCTCTCAGCTCTGGGCCCCAGAGCTGTAACTATCCTGGCACCTATGGTAGTTACGGCCATGGGTTAATTTGGTTATCAATTTGAAATGCGAGCGGACCAGCTAGGAGCAGTAGTTCTCCAGACAGCAAGTTAATACAAGGTATAAGGCACATTGGCCAAGGTACATGTGGTGTTAAATATGTAGCACAATTGTGGGTGCTGGTGGCGGTTAGTCCATACGTGGTGCAGCTTAACCAGTTCTTAGATTTATTGGATCAGGCAGAACACCAAGTAGCATATGCAGGCCCGGCGACAGGGGGGTACAAAGTGCACCCCCATCCATCGAGGTTCAGAGGGGCCGCGACTGCTAAATTTAATTACATGTGCAAACAGACTCCGCCAGCCGTCTGGGCCAGCACAGTGCGGTACAACTGGACACATAAACAAAAAAAGCCGCCCAGGTAATCTCCCTGGTGGTGATGGCTTGGCAGCATCCTTCACCGGCAGATGGAGCGTGGCCAGGTGTGCAGTGCACATATGCTAAGGTAATGGACGCCGCCTCATCATAACGTATGACGTTGCGCCCGCACTGGTACTTCTGTACCTGCCTGCCTCCCTCCTTACCCTGACCGCAGCAGCCAACGAACTGGAGGAGGCAGTCCCAAGCGGACATCATGGCCCAGATGACATTGACTGCAGACACCATCCCCAGCCCAGGGGCAGCCGCAGCCCTGTCAATATAGTTTTGTGGTAAGTGACTTTTTACTTTATTTTCATATAAATCAGTTAATATATATATATATATATATATAGAGCGAGATAGAGATATATATATATATATATATATATATATATATATATGTGGTATGTATATATATATATATATATATATATGTGTGTATGTATATATATAGTAACTGCCCCGGGAGTTTTAAGGCTAGGCATCACCAAGGGAGGGTAGGGTTAGGGGAGGAGAAGGGTAGGGTTAGCCTACTTACCTGCCCCATTGGGCTTCTGCGGCTTCGGGAT
This sequence comes from Taudactylus pleione, assembly GCA_031769625.1. Classification (NCBI taxonomy): domain Eukaryota; kingdom Metazoa; phylum Chordata; class Amphibia; order Anura; family Myobatrachidae; genus Taudactylus; species Taudactylus pleione. The sequence goes on along the minus strand of JAUIMM010000200.1, from coordinate 6,220,872 downwards.
TCCAGTGTCTACATTTCATATATACAGCCGCCAGGATTTCATACCCAACCCATATATATATATATATATATATATATATATATATATATGTGTAGGGGGGTTTCATGGGCGCATCAGTGTACCGGGCCCCAAGGTTTCTGTTGCCGGCCCTGAGCATATGACACAGGGTTATCACAGGTGTAACAGCGGTATGCAGAATATGTAAGAAACAGCAGCCTGGAGTTTAGGGCGTTGCTGAGCATTGTAGCGTGCCAGGATTGCGGTAAATACATCGTAGGATGGCAGCAGTGGTGTCCTACACACTAGCAGTGGTGATACAGTGCATTTGCTGTTTGATATTGTGGCTTTGTATGCTGCGAGTATCCTGGGTCTAATCATGGAACACCAGGGAGTAAAAATGTGCAGAGACGCCGCCATGCGCATTAGAACACCTCAGACATTGGACCTGTCTGACTCTGGGAGGTCCTAGTGACCGCCAAGTCAACCTATCTTGTCAGGGTACTGGGAGGAGACCGCGCAGGAGCGCACTACTTCCAGCAATGTAGCCATGATTGTATTGTTATTTGTCACTGCCCATTTGTCACATTGTACTGTTGTTTTTTCTGTTGATCCATGTTGTCCATATCCGGGGAACTAGTAACAGGACAGGAAAGTACAGGAACAGTGTTCTCTACTGCATAAGTTAGTCTATATGGATTTTACAACACTGAACATACTTGAAATTCCAGTCTTATTTATCGTTGAAGTTGTGAGCATAGAACAGGAAATTCCTTTCACAGACTTTGTCAGGATGATTAATTTATCTCTGCAAATGATAGCTCTACAGACCCATAACAGTGCATGCTACTGGATACAGCACTTTACACACTGACATCTAAGTTACTTGCCTACTGATTCATGTAATCCTGCTGCCATTTACTACTGAAAGAACGTTATTGTCTCTGAGTACTACAAAGATGCTGAGATTCAATTCCAATAATATGAAACTCAAGTGTCAATATTCTACAGAAAACAATGACAGTATACTGCAGAAAATAGCAGCCCTGGGAATGGTATAGTATTGTATTTGGGATAAAAGGAACTGCTCTCTGTGTTCTATGTACTGTATGTTGTTTATATTATGTCTGTCTGTCTGTCTATCTATGCGATTAACAGCCCCTTTTTTGCACAAGAATGCAGCTTCTCCCGTACTAAGTGCCAGGCGTGCTGCAGTATGGGGCGCCCAGCACATGTGACCAGCCCCGAGGCCCTACTTTGAGCGGATTTCTGTTCCCACCTCAGGAAGGTGTGAACAGAAATCCACGATAAGTGCAGCTTAAACTGAATAACTCCGCGGGACATTAAATGGGAGATAAATTCCCACAAACAATTTAATCACCCCCTATCTATCCATCTATTTATTGCAAAAACATTGAACCTCACTCTTTTTTTGTGAAATAAAAATATAGAATTGTAATTAATATTATTAACTAATAATAATAAATGCCACGTGCCAAAAAGCTGCTCCTAATTTGTGCTTGTTGGAAAATCAGACGAGGAGGAGACTCATCTCCCACTCTCCTTTCAGCTTCATGGGATCCAGGATACTCCAGACTCTGAAGGTGAACATTAAAGCGGTGAGGCAAGAGGTCTAAAAGACATGTTTAGGAGGTTTTGTGCCATCTAAGTGACGTGTGTGGGGCTGAGGCTTGATTTATGATCAGCATTTTATTGGACATATGGAATCTGAGGACATGTAGTGGAATTTGATGGACATATAACAGACATGTGGAGAGACCTGATGGGCATAGAAAATACATGTAGGGATGTCTGAGGGCAAGTTGGAGGATGTGATTGGCATATTAAACATGGGAAGGTCTGAGAGTATGTGAGGGGATCTGATGGCCCTTGAAATGGCAATTGTGTTGTTCAGGTGACATATATGAAGGTCTAAGGGGCATGTGGGATGGTCTGATGGCATATTGGGAGAATGGAAAAACATTTAAGTTGTATGTACTTCCCCTCCTCTAGACTACCTGCCTTCCAGTTCAGTGACTCAGAATTAGGGATGTGCAGGCTCGGATAGGTTCGAGTTTGCACGTGGAGTTCGGATTTTTCCCTCCAAAAAAAAGGAACTCAGAAAGAGGCAAAACGTCATCTTGCACAGACGAACATCATCATTCCTGGACTTTTGTCCAGGAATGATGATGTTCGTCCATGCAAGATGACGTTTTGCCTCTTTCTGAGTTCCGTTTTTTTGGAGGGAAAAATCCGAACTCCACATGCAAACTCGAACCTATCCGAGCCTGCACATCCCTACTCAGAATAAGCTTACATCCGACTGAGTTTCAATCAAGTTTGACTCTGTAGACTTCTTTTATTTATAGAGAGAAGAGTAACATTCTCCTACTCACAGGACAGCAGTATTCATGTAGAGGTTTTTATAAATCGCATTTGAGTGCATTGCTGCTCGGGGTTCTACAGAATTAGGATTCAGATTACTTCTCATTTACCACTCCCCCCTTGAGATGGAAAGATATTTCTACAAGAATTTGCAGTTAATGTTGCTGGACAAGTTCTGGAGCATCAAAAACAGCTGATCCTTGGGGATTTCAATGCATGGGTTAAAGATTAGCTCTCATACCTTGGCCAAGACCTCCTGTGCACAATGAATGCTCTAGGCCTCACACAAGTCATTCCTTCTGCCACACATAAAAGTGGTCACACTCTTGAACTTGTATTCCAGATTGCATTAGAAGTATCTGAACTAAAAATAAATCCAGTCACATGTTCAGACCACCACTCAATTCGGTTCTCAGTCATAACCCCTTGAAATAGAACTTTATCCATGGTGTTGACCAGGTATCGTCCAAGGAGGGGTATGACTCCCCAAACCTGGATCTCTCTGCGGTAATGGGGGCTTGTGAACATCCTTGTTCCCTAGTCCATTACTATAACAGGGATGTGACAGCTGCAATGGATATTATCGCCCCTGTGCATATACGACCCCGCATACCACACCGTCAAGCCCCTTGGTTTGACAACAGTGTTGGTGAACTGAAGAAAAGGGGACGTAGACTTGAAAGGCAATGGGGGAATACGAACCTGGTAGAGGATAAGTTAAAACTAATCAAACATATTGGAGAATATCATTCAACAATCACCCGTAAGAAAACAGAGTTCCTTTCAAATGAGATCATGACAGCAAACAATAGGCCAGCTGAGCTTTTCAAACTAGCATATCTGCAGCCTGATGAATCCCACTCCCAGTCAAGATGCAATGAGTTTTGCAAAATTCTCTGCAGATAAAGTATCTTCCATCTGGGCTGGAATCCCTACAGTGTCATCAGTGGAGTGCCAAACTACCAAGGCCTGCCAAGGCAAGCCATCTTTCTCCGTGGAACAGCTTTGACATAATGGATGTAAAAAGACATCGCTAAAATTACCTGAATGTTGCGTCCCACCACCTGTGATCTGGACCCTGCCTCAACAAAGCTTGTAATAAGGTGTATGGACATGATTGGCCCTGTATTTGCAAAAATAGTTCAATGCACTTTGCAGACAGGCATTTTTCCTGAACCGGGCAATTGTTAGACTACTTCTTAAAAAAACATAATTTAGACCCTGACTGCATGACCAACTATAGACCAGTATCAAACCTTCCTTTTCTAGGAAAGGTTATTGAGAAAGTGGTGGCATCTCAACTAGAAACCCGCCTGTCAACCCATGATATTTATGATCCATTCCAGTCAGGATTCAGTAGAAGACATAGCACTGAAACAGCCCTGGTATGTGTGCTTAATGATATTATTATGGCAAAAGACAGAGGTGACTATTCAATCTTAATCCTTCTGGATCTCTCTGCAGCATTTGGTACCGTGGACCACAGGATTCTAATTGAGCGCCTGAAAATTTACTGTGGACTGAATGGCACAGTCCTTAGCTGGTTCAAATAATTTCTCACTGGCAGGTTGCAGAGATTTTCTTCTGGAGTATACTCAGCATCACCAGTGCCACTGCCCTGTGTTGTCCCACGGGGATCAATACTATCTCCAATGCTTTTTGCAGTATACATGCTACCACAGGGTGAAATAATCAGACATCTTGGCCTGGTCTACCACTGCTATGCAGATGATAATCAACTGTATTTGTCCTTTGCTCCAGGTACTGAGTACCCAATACCAACCCTAAATGGCTGTCTTGCCGAGCTCCAGGAGCGGATGAGTGCCAGTTGGCTGCGACCGAACCCTGATAAAACAGAGGTCCTTATGATAGGCCACAGGACAAGGCTGCAGCATAGCCAAACAACAGGACTTACTCTTGGGGATTCAGAACTAAAAGACACTGAACATGTGCAGAAACTTGGTGTTGTCCTGGATAGTGACTTGAAACTTAAACATCAGGTATCAGCCACAATCAAATCCTCATTCCTTTATGTGAGGAACATAGCCATAATCAAGCACTTAATTCCTCCAGAAGATCTGGATAAAGTCATACATACATTTATATCATCATGCATTGACTACTGCAACATTCTCTACCTGGGTCTCCCAGCAAAAGAATTGCACTGCTTGCAAATGGTACATATTGCAGCTGCCAGGCTGTTAACCAACCAGCCCTGTTCCATCCACATAACACCCATTCTCTACTCCCTTCACTAGTTGCCTGTAAGATGGCGAATTGTTTTCAAGATTGGCTTACTGACTTTCAAACCCTACATGACCAAGGCCCAAGGTACTTGAAACAGCTTTTGATCCCTTACTGTCCCACTCGAATACTGCGTTACGTTTATTAACAGTACCTAGAGTCTCTCGGAGTTCATTTGGTGGTCGAGCTTTCAGCTATGTGGCTCCAACTACTTCCCCGCACAGTTCGAGAAGCCTCCAGTCTAGAATCCTTCAAAAATAAACTCAATACTTTCCTGTTCATCCAGCATTTCACTAATGTCTCTTGTTAAGCTTGTTTTGTATTTTGTGCTGTAAAAGCAAATGTAAAGCACTTTGAGTCCTCTTAGGTGAGAAGTGCTATATAAATAACATTATTATTATTATTATTAATAATAATAATAATAAGTATTACATTTGTATTTGATTTTCCTCACAAAATGATGCAAGTTTTCTGCATTTAAGTATTTTGGCAGAAATTGGGGTTTAGAGTTTAAGTGTACAAGTATTTTCCTAAATTTCTTTTGTTTCCATCTAAAACAAGCAGAATGAAAATTTGTGGACAGACAAGTAAACTAGGGAAGCTGGCAAATAATAGAGAACTGGCACCACAGACTGCCTTTATTTGAAGAGAGAAGATAGTGAGGACAGCATTATTCACATCCAGAAATCCTTAAATCGTGTTTCTAATTCTATTTCTCTCACAAATTATGAAATTCTTCTTCTATTATGTATTTAGGGATACATTGGGGATGATAGGTTATGGGGTGTACAGTGCACACCGACATAGTATTGGGCACAACTCCTTTGCTTTTCACAAAATGCCTTCATCGTTCTAGCTTAGGGATGGCTATCAACCAACAATGGTTAGCAACCATAAATAGTTTTCCACTGATAATCAATAGTTTTGCCATTGATGGTGGAGAGGTCCGATGGTCCTCTGACATCGATGGGTGAGAATGCGGTAACGTTTTTTTTTTACCAGGTACATAGTTCTGACCACTCAATGTGTCACATATGTCTGCATTCCCTGATTGGTCCAATATCTGCAGTGTGCCACCTCCCACTAAGTCAGAACCGCTGCCTGCTACCGTGTGTGTGTGTGAGAGAGTAGTGATGTCCGTTGATGGTGTAAACCATCAATGGTTTCCTATTGATGGTTACCTACCACCGATGTAAACCACCAGTGAACCATTTGATGACCAGCTCTAGGTGCAGGACCATGTGTACATAAATCTGACGATTGGTTAATTCATTAATGGTGTGTGCATACTTCTCTGCAACTTTTATGAAATACATTCGTTATCTAGATTCCATCTGTGCCTTTTGGCCACAAATCTATATAATTTGGCTTGTGAAATTCTGTTGCCCAAAGATATGATTCTAAAGCAGTTTTCTGAATTAAGCTGTATACAATACGGAGATCACAGCAGATGTATGTTGTCTCTCTGGGCAGAGGAAATAAATAACTTTGGCTGGTATATCACTGAGGGGTCTATTTACTAAGCTGTGTTAGGAGATAAAGTGAACAGTGATAAGGTACCAGCCAATCAGCTCCTAACTGCCATTTTTCAAACACAGCCTGTGACATTACAGTTAGGAGCTGATTGGCTGGTACCTTATCACAGTTCACTTTATCTCCTAACACAGCTTAGTAAATAGACCCCTGAATTTCTAAGGAGAAATGTAACAGAGCGCACAGCTGGTGAAGTTTCTCATAGCAACCAATCAGCTTCTGTCTGTCCTTTTATAGATGTACTTGATAAATGATAGCTAAAAGCTGGTCGGTTGCAATTTCTCCACCTGTCCTCTTTAGAAGGTTTGATACATTTCCTCCCCCCCAAAAAAATCACAGACGGAAGCCTGTAAGAAAGCCCTGGATTTGGTAAGGGTTCAAGGAGGGGGCATACTCGATAGCTATCTGAAGATGAAATGCCTTTAGTATCATTAGAGGACTTTGTTTACATCAAAGAAAAGATAATTGTGTGTGCTACCTAGCTCCTAGTTCTAGAGAAGTGTGAAGAGCTTACAATGAGGGTAAAGATTCGAGCTGAGATATATCAAGCCTTGGAGAGAAGTAAAGTGGATAGAGATAAAGGCCCTCATTCAGACCCGGACGCAAGTGCCCGTTTGTACGTTCGGCGTACGTAAAAAATATGTAAATTCAAGCACTCGCTCGTATTTTCGAACGCAGACAAACATCCTCCCCAAACTCTACCGACCCCTCCTCTAACTAACGAGCGTGCCAAATAGCGAGCGTACATCCCCGAAATGGCTTGAAGGGAACGCACGCACTAGTACTACCCGGAAGTGGGCCTGTCAGATTTCGATTAACTGCTCGTTTATTCTGCCTACTTCCCTCAATCGTATCATGCCAATCAATATATCAATTAGCTTAATTGTTTTTTTTTTTTTTTTAACACAATGCAATAAACTTTAAACTTGTCCGTGTTTGTGTTTACCCGCAGAATACGTACGGCTTAAACATTCGCTTTTATTTGTCAAAATACATGTTAGCCCCAATTAAACAATTGTTTTATTTGTTTTTATCCCCGCATATTTCCCGGGGTTCATGTCTTTATTTAAATTTGCTTACGCATGTCACTGCATCAAGCCTATCATAACTCTCAAGAGATTTCTGGCTCTGTCGAACACATGACTCATACACTAACCAATAGAATTGGTCCTGTTAATTACCCAAATACATTAGCCAATCAAAATAATTTTCGGGTCTTTATTAAAAATGATTTTTAACAAATACACCATTGCCATCATGAGAGCCTCGGCATTCACCAGGCGCGAGCTGCTGGTGCTAACGGAGGTGATGGATAGGCGGATCACCAGCCAGCCTCCACCCATCACCAATCGCGAGAAGCGTTCCGCATATGCGGAGGTACGTGGCCGCCTGCGCTCCTTCGGCTCACGCCGCCAGATCGGCCAGCTGGAGCGCAGGTGGTCGGACCTGCAACGGCGGACGCCCGTTGCTGGCATGCTTTCGCATGCAGATCGCTGAAAGTAAGTTTTAGGGACTGTGGTTTTCATGTTTATCTTTGTGGCCCTAACTGCGTGTGCATGTTTTCATGTATGTCCTATTTATTCATTGTACTCATCTCTGCATGGCCATGTTTTCATGTATGTCCTATTTATTCATTGTACTCATATCTGCATGGCCATGTTTTCATGTATGTCCTATTTATTCATTGTACTCATCTTTGCATGGCCATGTTTTCATGTATGTCCTATTTATTCATTGTACTCATATCTGCATGGCCATGTTTTCATGTATGTCCTATTTATTCATTGTATTCATAACTGCATGGCCATGTTTTCCGATTTGTGTTGTCATAACATAGTGTTTTTCTCGGATTTAGGTTGAAAATAACCACAATTTGTTTGACATATTTTAGGGGCACAGCGAAGACTACGGCGTCATCGTCATCCAAGACGGCTCTCTCAGCCACTCTCCCCAACCCCAAGCCAACCCTCCACAACCCCAAATTCTCATATTTCCCCCTCCTCCCCAGCCTGCCAAGACCCTGTGGCGGATATTTCGGGGCTCCTTCCCCTCCATCCCAATTCCCCCTCTCCTCCAACCACCCCTCTTCGAACTACCCCCTCCCCGGAATCAGAAATCACCCCGACAAGATCTTTGGGGAATGGAGGCACCTCCGAGGAGGACGAGGGAGTGCCTTCTGGAGCTGCCGTTTTTTCGAACGGTATGTTTTTTATTTTGTTTTTTTTGCGCCACAAACTGTATGTAATCATGTGTCGTTCCCTTTTTTAGTGTTTTTTGGTAGACTTTTTGGGAATTTTCGGGTTGTCTTTACCTGTTACTGCTGATTTCACCATACACATATCACACCTGTCGGAATCTATTTTTTGGACTTGTATTTTTGGGCTAGACCATTTTTGGGGGCTGGGTTTTATCGGTGTAATTATGCTTTGTGCCCCAATATTTTCATTTTTGGTTTGCTTGTTTTGGCTTGTTTTTTAATGTGGTTTCATTATTGATGTATTAATCCCCACACTTTTCTAACCCACAGAGGAACAGAGGCGTAGGGCTGAATTAGCCGGCTGTGAGGGCCGTATGCGGGAACACATCATCGGTCTGCTGGTGGTCCTTGACCATATGTCGGTCCTCCTTAGGAACTAGTTTTTTGTTTTATTTTTTCAAAATGTAAATAAATTAATATTTTCAACTTAACGTTCTGTCTCATTCCTTGTTTCAAAATCAGAGATTGTTTACACTGACATAAGTAGACTCTTCTAGCAAGGATTTGCAATTATTGTCACTAAGATTGTGTGTTGTATTTTTAAGGAAAACAGGCACAAGAAACACCTAACAGTAACAATCTCATTTCCCTTTTTTGGTGTTGTCAAAATTATATATTACTACATTTTACAGGTTCCTATTTGGGGGGCAAGCTGCTTAGGCCGATATTACGAAGCCAACTGATTGTACAGGATTCCTTTGGGTGTTGGTTTGGACCCAGAAAACATATTACATTTTAGCTCAACTTGCGTCATTACTGGATTACCCCTTAGGCAAATGTAACGTGTGTGAACCTGGTTACACTTGCTTGTAACGTGCAAAAAAAGGAACAAAATTACACTCTCCAGACATTTATTCACAACATAACTAAAAAACAAAGTGGTCACTCAGAAACAAAACACACAGTGATAATCATAAATACAACACATACCAAAAACTATAAAAAAACACACAACAAATCAAGAACTGGTTGACGAAGGACCATGCCAACATGATTCCACAAATGTGGCGTTGCAATATGGGTTCCATAATATATTCCCAAAGTTTCCACATGAAGGTTTTTTAAGGGTAGCAGGAAGTAGTCATCGTTGGAGTGCCAAAGATTATGCAAACAAACAGAAGATGGAGAAAAAAAAACCCAATTAATTAGATGTTCTCAAAGAAACCGTACCACATTGGGTATAAACACTGTTGTTTTGACAATAATTACCTAAAATATCTGGCCACCACATCATCGCGTATGGCCCCCCCACATACTGACCTCCGACCAACCTCGGGGGGGCCATCCTCAGGTAAGGCATCCTCTGGCTGCATTGGGACACCACTCCTTATGGCGATGTTGTGAAATATCCCACACAGGACCACAATTTTCGAAACCATATCCGGCAAATACATGAGCTCGCCACCAGAGCGGTGGAGGCATCTGAATCGGCCTTTTAAAAGGCCGATACAGCGCTCCACCACTTGCCTGGTGGCTGTAAGTGCAGCATTAAACTCACTTTGTGGCCCTGGTGTGGGAGCCAAATAAGGAGTGAGCAGCCAGGGAGTGCAAGGGTAGCCACTGTCTCCTGTGAAAAAGAAGTGACAACATCAGGATCACTGTGTATCAAGCTTAACATTGTTATGTACTAAAGGTCTCCACTTACCCAGATGCCACGCATCACCAGCTTGTAGGTTGTTGAATTTGTGCCATATCCCTGATTGCCGGATGACGAATGAGTCATGTGCACTTCCTGGTAATTTTGCATTCAGGGACAGAATCTGGAAGGAGGCATCACATACCACCATTACATTCAGGGAGTGATAGTGTTTCCTGTTTCGAAATATGGCCTCCAGCCGTGCTGGAGGCTGAAGTGGTATGTGAGTACCATCCACAAACCCTATGATGTGTGGGAAGCCAGCTATTTGGTAAAAATTGGCCTTGGCCACACTAAGGGCACCCATATCCAAAGGCATTTGAATAAAATGATGGAGGTGCTTGAAAAGTGCCTCCATCACTGCCCTCAGGATCCAGGAAAAGGAGGATTGGGAGATGCCTGCCACTATTCCCACCATTGTTGAAACGATCCTGAGGCACAGAAATGTAACACCGCCATAAATTGCGTAAGTGGTGGTATTGCTGTAGGACTGTCAATTTGCCGCTCAAGATCACTCTCTATTAATGAGAGAGTGTCTATGATGATTTTGGGAGGAAGACGGTAGCATCTTAAAACCTCATCATCGGGCATTCCAAAAAGGGTGACACGTGTTCGAAATATCTGGGGCCTTGCACGCCTACGATGCCTACGCCTGGGACGAGATTGAGGTTGGTCGGCTTCCGGGAGCATGGCCAGAACAATCCGACCCAGATCAACCTGAAATGGCAAGATTTGAATGTAAGGCTTTGTAACCGCCCCCCCAAAAAAGAAATTAACTTAGCTTGATGATACCATCCATTGATGCTTACATGCCGGGGTATTGTCATGATACGTGCAAACTGTAAATAATCACAATATAAAAATACATCAATTTATGCTGGGCATTTCTGTTTCAAAATTTTGTGCAAGACAAAACATAAAAGGGGAGAAACACACATTTGCCCAAAGAGCAAAACGACATTGCGCACACTACGTCAAATTGGGGCCAAATGTAAGCAACAAATGCTAAAGGGAAAACACAAACAATTTAACGGGATGAATAAGCATTTAAAAATGTGCTAATTAGTTCGCAAATACAAGTCACAATAGAAACAGATAAAAATGCGCTAATTCGTTCGCAAATACAAGTCACAATAGAAACAGATAAAAATGCGCTAATTAGTTCGCAAATACAAGTTAAAAAATACGCAGCTAGAAAAACACAACATTTTAGAAACATTTCTGAATAAGAAAAACAAAGGTTACAAGTGTAAGGTCCAACAAAGTTGCGTAAAGACAAACATGAACATTTACTAACCAAGTGAAAAAATGAACTTACCAAGAGATAATATATAAGATTCCGGATCAAAAGGTCTTTGGGGCAGAGCCAAAAAAACCTAACAGAGATGAAATTACGCCAAAAAAACGTTAGAAAAATCAGAAAAAGAAGGAGACACAAATTGAACAAAAGTTAGACTGCCAAAACTTACCAAATAAAGAAACGCCAAAAAGAAAATCAACAGAAAAAATGCGAACGGAAAAACAAAAAGCAAATATAGCAAACAAAAACTACTCCCACCAACGCCAACTCCAAAACCCGCCAACAATCAACTCCGACCAACGTAACCTCCAACAATCCAAAAACGCCACCTCGACTCGAGACGCCCCAAGCCATAAATAGTGTTTAGTTTCCTGCACAAATTAAGGAGGGATCATAGGAACGCACAATCAATGATGCGGTCGAAAAATAAGGACGCATGTATAAATACGTCACGAGCCAAACCAAAAAATCTGGTGTATTTCTTGTTTTGAGCTAAGACATGGCTACAGACCAGGGAAACAATGGGCAACAGTCTGGCGGTAAGTATTTCAGGCATTTGTAAACAATGATTAATTTGAAACATAATATAGTGCAAGTTGTGAAGTTTACAATTCTCAACATTTAAAAAAATAGGTGAGGAGGATGACATGGAAGAGGCTGCTGGGCCTAGTATTCCGGCCAAAGCTGGCAAAAAGAAAAGGCAGCCACAATTCACAAGAAAGGAGATGGAGGTTTTGGTTCAGAAGTGTGTGGACATCCTGCCACAGGCAGACAGGAATATGAGTGCAAGCCAGAAGTGGAGAATGTGGGAGGAGGTAGCCGTTGCGGTCAATCGGGTGGGTGATTTTGTCCGTCTAGCCCGGGATGTCAAACGGCGGTAAGTTAAAACTTGACCACCCACAAAAACTGGGGGAAAGAATGCATTAATAATGGCTACTTTTTCACCAACAGATGGCAAGACTTCAATTATCGCCTGAAACAAAAAATGGCTGACAGGGCTAGGCATGCAAGGGGGACAGGTGGGGGTCCCACCCCTGTGTCATTGGAGTTGAATGATTTAGAAGAGCTGGCACAGGGGTGTGTGCAGGCTGTGGAGGTGTTTGGCGTGTCCAACATGGATACGGACATGCCAGACTTTGCGGCTCCTCATGTTGTCCAAGGTAAATATTGTGATGTCACCAACTCTGAAATGTTATTGGGCCAATATGTAGATTCTAATGTGAGTCTTTTCTCATTTTTCCAACAGAGACACAGGCGGATGAGTCTGCTCCAGAGGGGAGCCTTGGCCGCAGAATTTCTGCTGGCTCTGCAGGGGAGGAACCAGTACATCCGGCTGAGGACCCTGCAGAAGCCAGTCCAGGGCAATCCCCCTCGCAGGCAGTGTCCCTCCTCACAGAACTCAATTTTAAATCGGATTTCCATACGGAGATTCTGCAGAGGATGGACGCCAGTCTGGTACGGGTGGCTGAGGCCCTGGAGCAAAATGCTGCGGCCAACGTGACCATTGGTCAGGCCCTGGCGGAAAATACTGTCGAAGCTGAATAATTGAGTGAGACAAGTTCAGTTTAAAATTTAATCGCAGCGTCGCCATCTTGCGAATGGCCGCAAGACTCCATGTTGGAAATGAGATCGCAAGACACCATTTTGTGTGGTCAGCATTAATTCAAGTTATAACCCAGGAGCTAAGAACAGGTGGCAATGTTTTTGTTAACCTACCAAGGGCAACGGGAAAAACCAGCTGTCTGAGTAGAAGTAAATAAGAAGAAACAATGGGTATTTTTACATACAAATTGGGAATCCCTGGATGCAGATAAAGTATAGTTGTGGCAATTGTAATATAATATCTACACAATTGGATTTGCCTGAATATGGCTCCAAATCCCACAGTTTGAGGTGATAATACATTTGCACTTCACACAAGAGTCTGTGAGAACAAAAGAGATTTTGTTTTCCTTTGAACACAGCAGGTGGGGGCCTGCTGACAGAGGGCATGTAGAATTACAACCCTCAGCCATCCACACTGCTGGATGTTCACTTCGTGTATGAGAGATTATGCACTTAAATCTCACCCATTAATAACTAGCGTCCTTACCAAACCCCGAATACCCACACACTACATATTCGCACATAAAGTTCCATTAGCATCAAATTGTATGATTCAAGTTGGTTAAGTTAGTTTAAATGCTAAGAAATAGAGGTTTTTGATATCTAAGGTATTATACATGATAAGCAAGGTATGTTTGATCTCGTTCTGATGCGTACGCTTTTTACAGAATCCCCGTGTTATCGGTGGAGAGATCGCATCATGCAAACTCAAGTTACGGATCGCAGAACTTATAAGCAACAAAATGTTTTAGTTGATGGAATGTTGCAGGAGGCGTTACCAGAAAGACCCCGGCTGTTAGAGGCAGGGAAAGTCTATTTGAAACAACCTGTTAAATGTGTCGTTACATATGCTCCTCCTCTGGGAACCAATGAGATCAGCAGGAAGTTTCCCCTTTGTCCTGTTTCAGTCTGGGGGGGGAATAAATACACGTGTCCAAACACTGGTTTGCCAGTTCATGCTGAATTTTGGGAGAACTGAGGATATCTAGTCAGAAGTCTATCTCTGGGTCCAGAGGCGCAGCGTATGTATAACCATACTTGGTCTGTATTATTTCCTTTTACGCCTAAATTATGTATGTATAGATTGCGTGTAACTGACTGTACTTTTACCTGAATAATACTTGTGCGTTGGAACCACAAGATTCCACTCCTGTCTTTATTTGCGGTCATACTGCGTATGCAATTAGCGTTGTATTTAGAGGTTTATAGTCAGGTTTTGTCTTAGAGGTTCTAGGCAGGTGAATCTTAGAGGTTTATAGGCAGGTTTTGTCTTAGAGGTTCTAGGCAGGTGAATCTTAGAGGTTTATAGGCAGGAATGTATTAAATGGTTTATTTATAAATTTAACAGTGGGGGCTCATCGGTTTATCACACTATCTGATACACGATAACACTCCGTCAGTCCTCTCTCAGCAAAAGGGTGTAAGCGCCTTTTGAAAGATGCATTAGTCTTTCATTACCACAGTGTTGCTGAGAGCGTACTGCCGGTTATTGTGTAGAGGAAGCGCTGATCAGAATTCAGGGACAAGAGAGGAAAAAAAAAGGTTTTTTTTCTCTGTTGATAGAACCTTACGTTTAGAGGGGTGCCGCAGTATTGAGTATGCGGCTGAGATGCATTTTTGCGTACGCAGTTAAAAAGTCATTATACGCTTGTGTGGTAGTCGCATAATTGTGTATGCGGCCGGTCGCACAATAAGCGTATACGCACTTCCGGTTCTGCTGCCACATGTTTGAACAAAGCCATTGAGGTTTACATTTTTTTTCTATCTACCAATATCTGGGTAAACGTTTATTTTCTGCGCAGAGAAAAAGTGTGTAACAGTGAGTATGTGTTGGACAGTTAAGGGTATCGTATGATCCTTAAGGGCTAGGTGCAAGGGTTAGCCTAGCCGCTCGGTAAGCAGCTTACCGTTCAGTACACAGAGCAGGTGTATGGTTTGTTATTTTTGTTAGGGACCGGCTCTCAGTGTGACTGCAGTGTTCAATAAAATTTGAGCATTGTAGTTGAGCCGCACTAGGTGTGATTGTGAGCTGAGAGATAATAGGTGAGCGTGGCGCATCTAGAAATTTCGTCCGTAGGTGAGCGTGGCGCATCTAGAAATTTCGTCCGTAGGTGAGCTGGCGCATCTAGAAATAACGTCTGTAGGTGAGCTGGTGCATCTAGAAATAACGTCCGTAGGTAAGTGAAAGTATCTTGATTGTCTTTCACCAGTTTAAATTTTTATTGAAAAGCGTAGGAGTTGTCTCAGAATGGGAGCCACGCAAACAGTAGAAATGTTAGGCAATGATGTGCTGCTAATGGAGGTGGATCAGCCCGTCGTATTATGCATACTATATATGGTTTAATATGACGAGAAAGAGTGTTAGACCATTTCCCAGAACTGGTAGTTTTGATAAAAATGTGTTAGATAATGTCCAGGATCACATCAGTATGGTGCGATCCCGAGAGAAAAAGATTAAGTATTTTGAATGTTTAAAAAATATGGCAGCATGAAGGGGATGCTTGGCTTAAAAATGTGCAAACGACGCAAACTAGCGTTGCGAACGCATTGCCAGAAAATACATCCACGACGCTGAGATGCAATACGGGCGAGCCGCAAATTGGCGCGTACGTGCGGCAAAGTAGCGTTGTGGAGAGTATTGCCAGCAGTTCACGCTTACCTCCCCCACCTTATGTGGATGGAGGTGCAAGTACGGTTACCAAAAATACCAATAAAAATTTAAAAAGCAACTTGTACCCTCTCTTAAGCAACCATAAAGAAAGTGTTTATGATATGGATGATGAGCCTATTGTAATGTCTGCCATTTCCCATGCTGTGCAAATGATAGATGCTGCATCACCACAATCACGGGTGGCGCCGCCATCTCCATCGGTAACAGCAAGGGAAGTGTTAACACACTCTGCACCCATAGAGGAAGTTGTTAATACCATACGTAGCAGCAGCAGATTAAACCCCCAGCCAGGTAACCAGGTCAGAGGTAGCAACGCTGCCGGTCTGCATCCCATTCGGACAATAACTGTTCCGAATGGAAATGCAGATGCAAACGGTGTAGTGCCCACGAGGGAAGTAGTAATGCATTGTCCATGGACAAGAGCAGAACTGAATTCCATCATAAATGATTTCCCCAATCCCAAAAAGGAACTACCCAAATGTCAAAGATTTTTGAGAAATTTGGGTAGTTCTCATGAGCCCACTAATAAAGATTGGCGTGTAGTGTTAAGGGCCTGCCTGCCACACAATACCGATGTGACAAAATTTATCACGGACTGTGTATTGGATGGAGCCGTTCCCTTAACAGACCAAGTAAACCAAGGTAACATTTCCCGCATTGTGACTCAATTGGGTGTATATTTTCCAGTAGTAGTTAACTGGAACAAAATCTTCACAATTAAGCAAAAGGAGAGTGAAACTGCAGAAGACTATTGCGACCGGGCTCTGCAGGCTATCACCCAGTACACTGGGATAGAAGTTATTAAAGATAGCACTCACCACAGGGGAATGATAGTCACGGTACTCATGGACGGTCTGAAAGACGATTTAAAGATTCAGGTTCAGACCTCACAACCTGGTTGGAGGGGACTTACAATAGATAACCTCATAGAGTCTGCCATAGAACATGATAAAAACATCTCCAAAAAGAGAGAGACCCAGAGCGAAAAACTAATGGCTGTCAGTATACAAGCTCTGGAAGGAATGACAATAACATCACAGCCAACCGACACACCTGCACCCACACACACACCTGCACCTGAACAATTACATGTCCTCACCAATCCCACACCACAGCAAACACATCCTTACCCCACATATCATACACAACCACAGGTCCCATACTCATATCCCCCGCAATATCCTTACCCTCCCTATCCTTACCCATACCCACCACCTTTCCCTCTTGCTCAAATCCCACAACAATCTTTTCATCCACCCCGTTCAAAATTATGTTTTAACTGTCACCAAGTGGGACACGTAAGTAAGTACTGCAAAGCGAAGAACACCACACAGGAACACGAGTTTCCCTTGAGTTCATAGATAACCCCAGTATCTTCTCCCAGGCCTTATATGACTGTTTATAATTTTTTCAACCTATCAATGGATCTGTTCTAATGTAAAATGTGGATGATTTATTGTTGTATTTTGGGTCATGTTTAAATTATATTAAACTGTTGTGCTTTATCTCCCACTCATAGGACACAAGGTTGCTAAGGATAAACGGCAGCCATGCCAGGCTGAGGTCGACTACTCGGAAAACTATCCAACCCAGCGGCACAGGCATTATTTAGAGCAGTAGCTATTAATAACAAGATTTAATTGCAAGAACCTGTATGCAGATACTATATCCCTAGAATTATTAAAAGTGATAGGGGGACTTATTTTACAGGTGACGTTTTCAAGAACATGCGTGATGGGTAACAACACTAAGATTATCCCAGACTGTCTTTTCCTTTATTTACCTCCCCTTTGAGATACTGTCCAAACAGGCAGCCTCATGTGAAAAATTGATAATGAGGTTACTGTGCAGGGTCTCACGAAGATGAATGAGAATAACCGAAATTGGAAGTGTTATTAACTAACACGTCTAATGCAACCTGTCATGATGTCAAATCTGGAAGAATTTGTTATGATCCAAATTTTTTTTAGCTCAGGTTGTTTGACTGATCGGTGGAAAGGTCCGTATCTGATGATACAGCATCCTCAAAGGGTGGCCAGGGAAGATACGTGGATCCATTCCGCTCACTCTAGGGAGGTTAACCAACCGGTGGAGATACAAGGCAGAGACAAGGCCGATAACGTGGACCTGTCGATTGCGAGCTTGTGCCGGAAGGATTAAAAAGGTGACGGTGAGATATCTGAGCTAAAGAAATGTGTAGATCAGTGCTTCATGCAATGGAGTGGTCTGCTGTGGTCATCCTAGTTCTTTTTTTTTTTCCAGAGTTTTATTTTTTTTGTCATGATGATCTGTTTGGGGATGCTCGGTGTCTGTGATGGGGGACCGATAAAGGAGATGTGAGCTGATGGCGGAGCTGATGGAGTGGAGTCAGGAGGAGGAGTGCTATACCAAATCAGGGGAGTGCCGGTCCAATTTCAGTACAGTAAATTGTTGTGAAAATGTGAATAACAATAATAAGGAAGAACTGTAATTCAATCCTGAGTTATGACGTAGTGTATAACAATGTAGCCTGAGTTTGAGTGGTCGTGCATGGATATAATGTTTATGTTGTTTTAAGTCATCTTAGATAATGCAGTCCCAACCCCTTCCAAGGCTCTCCTTATAGGATAGGTGCATCCCCACATCTTTCCCATGATCCCTTAAGGATCCGCGGTGTGCGTATAAGGGCAGTTTTATGTCCCTCCCGGAGACGCATTATCTGAATGGTTCAAATGACCATACTGTGTCATACCATAATAACATTGAACGGTATATTCTCATGCATGGCTAAACAGATTCAAATTAGGTTGTGATAGCATGTTGTTTGCTATCAAAGGGTGGACTGTCGAAGCTGAATAATTGAGTGAGACAAGTTCAGTTTAAAATTTAATCGCAGCGACGCCATCTTGCGAATGGCCGCAAGACTCCATGTTGGAAATGAGATCGCAAGACACCATTTTGTGTGGTCAGCATTAATTCAAGTTATAACCCAGGAGCTAAGAACAGATGGCAATGTTTTTGTTAACCTACCAAGGGCAACGGGAAAAAACAGCTGTCTGAGTAGAAGTAAATAAGAAGAGACAATGGGTATTTTTACATACAAATTGGGAATCCCTGGATGCAGATAAAGTATAGTTGTGGCAATTGTAATATAATATCTACACAATTGGATTTGCCTGAATATGGCTCCAAATCCCACAGTTTGAGGTGATAATACATTTGCACTTCACACAAGAATCTGTGAGAACAAAAGAGATTTTGTTTTCCTTTGAACACAGCAGGTGGGGGCCTGCTGACAGGGCATGTAGAATTACAACCCTCAGCCATCCACACTGCTGGATGTTCACTTCGTGTATGAGAGATTATGCACTTAAATCTCACCCATTAATAACTAGCGTCCTTACCAAACCCTGAATACCCACACACTACATATTCGCACATAAAGTTCCATTAGCATCAAATTGTATGATTCAAGTTGGTTAAGTTAGTTTAAATGCTAAGAAATAGAGATTTTTGATATCTAAGGTATTATACATGATAAGCAAGGTATGTTTGGTCTCGTTCTGATGCGTACGCTTTTTACAGAATCCCGGTGTTATCGGTGGAGAGATCGCATCATGCAAACTCAAGTTACGGATCGCAGAACTTATAAGCAACAAAATGTTTTAGTTGATGGAATGTTACAGGAGGCGTTACCAGAAAGACCCCGGCTGTTAGAGGCAGGGAAAGTCTATTTGAAACAACCTGTTAAATGTGTCGTTACATATGCTCCTCCTCTGGGAACCAATGAGATCAGCAGGAAGTTTCCCCTTTGTCCTGTTTCAGTCTGGGGGGGAATAAATACACGTGTCCAAACACTGGTTTGCCAGTTCATGCTGAATTTTGGGTGAACTGAGGATATCTAGTCAGAAGTCTATCTCTGGGTCCAGAGGCGCAGCGTATGTATAACCGTACTTGGTCTGTATTATTTCCTTTTACGCCTAAATTATGTATGTATAGATTGCGTGTAACTGACTGTACTTTTACCTGAATAATACTTGTGCGTTGGAACCACAAGATTCCACTCCTGTCTTTATTTGTGGTCATACTGCGTACGCAATTAGCGTTGTGTTTAGAGGTTTATAGTCAGGTTTTGTCTTAGACGTTCTAGGCAGGTGAATCTTAGAGGTTTATAGGCAGGTTTTGTCTTAGAGGTTCTAGGCAGGTGAATCTTAGAGGTTTATAGGCAGGAATGTATTAAATGGTTTATTTATAAATTTAACAATACCAGGGCCAACATCCGCATCGCCAATGCCCTGGAGAAGCTCATTCGCCAGCACATGCTGGAGCCGACCTCCCTTCCTGCCGGAACATCAGGATCCTCCACCTCTGGCACAACATCAGCCAATCCTCCAAATGTGCCTAGCCCTGTGCCTACTCCAGAGGCCACAACATCTGTCTCTGGACAGGCCAGCCCGATGACATCCCAGACATGGTCTGGCTCCCTCCCTCCCCCAGCCAAACGGTTGGAAAAAATGTTGACAGCACTGGCTACTTTTCCAACACTCCTTCTGTGCTTGCCTCATATTCCTTTCTGGCCAAAACTTCCCTCTCCTTTCTTGTGAATTGTTTTTAATTTTTAGCTTTACGTTTCCCAAAACTTTTATGTTTGCACAATTATTAAATATTTTGGAATGAACACTGCAAAAAATGTTTGTGTAAAATATGTGCATGAAATTGTTCTTTTATAGCAATAAATTTTCCAAAAATGTACGACTTTGTATTCTGACATTATTGTAAAAATGGGTTACATTTAATCCTGGCCCACAAGGCAACAACGTGCAACAACAACATTTTACATGAAAAAAAAAGGGCTCTTTAAGGAACGTTTAAAAATTTACATAAGGATGCAAATTCACCAGGCAAAAACAAAATGGCCAAAAAAACACAAACATGATGACATTATTGTTACAATAGGCCAAAAAACAAAAAGTGAGGCCAAAATAAACCCCCACAAATGCACAAATGTACGCAAATTGATTGTGTAATCCTGACATTAGCAGCTATGAGTTCCACCTGCGTACGGTTTTGTGCTAACCAAAAAAACTGATTTCCAAACACATACCAAGCCGGTTTTCAATCCAACACTAATTGATTTTCTGACAAGCCGTGATTAATCGATGCTACATCGTGGAGTGCCGGGACGGAGGAGAAGGCCATCGCCAATGTGGTCGAGTAATCCAGACCCTAAGCTGTGCGAGCATTTTGAAGGGAAAGAGGATCATCCAGTGATGTATGAGTTGGTACGAACACATTTGACGTTCGCATTTGATAATGTATGTACGCCCCAAAAACGCCTCGCCACGCCTGCGTTTTTCCATCTCCACCCCCGTCAACACCCAAAAATGCCCTGTTCTGTCAATCACATTTGACATGTCACTTCCTGTACGCTATTTTACAAACGAGACAAAAAAAACTCGCAATCTGCTGTACGCACATGCGCAGTGTAACACCGACGCATGCACGGTTAGTCAACATCAGAACGCAACGGGCGTACTGCTGTTAACGAACGGCTCTGAATCAGGGCCAAAGTACCGACCAATCAGCTTCTACCTGTAATTTTTGAAACACAGCCTATAAAATGGCAGTTAGATGCTGATTGGTTGGTACTCTATCTCTTGATACATCTCCCCTTCAGAGCCCTGTTGTGCCTGTGCAGGTTGGGATAGAAGATGACTAGTCCACCTGTAACAGTGGTAGGGAACCTATAGATCTTCAACAATTCTAGAGCTGCAAATTATAGTGGGAGATTTATTGCAGCTTGGAGAGAGATAAAGTGGAGTGAGATAAAGTACCAACCAATCAGCTCCTAACTGTCATTTTACAGGCTGCGTTTCAAAAATGACAGAAACTGATTTGTTGCCATCTCTCTCCACCTTATCTCCCTCCAAGCTTTGATAAACTTTCCTCCCAATGACTTGTCTTCCACAGGCTGTCCCTGTCTTATAGTCATATTATAAGTTAAAACATCGGTTCCCAAATTATTTCGAATCATGGTGCCCTAGAGTATCAGCATTTTTTCCACGGCACCCCTGGGCCAAAAGTTTCTTATTGAGACATTCTGCAAAATTTAAATGAAATAAATTGTGCTTATAGGTCACCCTTAGGTTCAGTTATGTGGTAGTTGACAGGGTTGAGCTTCTTTTTGTCCACATATTGCTTGATTGGCAGCCATTAGCACTGGTTTTGACCATCAGACTGACTAAAAATAATTTTATTTGGTACAGGACTACCACCACCCCATCCACCCCCTAAGGCACCTCAGGGTGCCACAGCGCCCAGTTTGGGAACCACTGAGTTAAGAGGATTCAGTTACGTTATCACCAGTGACCTGTTTTTTTTTTTTAGTAGTAGTAGATGCAACTACTAGAAGATTGTTGTCTTTAGTGAGATTATAACAAAGCTGTGTCTCCAGCATAACATAGTAACCACATATTTCTATCTTATTCAACGTACTTCATGCTTTGCAGAACTTAGGAGAGTCATGTACGTACTTGCACTGAGAATGTAACTGTGGAGCTGCGAATTCCATCCCATGTACTGTACTGTATTCGTACCAGACTCAGAAATGAAACAGTCATGTAGGCTGAGCCAGATACTTAGAACTTGTGCAATTGTACAGATAAAAAGGCTACAAATATTCCAGAAATGTGATTAAGTCGTTGCTGTAAAACCCATCATCACTAAAAATTGATATATAGAGTATAACTTTAGCTTAGCTATGGGTACAGTAATGTCTTGTGTAAAGGGCCATTATTACATAATGTAAACATGGAGATAAATCTATTTAAAGTTCACATCTATAAATCCATATTCCCCTAACAACATACCATAAGTAAACCAAAACTCAATCAATCTAAAGGTGGTACTCCCACTGATCTACAAACTACAGTAGATTGATTTAGGTGCATACTGTTTGCTGCCCTTTTGGTTTTTGAAAATTTATCATGCACCAAGTTATGTCTCCAAAATATTGTGCCTGTTGGTGCAGAACGGGAAGAAAGAAACAGCACCAGGTAACTCCTCAGAGTAATGTTGTCACCTAGTTAATAATATAGAGGTTGGCTAATCTTCTCAAGCATTCAACTCCAAAATTGTTGCACCCACTTGCCTAACAACTTGCTGCTATATCTAATAGCAAAAAGTCCCTTTTGGTGCAGGTTCTATATATGTCAGACCCACTTTTCAAAATAATTTCAAATTTATTAAGAGTTCTTTGGATATAAAAACAAATGGTCTGATATTACAATAGTGTACAGAAATACTTGATAACCTGATATTGGCACGCGGAAAAGCTGCATAAACGTGTTTCGCAGGTGCGCTCACTGCTTCCTCACACTTGATTAGGCATTTTTTGCTTAATCGTGAGTGAAACTTACTTGTCCAGGCTGGTGTTTAAATCACTGTGTGGTCAGAGTTAAGCTGGCCATCCACTATACAATTTTCTATCAGATATCTGTCCAATCTGGCTTGTTGGAATGAAAACCTGGTAATGTATGGGAGCAAATGACAATCGTCCATTTGCTGACAAACACTGGAAAATAGGCAAAAATGGTTGTTCAGACAAATTGGTTAAAACACACAAATTTACAATTTTTTTTGTCCTTTTTTCAGTGTTTAAAACCATACGATCGACTGTCATTTGCTCCCATACATTACCAGGTTTTCATTCCAGCTAGCCAGATTGGACAGATATCTGACAGAAAATTGTATAGTGAATGCCCAGCTTTAGTAGGAGTGTCTTCCAAGTGCTCCGACCAAAGACCCTATGAGGAAGGGCCAGTCACTGTAAAACACATTGCAGAAATACAGTGAGACCTTTTGATTTATTTTATGTTTTATTTTTTATGTTTTATCTGTATTATGCCAATATTTCTTAGCATGTGATACTGTGATTCAAAAATATTTTTTTATTAATTTTATGTTTCATTTGATTTTATTTAATTTAATTGGGTTTATTTGCATTACCATGTCAATAATCGTGAAAGGAGTTTTAGACCTTTTAATCTTTTTCTCCATTATATCATGTTTATGTATCTTTGAAAGTGCATTTTATTTCTAATAAATCATTTATTTAACATCAATTAATGTTAAACATTTCCAGTTTGTATAAAGCTCACCTTACTGGTGAGTAACAGGATTGATTCCACCACACATTCATCTATAGACTATTTATTGGTTAGTGTCGAACAGTCCTCATTTATATAGTTTGTCAAATTGGTAAGAGATCTGTTCTGCCATTCACATATAATATGTGTCATAGGCACAGTTTCCCTTACTAAGCTGTAAAATACTTTCCCAACACTAGAGAAAACCTTGTTCTCCTATTATCTTCCCTCAAGGGTCAAGTGAGGATACTACTGTTCTCCTTTGGCTGCAGGTTTGGGTATTTCTTTGGCACCGTCTAAAAGTTCTGATTTGATTAGTTTATTTTCTGTTTTATATCTTTTAAGCATTGTTAAGTATTTTCTCATATCAAATTTAGTATATTAAGCTTGGCCTCTGTGGTTCTTATCAAATCCATTTTGCTTTTGGATTTGGCTACAAATGCTACATATCTGTATTGCATGTGTCAAATGATACTTCACTCACTAACTGCCAATGTTCCAGTTTTCTTAAGACCAACTTTATAAGGTTAGGTTTTAACTCATCGTAATTGACACACATTTTTTTTTGAGGCTAGAAACCAATTGATAAATTAGGGGGCAGGTAATGAGTTTGTGGCCTGCATACATGTTAGCAACTCACAAAGTGGAGTGGAGTGTGTCATATGAGAATTGAGAGAACTCTTTAGCATCTGCGTTCAAAAAGATTCTCCTTCCAATGGGGTGTTAACTCCTTTGTTTACCACGTGGACTTAACATTGGAGGTTGATTAAGGCATACCCTTTCCTAACTTAAAAATGTTGCAAAATAAGGGTAGTGGCCATTTTCTTCTTATATCAATATGTTATGTAGTCATTGACGTGGGATGATGGCCCTCATGTGGTTTGCGTCAGCTGAAAATATCTAAGAGCATGCACAACCCGTAGTCATCAATATGTACTAGTGTTCTAACTCTACTTTTATTGTGTAACATCGCTAGTCATAATTTTGTTAAAATTCATGGTATAAAATATAATACAGAATATTATACAAATTGTCTAACAGCAAACCATACTTCACCAACTCAATGGAAATCATTGAATGTCTGGCCTCTTTCCTACAGCTCTCATTACAGTAATCTGTTGTACAATCTTTACTGAAACTGTGTACTGTGAAACAATTGTCTGTTAACATATTTAGAAGCTGTAAAACTTTTAATACTAAGACATGTAGAAGTGGCTGACACAATGTGGCTTTGTGTTTTTGGCTAGAGAGAAAGTGCATTTTTTGGAATGCTGCCTTGTTTTGTGCTGTGACCCGCACACTATTTTAGGATACATTAGAGTCAGTGTCATAACCTAAAGCCTTAAAGCAGGGTGTCTGTATGAAGCAAATGGTTTAAAATCTTGCATATTGAATGAATGGTGTCAAGTAAAATAGAAATGCAACCAAGGGCGTAACTAAGTATTTGAAGGCACCATAGCAAAAAGTTTGTAAGGACCTCTATGTATCATCCAGCCTACACCTTGGGAATTGGATCTGTTTCCCCTAGTATAGACAAAGTTTATTCAGGGACTGCCCCCTCACCGTATATAATCCAGCCCCTTCCTCTGGTCTCTTGTCTTTTTGTGTGTCTCCCTCTAATTGGTTCCTAGAAAAACTCTAAAGGGAGTGCCATGGAGTCTCTCGAAGAAACAGAATTATCGGTAAGTATAATCTGATGTTTTCTTCTTCATTCCTCCATGGTAGCCTACACCTTGGAACATACCAAAGCTTAAAATACGGGGAAGGGGAAGGCAATAGCCAAACCTCATGATTTCTGCATATCAAAAATGTATTGAAGTGCTTCCTGAAGCACCTTATTTCCAAAACAAGAATTTGACAGATCTAGTGCATAGTGAGAGGTGAGTGTATGTACTGATGACCATGTTGCCAGTTTGCAAGTTTCTTCCACCGAAGCATTCGCCTTCCTTGCCCAAGAAGAGATCATTCATGTGTGGGGTTGCTTCTCAGCCAAGGGAGTGGGCTCACTTACAATTTTGCCTAAGAACACAACCATGAATAAAGAACGGTACCAAAACATCCTCCAAGATCAACTTCTCCCAACTATCCAAGAACAGTTTGGTGATGAACAATGCCTTTTCCAGCATGATGGAGCACCTTCCCATGAGGCAAAAGTGATAACTAAGTGGCTCGGGGAACAAAACTTCAAAATTTTTGGTCCATGGTCAGGAAACTCCCCAGACCTTAATCCCATTGAGAACTTGTGGTCAATCCTCAAGAGGCAGGTTGACAAACAAAAACCCACAAATTCTGACAAACTCCAAGCATTTATTAGGCAAGAATGGGGGGCCATCAGTCAGTATGTGGCCCAGAAGTTGATTGACAGCATTCCAGGGTGAATTGCAGAGGTCTTGAAAAAGAAGGGTCAACACTGCAAATATTGACTTTGCATAAACTTAATGTAATTGTCAGTATAAGCCTTTGACACCTATGAAATGATTGTAATTTTACTTCAGTATACCATAATAACATCTCACAAAAAGGTCTAAAAACACTGAAGCAGAAAACTTTGTGAAAACCAATACTTGTGTCATACTCAAAACTTTTGGCCATGGCTGCACATCTATGGTTGACGAGACCCTACCAAGCAGTCTTAATCCTGTATGGGGTTGAAACCTGCTGTGCTTCTGTATGAGATTGACCATATTCTTTATCTTTATACATCTGTCTTCTGAGAAACTGACTGTGTACCTCTGGGTATTTATTATGACCCCTAGAAATTGGATTGTCTGGACTCGATTCTGACAACTCTTGTCCCAATTCATAACTCAGCCCAACATCTGCAGACATTGTAGAACTTGTCTTATGGGGCACATCCACTAGCAGAATGTGAAATGACTGCACGATTATGACATTGTAATCATGCAGTCATTTCAGTCTATGCTGTGCCTACACTGAACGATCAGTCTTTCAGTGCAGGCACCCTCCCTCATCCCCGAATATGGCCAATCTGTTGTTTGACCAGCATGTTCGGGCGATGATAGATGTCAAAAACGACCAGCGGGAGAGCGCATCGCTGGTCGTTTTTGACATTATTTCTATTTCTCATTTATGTAGACAAATGTTGACAGGAATTATTATCAGAAACATTATTGCGGTTGCAACCAAGGAAACACTAAAGAACTGACGGTTGTAACTTTCATATGATACATAATCATCGACACTCAGTCTGACTGATCTAGTGCTTGGGTATTCTTTGCATACTGTGCAATGTGTATTGGTCCTACATTATGCATGATTATGTATAAATCTTTATGATTTTTTTACTTTTTTATCATATATATTCACTATTTTGTATTGATCGGTTTATTAAATTATTAACAGCACATTTGCATTTTTATATTAATTTTTACTGATTCATTTATTTATTCATTTATTGTAGTGATGTGTACATTGGATTAGTTCCACACCCACAAATAAGGTATTAAGAGATGCTTCCCAGCGCTGTGTTTTTTGGATATTGATTTGGGTCTTTTGCTGGCAACTTTTATCACAGCAGCTAGATGTATCTGTCCCTCTATTTTGTACTTGTAATTTAAACCTAATTTTTACATATTGGTTTCCATAGCGCCATAGGTTATTTTCTTTCTTTAGCAATTTGTAACCATGCTTCCACCCATTTTCATGTACCCCAAATTTGCTGGGACAAAAAAACGCAAAATGCTATTCTTCACCACTTGTGCAAAGACGCAAAATAGCACCAATTGAGAGCATATAACCACCCCAAATACCTCCAGCAGGGCTAATCCGGAGTATCCATAGTGATCCCCCATGTCAGTGCATCTTTTGGGGGGTGTCAGGGTGATTTCCCCAAATCTGCCAGCACTTTTCGCCTGTTTAAGTTTCGCCAGGACACGTTTTCGCGTCCTTTTCAATTGAATACGGGGATAAGCGGGGACACGCGCAACACTTTTTCGCATGCAAAACCAGCGATGTCGGCGAAAAGTCCAGCATGTGAAAAGTACGGGACTTTTCGCTTCTAATTGAATCTTAGAAATTTCGGATACTTAATTTGACATCCCAGTGAACAAAAAATATCTTTTAAACCTATCAATGCCTGCTAGAATAGACTTTAACGTTTCTATACAAAACTTTCTTGTTTGAATATATTCATTTAGTTTTCTTGGTCCTGAATTCTAATGTGTTTTTTTTTTTTTTAACCTGAAAGAGAGGTGAATAGAAACCTGTTTTACTTTATACAATTAGCCTGGTTTACTGCTTGAAGGCTGATTCATTTTGTTAAACTGGCTTTGATAGCTGTCTTTCCCACTTTGTAATTGGCACTTTTGATAGATAATTGTCTATTTCTGGGTCCCTTTTGAACTCTGGGCCTAATTCAGACCCGCTCGCGAGCGCCGAGCACTCGCAAGCGGGTCGATGTTGGGCAAGTGTGCATGCGCACGACGGAGGCAGCTCCGTCGTGCGCATGCGCGAGACCCGGATAGCGACGGGCAAGCCATCGCTCCGGGTCTCGCTACAAAGGGGGCGTGCTGTCGATGGTGAGTGACAGTACGCCCCCTTTGGTGGGCGTGCCAGGGGCGTGGCTGCCCAGATGGAGGTGTTCCCATGGGAACGCCTACCGTCTGGGGCCGGCCCCACTGACATCACAAGTGATGTCAGTGGGAGTGCTCTTGGCTCTGATAGAGCCGAAATCACTCCAGGGCTTGCGGCAACGAGACCCTACCACAAGGGTCTCATCGCAAGCCCGATGGTCGCAATGGTCTTGACCATCGCGACCATCTTCCTGGCCACTCGCTATAGCTGTGGGTGGTCACCCACAGCTTTACCAGCGACCAGGAGGCCGCTCTAAAAATTAAGAAGGACGGCCCTGATTCAGAGCGAATGTTGTGGTATCCAATGGATATTCGATATCCGTTGGATACCATATCCAATACCCATCTGTACTGAATACAGTGAATCAATTGATTGGCGAACAGTATTAATCTTCTTTGTACTGCTATTTCTAACAGGCCTTGTACAGTGGTCATTGCTGTTTAGGATTGAATCCTCCGAATTCTGCCGAAAGGATTATCTGATAACTCCTGAAAAAACCTTCAATTGTATCGACGACCAGGTCTGTATGTCTTGGGGGCATCTATTCCGCTTAACCTGAGGTAATCAACCTGATTTACCTCCCATCACTTTATGTATTAGTGAATCTAATTTATTTCCCAATAGAAAGGAACCTTCATAAGTTCAGTGTAACCAACTTTTTTTTGGGGGGGTGGGGGGTGAGGAGAACAGATAAACCCCACACAGCTAAAATGGTCAGGAATTGAACTCATGACCTCAGGGATGTGAGACAGTAACTACACCAACTGCGGTCACTTTTAGTTCATATCAGCCATCCAGGATCGTAAACCCTAGATCTCTTTGCTACTATCCCTGTAGCCATAGATCTTGCTGCATACATCACAGTATCCAAGGACGCTTCACACAATATACAGTTGCTTTCTGCAGTATCTCTAGGTTTCTCAAAGATATATTTTTGGTATCCTTTCTTCAATATCTGTATGCAAATTCACACTCTAGAGTCTTATTGCCCCAGAAACTGAGTCATAGGTACACCAGACTTCAGGGATACCACTGTGTAAAATATGTTATTTTTTTTAAAACAAAATTTCCATCCTTATCCATGGTATCTTTAACTGCTGTCCCATCCCCCAATGTAATGGTAATTCTTGTCATTAGCTCTGCAACTGCAGCAACCACTTAGGTAATGTGTACCAATTAAGCAAATCACCCTCCTAAATAGGATACATACTTTCAACACGATTAAAAATACTTTGCCTTTTATTTAGATTCTGCCATTCTTTGTCTTAATTGGAAACCTACACGGGTTAATAACCAGGGTCTCCACTAACATTACCATTAGTGCAGCAGGGTATTAGTGCACTGAATTACACAGCTCTTAGGCCCTCATACAGTGGCGGTTGGAGGATGCAAGCGGTCCCTCAGAAACTGGGCGGCCGCTTGCATCCTGACCAGCCGCCTCTGTTTCGGTCGTTAGGCTGTGGGTTTACACCCACAGCTCTAACGACCGCTAGGGTGATGGTCGCGATGGTCAAGGACCATCGCGACCATCGGGGCTTATGACGAGACCCTAGGGTAGGGTCTCACTTGTTGTAAGCCCCGGAGAGCTTCTGGCTCTGTCAGAGCCGGAAGCTCTCCACTGACATCACTAGTGATGTCAGTGGGGCCTCCCCCAAATGGTTTGGGCTGCCACCCCCCCGGCCCGCCTTACAAACGGGGCGAGCTGTCAATCAACATCGACAGCTCGCCCCCTTTGGAAAGAGAGTCTCACGCATGCGCACGAAGGAGCCGGCTCCCTCGTGCGCATGCGCACTGGACAAACATCGAGGCGGCCGTGCGGTCGTAGACCATACGGCCGCCTCTGAATGAAGCCCTTAGACCCTTATAATTCATGGTTTATATATGTTTTCAACCAGTAACAAAGTTCTCACATCCTTATGAATCTCTCCAGACTTTATTCAGAAGAAACAACATCATGTTACAGATCCAGATCTTTCAGACATATGCATAGACAGAAACTCTTCTTTAAATACAAAAGATTTTTTTATCCAGTCCACTAACACCTGAACTGGTTAGGCTGCTGGACAATCACAGGTGTAAGATTCTTCTGAGCACAATCCTCACAGAATACCATCCGTTTAAAAGCTGGCCACACATCTAAAGATCATCTGTCCAACCAGCCAACTAGTTGATTGGTTGGAACGAAAATCTGGTAAGGTATGAAAGCAAATGACAATCAGCAATCAGCTCCCAAACGCCGGAAAATGGAAAAAACTGCAGACCCTCCAACAGGACCCCTTCCATCCGGTACAAAAAGCTTCTTACTTGATGATTGCAGACACCTGTGTTGAAAGACCTGTCTCATCTATTAACTAGTACAACACAGGTGTCTACAATCATCAGTGGCGGAACTCCCGGAGACAAGGGAGTCATTTGCCGCCGGGCGCCAGCCCTGAAGGGGGCACCCAGCTCCATTGTCACCCGGCCGTTCCATGTCCACCTGCTGGCTGCTGCTGGCGAGCAGAGGAGCCGCATGGAGGAGGAATGCTGATTTCCCGCTCAACCTCCATGACCTGCTGCTGCCGGAGTGCTCCATGGTCGCGGACGTCATGTAGCATGTGACCTCCGCGACCCGGCTGAGCCCATTTGCACACGCAGGAACAAACACGTCGCCGCCGGCGATGTGTTTGTTTTAGCAGCCAATGAGAGTCAGACTCTGCTGTATCATGAGCTCCGCTTTCCAGCTCCCGCAGTGGTGATGGGAGAGACGTCATGACGTTTCTCCCATAATTCCGAGCGGGAAGACAGAGGAGCGGATGATGGCGGGCGCAGGAACGGGGATCGAGGTAAGTAATCTGAGTGTGTCTTGTCTGTAAAGGGCACTGCATAGGGGGACCACTACTGGGGGCACTGTATAAGGGCCACTTCATAGGGGGGACCCACTACTGGGGGCACTACATAAGGGTGCACTGTATAGGGGGGACCCGCTACTGGGGGCACTACATATGGGGGCACTACTGGGGGCACTGTATAAGGGGCACTATTGGGGCCAATACTGAGGGCACTGTATAAAGGGCACTACTGGGGGCACTGCATAGGGGGACCACTACTGGTGGCAATGTATAAGGGGTCCTACTGGAGGCACTGCATAGGGGGACCATTACTGGGGGCACTACATAGGGGGGCACTGTAAATGGGGCCACTGTATAAGAGGCACTACTGGGGGCACTGCATAGGGGGACCACTACTGGGGGCACTGTATAAGGGGCACTACTGGGAGCACTGTATAAGAGGCACTACTGGGGGCACTGTATATGGGGCACTACTGGGGGCACTGTATAAGAGGAACTGCATAGTGCGGCTGCTGGGGCTGGCATGGGTGCTGGGGGGTGGTAAATTTTAAATTGTGGGGGGACACCAATATTTATCTTGCCTCCGGGCAATTGGGATCAAGTTATGTCACTGACAATCATTAATTAGGTGGGAAGTCCAGGAGGAGAGCAATTTGTACCGGGTGGTTTTTGTTTAGATCAAACATTTAACAAACTTGTCTGAACGACCATTTTCATGTGTTTTCTAGCATTTAGGACCAAATTGCTGATCATCATTTACTCCCATACGTTACCAGATTTTCATTCCAACCAATCAACTAGTTGGCTGGTTGGACAGATAATCTTTAGGTGTGTGCTGCCAGCTTAAGAATGGTTATCGCAGGCAGCACACATACATCTTAAATGCTTTGTTTTTAGCTTCCTTCTTAGGTCCAACAGTCTTCAAAGGCACACTAAACAATACCCTATCACTAACATGATAGTTAGCTAGCATAATCCATATAAATGCCCACTAAAGGGAATTACCTCGGCTGGGCACTATTTGGTTGTTGGGGAGAAGCAGTGGCGTAACTATAAATTTTTCTCCCCCCTGCTAAAAATTTTTTGGCACCCCCCCACCGCTTGTGGTGGTGGTGGCGAGGTGGAAAGGAGTATTGTGTGTATATTGTGACTAAATATATATTTTGGTACTTGTATACTTTACGGACTCATTACTGACAGACAGGGGAAGAGATAGATCCCCTTCTGTTTCTGTACAATGACGTCATCAGCCAGTGTCCAACGTCATTCCCTACCAACCAAGTGGGCACAGAGGGGGAATATATTCTTGTGGCGAGCGAAGCGAGCCACCGAGCCCGCAGCATTTCAAGCGAAGCGAGCACGCAAGGGGCCAACTTTCTTATTTTAGTGGAAAGTGTGGGCAGAAGCCTCCACTTCCGCCCTCATTCACGTCACTTCCAGGTACGGTTAGTGAAGGGGATTTATACTCTTCCTGACAGTCACCGACAGTTCTATATAATAAGGTAATGAGTCCGTAAAGAACACAAGTACCTGTATTTTTATATATATATATATATATATATATATAGTTTAATGTAAAATTGAAAATTACATGATGCATATACATTGATGAGTTGATGATCCCAGTGAGATGATATATATTAAATATCATCTCACACAGATCATCATCTCATCAATATACATGTACATAGCTTGTACACTGTATATAATATATATATATATATATATATATTCATCTGACAGTGTACATGTAACTTTTATTAGCACAATGTTCCTGTGTGACACAGGCAGTTTTGTCATTGCCAGCTTTAGTTGTCCCTTACCTCCACTTCCTCCGTCTCTTCTGTTGCTGACACTGATAGGAGCGAGAAGGGCATCTAGACACCGCCATAGGCACCAGGCACGGGATGCCAGCTGGATCCGGAGCCGTGAGGAGGTGGTCCATGGGAGGAACGACTGTAGCCCCTGCCAGGCATACACAGCAGCTCCCCCTTGGACAGTTTCCTTTGGTTTATTAGAGAGTGTCTGCACATGAGCAGAAGCTTCCCCTGGAGAGCCTGAATGGGAATTGCTGTTGATGAGAGCTGAGCTCCGATCACACGGCCGCTGACCCTGCAGCCAAATCAGCCCAGCTGCAAGCCACTTGAGGACAGAGCCGGCCCAGCGGGAATG
Source organism: Taudactylus pleione (assembly GCA_031769625.1). NCBI lineage: Eukaryota > Metazoa > Chordata > Amphibia > Anura > Myobatrachidae > Taudactylus > Taudactylus pleione. The sequence continues at coordinate 6,187,522 of JAUIMM010000200.1, read as the reverse complement.
CTACTGAGTTCCTGGCGGCCCAATCCGCCCCTCTGCCAGCATCCATCATCCGTTGGTAGTCCTGGATTAGTGTTTTACTTATGCTGCTGCCTCTGCGCCTACCCTTTGCCGTCGCCTCCAAGCCACTGCGGGGGAAGTTGTTACGCCACTGGGGAGAAGGTTCTGCATCCATTTTATGGCACGCCTGCAACTGTCAATACCAGAATCCTCAAATCGGCTGTAACAGATATTATTCCTGTCTTTGGTGTGCAGCACCATTATGGCCCTATGACCTACTGTGTGAGAGGTCGGGCGCATGCGCTGTGCATCTCCGCACAGGCTTCTGATCCGGCGCTATTTTGGTCATGACACACGCCTGTGCACAAACAATGTATGAGCGCCAACCTCTGCAGACTTCCCTGGGCAAAAGCGCGGGTGTCACCATTCCTCTGGTCTCCTGTTGGCCTCGCTGCACACCAACCTTTATGCTGTCACTCTGGGGAACCACCCTGCCTCAGGCTGTAGCGCTAAGGGCACACTGGGCAAATATAGAGGTAAGTCCCATACTAATAGAAACTAACAAACTTCCCTATCCTGCTCTATACTGCTCGGAGACAGGAAAAAAAGACAAGGGACCAGAGGAAGGGGCTAGATTATATACGGTGAGGGGGCGGTCCCTGACAAAACTTCCTGTCTATATTAGGAGAAACAGGTCCTATTCCCAAGGTGTAGGCTGCCATGGAGGAACGAAGAAGAAATGTATATAACACAAGTAACTTTGACATGGAAGATGGGCCCTTCCTCAGCTCTGGGCCTCATAACATCTGCACCCCTTGCACTTATCGTGCAACGTTTATGGTGCTTAAACGTTTAGATTTTGGCAAAACCACCCTCAAGTCGGTTTTGGTTCATATTTGGATTCCTTTAAAATGTATTAAAAAAATAGCTAAAATCATGTAATTTGGACCTGTTTACATGCAATTTAAAAACAGAGTTTGGGTTCTAAATCTGAGTTCCAAACTGACAGCAGACCCGAGCCAGGACTCGGTTCTACTCGTATCCCCAAAGTGATTCTGAACTGGGACTTGATTCGACTCAGAACCTCTAAGTTTGGGTGTGCTCGTATTTCAGGAAAATCATTAGTTAAAACATCCCTTTTGTGTTGTTGAAAACTAGTATTTATTTATGTCCATTCTAAAGCGTATTTATCCTATATTGGTGTTTATCCATTTTGTGTTCAAACAAAATTTGAAAATCACATTTATCTTGTAATGTAATTAAGTACAAACATTTACACATCCATTGCTTACCCCCCTCTAAAATCCATTGCAGTAGCTCAAATGGAAATAACTATTGATATAGCCTATTGGGATGGTGGTCACAGTAGGTGCACAGCAGATGTGAAAGTAACTGTTAGGCCACACAGATAGTCCATAACCAAAATGATGGGTTTATTGGTAAACAGCAATAACAGGATATGCAGGAAAACAGTGGTAATGCAGGGGTTTACCAGATGCAATGCAGCAATTGTCATCGCAGGTATTAGGTGTGTCACCTTAAGGAGCTACTGTAAGTGCTGTGCATCTGCACAGCATTGGGTCACTCTACACAGTAAAATGGCTGCAGACTAGGGATGGTCATCGACCATCAGCAGTTAGCAAACATCGATGGCTAACGGTTGATGGTTGGCAGTCAGCCAATGGTTCTCCACCATTGATGGACGAGTGGGAGCCTATAGTTACTTTTTTTTTTTACGGGACAGAGTTTAGCCCCGCCTCCGGTGGGCACTAAGCCCCACCCCCATTATTTTGTTGGCCTGTGGCCCGCCGTGCCTCCTGCAGCGGTGGCTATCAAGGGGTGCAAACCATTGATCATTCACCATAGATGATTGTTGTGCCATTAATGGTAATCATTGATGGACCCTTCGATGGTAACCATTGATGGACACCCAACCGATGGCCATCCCTACTGCAGTTTGCACATGTGCAGTAGCACACCAGGTTGGAGGTCGCACCTCTCTGCGGAACCTGGGTCCTAGTAGAGAGGAGACCGTGCCAGAGCACTCTGGGCCTGATTCAGACTTGGGAATAGAGAGATATCTCTCTCAGCTGATCATCTTGGTGAAACCATGCTGCACTGCAGGTGGGGCAGATTTAAAATGTTCAGAGAGATTTAGATTTGGGAGGAGTGTTTCCAAACTGACATCCAAATTGTAGAGTAATAATAAACCTGTGCCATATTTGTGGGCTACATGCAAAAGCAGCCAGTATTTACCCCACATGTAAAAAAATTTATGTATTTACACCCCTTGCATTGCAATATGGTTTGTTCAGGTTCACAGTTGAGAGAGATATCTCTCTCTATTTCCATGTCTGAATCAGGCCCTCTGCTCTCTAACAAAAAGAAGTATGCATATCACTTAATGTAATATAGCTGTAATGCTAATGAATTTAATACTATCAGATGGAGATGTCAATATGCTGCTGATGGTGACCATCACTGTGTATCTTTGCTCCAGCTTTCCAGTGACTGAAAGAGCTATTTTTTAAGAGGCATAACTTGTGACTGTCCACTGCATTGGAGGTTCCTGAGCGGTGACTGGAAGGTGGATTCAGTGGCATGGAGATGTTTTGTCCTATGGGCGTGCTATGGGAGTGTTGTGAGTCTGTTGCAGGAGTGGTTGCAGACTCATATGCTTAATCACATACTTTGGAGGCCATATTCTTGTAGTATGGTGTTGGCGCAACTTCCAGTGGGGCTTCCGGCGGTTGCGACTGAAGGTGCACAAATGGGGGATCTCAGTCCTTGCACACTCAGACGCACACCAGGAAAGGGCTTATCCTAGTATTACTATAACGTCACAGACGTGATTACGGCAAAACATGCAAATACGGCACAACCAGTGGCGGCTGCAGAAGTGGGGTTGCAGCGCAGTCCAAAATTCAAATAGGGGAGTCACCAACTGTTACCCCAAACGCTGCCAAACATCGCCGGACGGGACTCACTGGCAGTTGGTGTGTCTCCCCTATTTGAATTTTGGACTGTACTGCAGCCTCACCTCTGGAACCTCCACTGTGCCTGAATCAAGCCCAAATAGTGGAAAAAAATCTTTCCAGGACACAACCAGAGCGGCAGAATGTATAACATAACCAAAGCAGTAAAGCACCAAAGGTAAATATCCATGTGCTGTTTTTCTGTACCTTTATTACTTTGGTTGCTAATGACGTTGGGAGAATTTTAAAATCACAAGATATTGCTATATCTGTTGTGTTTTAACTGAATTTGAGATGTTGTTCCATGCAATTATATATTGTGGAGTATTTGTATGTAACCCTGCATATCAGTTACAGCTGAGATTAATTGTTCCAGTTATGACTCTTTCTCTACTTAAAAGCGCATTTGATTTGTTTGGAAAGCTGCACATAAACAGCATCTTGTAGTGGTGACAGGATCTTAAGTTTGAATAAGCAGAACACATATTTCACTAGTCAAGATGGACTTTATAAGCAATCTCCTTTGTAAATGTACTGTATTAGGCTTTTATCAGCGACAACTAGGTGTTTCAACACTTAAACAAGCCCCGCAGCAAGATTCTTTTGAAGAACATTGATAGAGATACAACACTGTGTTGTTCTGTCCTAAATCAACACTTGAAAATGTCAGTCCCACTCATTCCCGATCACATGACATTCTGTATGCAAGAGAGCTTCTTGTCTGACTTTTCTGTGGTCCTTTATTTCTGTCTGTCCAGCACTGGTCTTGCCTATCGCATTGACCATGAGTAATTTGATTCAGTACTGGACCACCTACCCATGGCACTCCTGCAAGTGCTCTGCGGCACCCCAAGGTACCACGACACCCAGTTTGGGAACCCCTGCACTGAAGTATTTCACATATATTTAGGTTATGAAAATGGAGAAAAACAAATCAACTTTTATATTTAAAAGTATAAGACATAATCAGAACCTGATAAAGACTCCATGGTACCCTAGGCAGGATACTGGTTTGGGCCCTCATCTCTCACCTCCTGTTATAATAAACCCACATAAAAACATATTACGCTAACCCAGGACCCTCAGCACACACTGGTCCCTAGACAAGGACTGCCCAATAGATGACCTGGCTCTGAACATAACCAACTCTGGGCCTGATTCAGAGCCGCTCGTAATCGGCCGCTCGTTCGCTATGAGCGATGTTCGCACAACTGCGCATGCATATGGGTCGTAATGCGCATGCGCAAACCAGTCATTGCGGTCGGAAATCGTGCGCTCGCAAAACAGCGAGGGGCTGCTAATTTGATTGACAGAATGTACCGTTTGTGGGTGGTAATAGGGGAAGGTGCTTGAAAATGGGGGAGTGGAGATCCGAACGCAGGCGTGCCTAACGGTAAAAAGGGCGGTTAATGGGAGTGCATAATTAGTAAAGGAGCGTCATCGACCACGTGATTTGGTTGTCTTTTAGCCTGAACTGCTCGCAGTGATTGCAGAAGGAAAAACCTACCACAAGCACTGCGAGCAGTTCAGATGCCTTTCGATGTACTCGATTAATCAAATAAATACCAGAGATGACGTGTGATGCGAACGGCGTCTTTACAAAATAGCGAGCGCATTTTTCGTTCGCTCGCTCAGACATAGAGGCTTCCACAACCCTCAATTTAAATAGCGCCCCCTTTTTTGGAACGGCCGTCCGCAAATAGCGTCCGGCTCTGAATCAGGCCCTCTGTTTAATATAACTTATGGACCAACCAAATTATTTCCCCAGTAAACAAAAACATTGGGCCTGATTCAGAGCCACTCGTAAGCGGCCGCTCGTTCGCTCCGAGCGATGTTTGCTCAACTGCACATGCATACGGATCATTATACGCATGCGCGAACCAGTCAGTGAAATTCATGTACTCGCAAAATAGCGAATGCCTGATAATTTGAGGGACAGAAAGAGGCGTATGTGGGTGGTAACAGGGGAAGGTGCTTGAAAACGGGGAGTGGAGATCCGATCGCAGGCATGCTTAAAGGTCAAAACGGGCGTTTTATGGGTGTGCATAATTAAAACAGCAGCGTCATTGACCAAGTCACTGGGTTATTTTATAGCCAAAACTGCTCGCAAAATTGTGGTAGCAAAAACCAACCACAAGAATAGCGAGCAGCTCATACCCTGGTCGATGTACTTGATTAATCTAATAAATAGCGGACATGACGTAGGATGCGAGCGGCCAGGGGGCGTAGTTTCCCTAAAAACGACCGCAAGTTTAGTTCGCTCGTTCAGACCTAGAGGCGTGAACAGACCGCAAACAGCGAACGGTTAATTTGAATAGCCACCCCTATTTTCAGGACGAGCGAGCGCTAATTGCATCCGGCTCTGAATCAGGCCCATGGAGCGCTGAATAAGTACCAGCTGGATGTCAAATGTTCCCAATAGCACACAAACTGACTAATATAATAAATCATAAAAAATAAAAAAAAAACAAAGACTGTGCTATTTCTAAATAAATGACAATTAAAATAACAATAACCCCAATATAAAAATTATAAAGTAAAATGGAAATGAAATATCGATGTGCTAAATAATATGATATTGGTTACATATACAGTATTTGCTCAAACATTTGTCTGGTTCATGAATAAAGTTGTTAAAGCAAAGTGTATATAGTTGATAGGAAAAAATTATATTCTCCAAATATGCAGCTACTAGCCGCAAATTCAGAGCTGTTCATCCAGATTGTACCTTTCTGGTATCATTAATTACCACATAAGGAATGATTTCTCCAAGGACATCTTTATTTTTATTATTTTTTTATTACCAGTTATTTATATAGCGCACACATATTCCGCAGCGCTTTACAGAGAATATTTGGCCATTCACATCAGTCCCTGCCCCAGTGGAGCTTACAGTCTATGGGCCTGATTTAGAGCCGCTCGTTAGCGGCAGTACGCTCGTTCCCCGAACGAGCGAGAAAATGTTAATTCCTGTGCTCGCTCGAAAGTTTGCTCGTAGCTATTCTTCCGCCCCAAAGTCTTCCAACCCCTCCTCTAGCTAACGAGCGAGCAAAATTGCGACCGGCCATCTCCCAATTTGGTTGCAGGGAACGCTCGCACAAGTACAAACCGGAAGTGGGCCTGTCAGATTTCGATTACCTGCTCGTTCATTCTGCATACATACTTTAATCGTATCATGCCAATCAATATATTAATTAACTTAATTGCTCTTCACATGTTTGCAATCCGTTTTTTTTTCATTTTTCAATCAACTTTATTGTTGTCCGTGTGTGGCATTTTACCCGCAGAATACGTACGGTTTCCACAATGGTTTACTTTTTCATAAAAACATGTTGTAACCAATTATTATTTTGTTTTCGTGTGTTTAGGATATTCCTATTTTCAGATATAAAATGTATTTATTTAAATTAGCTTACGCATGTCACTGCATGAAGCCTATCATAATTCACATTAGATTTTGGAGCCTGAAGGACACATGACTCATACAAGAACCAATACAATGGTTCCTGTTAATTTCCAAAGTACATTAGCCAATCAAAAGTTTTCTCTGCCCTTTATTAAAACTGTTTTTGGCAAAAAAAATCATTGCCATCATGAGAGCCTCCGCATTTACAAGACGGGAGCTGTTCGTCCTCACAGAGGTTATGGACCAGAGGATCACCAGCCAGCCTCCCCCCATCACCAACCGGGCCAAGCGATCGGCCTATGCGGAGGTTCGCCACCACCTGCGCTCCTTCGGCTCACGCCGTAATATAGGCCAATTAGAGCGCAGGTGGTCTGATCTGCGGTGCCGCACCCCCCGCTTGCTGGCATGTTTTCGGCAGCAGATCGCTGCAAGTAAGTTTTTTTTTTTGTTTGGTGGATTTGTTTTATGCCCTATCTGCGTGTGCTTGTTTACAGTATAGCCCTGTTTGTTTGTTGCGGCCCTATCTGCGTGTGCATGTTTGTTTTCAGTATAGCCCTGTTTTTGCTTTTTTGACATGTCTGTGTGTGCATGTTTGTTTTCAGTATAGCCCTGTTTTTACGTTTTTGACATGTCTGTGTGTGCATGTTTGTTTTCAGTATAGCCCTGTTTTTGCTTTTTTGACATGTCTGTGTGTGCATGTTTGCCTGTTTTAGAATGTTTCTTTTTTTGGGGTGTGGGAAATTTGGCTTCCACACCCCCCCTTCCCTAAAAATATTTAAACATTTTTCATTAATCATTTAGGGGCTGAACGCAGAATCCTGGCTCGCCGCAGAGTTCAGCGCCGGGCTCGGCCCCAGCCGCCGCCGACCAGCCCGAGCCCATCTCCCCAACCTTCCCCCAATTCCCCCTCCACCCCTGCCCGGCCAATAGGTGAGGCCCCTCCCTCTCCCAATTTGCCCCACCCCCAAAATTCATCCTCCCCTCCAACCCCCCCTCTCTTTTCTTCACCCTCCCCTCCAACCCCCCCTCTCTTTTCTTCACCCTCCCCTCCACCACCCCCTCGATTTTCTGGACCCTCCACAATTTCAGCCCTCTCCCCTCCCTCAACCCACCAGCACAGGCCCACCTCCGAGGAGGAGGAGGATGGAGTTCAACCCAGACCATCCAGCCCAATGACCGGTATGTTTACCTTTCTTTTGTTGTAATAAATCCTTTTGAATTGTATATACAATGTCTGGGATATTTTCCACTGATACATCTCACCCATGTGAAAACACTCATTCTTGGTGTTTTGTGCTTTACCCTAACAAGGCTACTGTGTCCTTTTTGGTTCGCCTTTTTGTGTGTTCATTTCAAATTTATTATTGATACCATCTTAGCATTTGCCTTGTTTTTTTTTTGGATCACCAAACTGGATCTTGTTTGCAACTAGATTTATTTGTTTATTTTGTTGTTTACACTTATAATGTAAGGTGTCATTTTCTTAAGGATCCCTTTTTTTTATACCAACAGCGGACCAGAGGCGGATGCATGCTATGCAGGAGGGCTTGGCCGCCTTGCGAGGCCACATTATTTCGATGCTCGTGGTCCTTGACCACATGTCGGCACTCCTTCGGAGCTGATTTGTTTTTTTGTTTTGTTTTTATTGTGTTTGTTTCGCAAAATAAAATAGCGTTGGATGTTAACGAGTCTCATTTCTTGTCTGAAAATATTTCATTGTTTAACCTTCCCTAAGTCCACTATTTGGTCATGTTATTTAAAGTAAGGTAAATTAGATTGTACAAAGCGCTAGAAAGTATGTAAGCTGCCACATTAAACACCTCACCATACCAATAGGTTTGTGGCTAAACCAACAGTTTGTGGTTTTTCGTGTGGTGGGTAATGTAAATAGAAACTGAAACCTGCTTAGGCCTCTTTTTTATCAGACTACTGATTCACCCTAAGACCTTTGTTGTTTTTTCTAAGCCACAAAGCACGTTCAAAGACTTTACAATTTCACACATTACAGGATACAGCATTCTGAAAGGTGGCATTTTGGGAGACAGGTTACACGTGCTTGTAATGTGTAAATAAACAGTCTTTTGAATGGAAAACAAAACTTTAATACACAGCAAACACAAACAGAAAGTGAATTGTGACAAGCAATTCACACAGTGAAAACACACTACAAAAATCAACCTACACCAAACTCAAAAAAAACAAGCAACACCAAGAACTGTTGAAATAAGTAGCAGGCCAACAGGAATCCACAAATGAGGCGATGAAAAAATATGGCAACAAGTTAGTTCCAATGTGGCCACATGTATACAATTTAGTGGATCAGGTAGTAGGCATCGTTTTTACATGGTTTGAAAAGGAAGACAAGAATAAAAAATGAAAACCAAGATTAAAAAGGCACATTCCAATCGTACATGTAGACATTGGGACAATTAAGTAAAGGTTTGACAATAATTGCCTGAAAAAGCGGGCCACCACATCATCGCGTATGGCCCCCCCACATACTGGCCTCCGACCAACCTTGGGGGGGCCATCCTGAGGTAAGGCATCCTCTGGCTGCATTGGGACACCACTCCTTATGGCGATGTTGTGAAAGATCCCACACAGGACCACAATTTTCGAAACCATAGCCGGCAAATACATGAGTTCGCCACCAGAGCGGTGGAGGCATCTAAATCGGCCTTTTAAATGGCCGATACAGCGCTCCACCACCTGCCTGGTGGCTGTAAGTGCGGAATTATACTCACTTTGTGGCCCTGGTGTGGGAGCCAAATAAGGAGTGAGCAGCCAGGGCATGCAAGGGTAGCCACTGTCTCCTGTGAAATAAAAAATAAACAGTCAGGATCACTGTGTATCAAGCTTGGCAATGGTTACAACTAAAGGTCTCCACTTACCCAGAAGCCACGCATCACCAGCTTTTAGGTTGTTTAATTTATGCCAAATCCCTGATTGCCGGATGACGAATGAGTCATGTGCACTCCCGGGTAATTTTGCATTCAGGGACAGGATCTGGAGGGAGGCATCACATACCACCATTACATTAAGGGAGTGATAGTGCTTTCGGTTTCGAAAAATGGCCTCCAGCCGTGCTGGAGGCTGCAGTGGTATATGAGTACCATCCACAACCCCTATGATGTGTGGGAAGCCAGCTATTTGGTAAAAATTGGCCTTCGCCACACTAAGGGAACCCATATCCAATGGCATGTTAATAAAATGATGGAGGTGCTTGAAAAGGGCCTCCATCACTGCCCTCAGGATCCTTGAAAATGAGGATTGCGAGATTCCAGCCACTATTCCCACCGTGGTTTGAAAGGATCCTGAGGCACAGAAATGTAACACCGCCATTAATTGTGTAAGTGGTGGTATTGCTGTAGGACTGTCAATTTGCCGCTCAAGATCACTCTCTATTAATGAGAGAGTGTATATGATGATTTTTGGAGGAAGACGGTATCGTCGTAAAACCTCATCATCGGGCATTCCAAAAAGGGTGACACGTGTTCTAAATATCTTGGGCCTTGCACGCCTACGATGCCTACGCCTGGGACGAGATTGAGGTTGGTCGGGTTCTGGAAGCATGGCCAAAACAATACGACCAACATCAACCTGAAATGGGAAGCCAGGTAGTTATTTTTGGAGAAAAAGGTAAAGACAAAAATATACTTATCTTATGTTAAAATTCCAAAGATGCTTACATGCCGGGGTATGGTCATGAGTGCAACAACCTACATTTCCAAATTTGAAATTCCGGTTAGTATTTTTGGTGGACATATTTGATTCTTTAACAAAAAACAAAATGCGTTAAAAGATAGGGGGGAGCACACATTATTTTGAACATCAAACCTACTTTGAGAGGCCAAAAAAGAATGTGCAAATTTCTACCCAAAAAAACATTAGTGTGCTAAATATTTCGCAATTTGGTGAAGGAGAATAAGGAAACATTAGTGCGCTAAATAGTTCGCATTTGGCGAAGGAGAATAAGGAAACATTAGTTTGCTAAATAGTTCACATTTGTCCCTTGAAAAATCCCGAAACAAAAAATGCAAATAACTGACGCTATATTTAGTGTTAAGACATGATATGCCCTAAAAAACAGAAGACATGAATGTTCCAAATATATGCGAAGACCCACACATCAAATTCGTCAAATAATGTTAAAAACAAACTTACCAAAAGTCGAACAATAAGTCACAGTCCAAAAACTTCTCTTGGGCCAAGCAAAAATAACTGTTAAAAAAAACAACAATTATTAAAATGCAGAAATTCGGATTGTAGAACCCTTATTTTTTAAAGGACATGAAAAAAATACTTACACACAAAAAAACTAACAGAAAATATCCGCACTTAAAAAAACCGAACGCAAAATATCCCCCCCAAAAAAAGCACCAACTACACCTCCCAAAAAACGCCTCACAACCACTAATCCCGCCAACAATCCACGACTACACACGATACCTCCAACAGTCAACACCAGCCACCTCGACTCGAGTCGCCCATATCCATAAATAGTTTTTTTTTTCCCGCTCAAATTAAGGACGGATCATAGAAGCACACAATCAATGATGCGAACCAAAATAAAGGACGCATGTATAAATATGTCACGGAAAAGCCAAAACGGTCTGGTGTAGTTCAAGTGGTTTTGAACAAAATGTCTACAGACCAGCAAAACGATGGCCAAGAGGCGCCCGGTAAGTACTTCTCTCTTTCTGTTTCAAGGATTTGTTAGACCCCAAATTTATAGATAGTTGGACATGTAAATGATATTTTTTTTTTAATTGAAAGGTGTGGAGGATGCCATGGAAGAGGCTGCTGGGCCGAGTATGCCAACCAAAGAAAGCAAAAAAAAAAGGCAGCCACAATTCACAATAAAGGAGATGGAGGTTTTGGTTCAAAGGTGTGTTGACACCCTGCCACAGGCAGATCGGAATATGGGTTCAAGCCAGAAGTGGAAAATGTGGGAGGAGATAGCCAGTGCTGTCAATAGGGTTGGTGAGTTTGAACGTCTAGCCCGGGATGTCAAATCACGGTACGGCAAGGGGACAGGTGGGGGTCCCACCCCTGTGTCATTGGAGCTGAATGACTTGGAAGAGCTGGCACAGGTGTGTGTGCAGTATGAGGAGGTGTTTGGCGTGTCCAACATGGATACGGACATGCCAGACTTTGCGGCTCCTCATGTTGTCCCAGGTAAATGTTGTTCTGTTACAAAGTAAAAAATGTGTTTGTGACAATATGTAGATTGTAATGTTCCTCTTTTCTCTTTTTCCTCACAGAGACACAGGCGGATGAGTCTGCTCCAGAGGGGAGCCGTGGCCGCAGAATTTCTGCTGGCTCTGCAGGAGAGGAAGCAGTAGATCCGGCTGGGGACCCTGCAGAAGCCAGTCCAGGGCAATCCCCCTCGCAGGCAGTGGCCCTCCTCACGGATCTCAATTTTAAATCGGATCACCACACGGAGATTCTGCTGAGGATGGACGCCAGTCTGCTATGGGTGGCGGAGGCCATGGAGCAAAAAGCTGCGGCCAACGTGACCATTGGTCAGGCCCTGGCGGAAAATACCAGGGCCAACATCCGAATTGCCAATGCCCTGGAGCAGCTCGTTCGCCAGCACATGGTGGAGCCGGCCTCCCTTTCTGCCAGAACATCAGGATCCTCCACCTCTGGCACAACAACAGCCATCCCTCAAAATGTGCCTAGCCCTCTGCCTAGTCCAGAGGCCACAACATCTGCCTCTGGAGAGGCCAGCCAAAGGACATCCCGGACCCGGTCAGACTCCCACCCTACCCCAGCCAAACGGGGCAAAAAGCGATGACAGCACTGGCTAATTTTCCCACAATCCTTCTGTGCTTGACCCATATTCCTTAAGGGCCAAAACTTCCCTCTCCTTTCTTGTGAATTGATTTTAATGTGTGTTATTTTATTTTGGCCAAATGCCATTCTTGTTTTTTATTTAATTATGTCATTTTTTGTGACGTTATCCAGACCTGCAAAGTGGCCAATGGCCTGGAAAAACAAAAAATGTGTTTTCCAAAAATAAAACAATCAAATTATTCAGCATTGTATTGTGACATTATTCCAAAAATTTATTTTAGGTAATCCCGGCACCCCAAATTTTTTATTTTTTAAAAAAACTAAAAAAAAAGGGTTAAAAACCATTTGGGAGTTTAAAGGCACACTTTTCCATTTAAAAATGTTGGTGAAATTTCTGTGAACATTAAAAATGTAGCAAAAACACAAACATGATGACAATATTGTTGCAATAACAGAAACCCCTAAACCAAAATAATGAAAAATTTTTGACACCAAAAATGGTACGCTAATTGATTGTCTAATCCTGAAATTAGCAGCTGAGTATTTCACCTGCATACGGTTTTGGGCTTCCACCCAAAAAATAGTGGCTAAACACATTACAAGCAAGTTTGGTAATCAAAGCTGATTGTTTATCTGTTTAAATTTAAAACATCGATGAAACATTGAGGAGGCTCGGGGAGGGGGACGAGACCATCGCCATTGTGGTAGAGTATACCAGACCCCAAGCTGTGCGAGCAGTTTGAACGGAAAGTGGATCAGACAGTGACGTATGACTCGTTCCGATCACATTTGACGTTAGCATGAGATAATTTAAGGACGCCCACAAAATGCCTCGACACGCCTGCGTTTTCCCATCTCCACCCCCGTCACCGCCCAAAAACGGCCTGTTCTGTCAATCACATTTGACAGGTCACTTCCTGTTCGCTATTTGACGAACGACTAAAAAAAAGATCGCAATCAGCCGTACACACATGCGCTGTGTAACACCGGCGCATGCGTGGTTTCACAACATCGGGACGCTACGAGCGTACTGCTGCTAATGAGCGGCTCTGAATGAGGGCCTATGTTCCCTATCACATGCGCGCACACACACACACACACTAGGGCTAATTTGTGTTGGGAGCCAATTAACCTATCAGTATATTTTTGGAGTGTGGGAGGAAACGGAGTACCCGGAGAAACCCACGCAAGCACAGGGAGCATATACAAACTCCACACAGGTAGGGCCGTGGTGGGAATTTAACCCATGACCTTAGTGCTGTGAGGTAGTAATGCTAACCATTACACCGTCTGTGCTGCCCAATATTCTTTATATATACTCCGTACTTAGGGCCTGATTCAGCAGTGCACGTAAATGCCCTGCTGATCGTAGATTCCTGATTATCAGGTATCTGTGCGTACGCAGGATCTATTCTACGCATGTGCAGAATGGGTCCTGCGTGATCGCACGCAGGCCCCCATATGCCTCTGCCCGATTGACAGGCAGAGGCGTTTACAGGGCGGTGTGGGGCGGGGAATGCTTGTGTTCCTGGAAATGGGGGCGTGTCACCCCCATGGATGCAGATTACTGGCTTTGCAAGCCGGCCAGCCTGCGTAAACTGAGGGTTACTCAGCTGGCCGGTGCCGTCCAACAATGCGACCAATTGTCGCGATGGCGATCCTAGGCTGCGATTTAATTTGCCTCGTTAGACACCTCCTGCTGCATTCGCATTTTAGCAAGGACGGAATTGTGAAGCTGCTTGTGTGCGGCTTTGCAATTCCGTCCTCTGCTGAATCAGCCCTTTATAATTATGATAATAGTCATCTTTCTGTTGAAAATTTCAGTGCAGACATCAATAGACAAATTAATTAGTTCTTAGTATGTCTATAAATCATTTCTGCTTGTTTATAGGATGTAAATCAATTCACAAATAGGTCCTTATATGTTACCTGTTTAGTGCTTTTATTGTGGTTTGTCTTTTTCTGATTGTTCAGGATTTGTATTTGTGATGACGGGTTTACAAACGTTTCGTTAGTGTGCACACTCCCCTTTAATAAAAACCAAATTGATGTACAGAACACCCACCTAATATGCAATGTGTTCTATTTGTGTAGTTATAGGGGCCTATTCATCATTACATAATAATCAATAGTGATAATTATGTTTTAAACTGGCTGCGTGTTCAAAGTATCTTGCTTAGGCATTAATCATTCATCATTATCTAAAGTATCACTTCCAAAAAGCTGCTCTTTCTGCAGAGTCAGCTTTTCGGAAGTGAGAGACTTTTCTCCTGCTGCTCCAGTCTTCGTAGACTATTCACAGTCTGTCTTCAAACTTTGCATGCGGAGCATGAAGACAGGATGCAAAGGAGAAAAGTGAGAGAAGAGAGATGGGAGAGAGGGGATCGGTATGAAATACCGCCGGACGGTTCCAATACCGACGCTGGAAGACCGGCAGTGAAGATTCCGACAGGTATTTTCTATATTCACTAACCTAATCCCCCCCCTAACCCTCCCTTAGGGGTGCCTAACCCTAACCTCCCCACCAAGTGCTTAACCCGAACCCCCCCCTGTAAGTGCCTAAACCTAACCCCCCCTTACCCGCAGCCTAAAAACCTATGTTTCCCGGGGGGGGGTGCCTAACCCTAACCCCCCCTTTCAGTAGCCTAACCCTAACCCTCTCGGGGGGGTGCCTAACCCTAAGTCCCCCCCTGGGAGCCCCTAACTTAACCTTCCCCCCCTTTGGCTATCCGCGTCCGCTGCCCAGCTTACCTTCGATCGGTATGCCAGGCATCGGGCTCCTGGAGTAGGTAAAATGACAGGCGTCAGGATTTCGACGCCTGTCATTAGAAACCTGCCGGGATTAGACAGTCGGGAAGCTGGCAGTCGGCATTTCGACCGTCGGCTTTCTGACTGCATCCCGGAGAGAGAGGGACCGGCCAGAGTGCTGACACCCACCTCCGGCATGAAGACTCCTCTCATGCAGCGGTGAATGCAGTGCAGCCAGAAGGAGGGACGGGGGTGGAGATGGCAGCTGTAGAACACAGCTGGGGGGGGGGGGGGGGGAAATCTTTGCTGCACAAGCTGCTGTGTAAATGGCGGCTTGTGAAGATATTCGGGGGGCTGCACGCCATCTCAGGGAGGAGCACAGTTTCACTGTCAACTTTCGAAGGAAAAGCATTTTCGGAACTTGATGAATTGCATAATACTACATCCTCATACCAAAATATGGGAACTGTGGAAATTATCGGGGTAGAATTGTAACCAAGAGATATGAGTGATATCTCCTGCTTTACAGGAATGATAAATGGCCCTTACACTAAATATATACAAAGGTATATAACTATATATACTCCTTGAGAAAGGCCAACGGGCCGCAACGCGTTGGAGACTTCCACACCTGCACCAAGATTACTTACCTCTGAACTCTTGAACTTCATCCAACGCTTCACCCGTCCGCTCGCACTTCACCAGTGGAACCCAGAACCACGTCCCGGGTCCCGCAGACCCGCGAGCAGCTGCACACCCCTACGGACACCAGCACCTCTCACACACGGCTGCACCCCCACCAGCTTGCAACACACGCAGCCGTGCCAGCATCAACGTGTGCAACTCCCCAACAGCGTTGGGTCGAGTTCACCACACACAGCCGCCACCCACCACGCCGCAGCTACCGTCGTGGCATGCTCCACTGCCTCGCACAGGGCGAACGCAGACAGCCAGCGGGTGCCCCCTGCCCTGCACCCAAGGGCACGTGGATGGCCCACGGCAGCCCAGCAGAACATCTGCCCCCAACTGGACTTTGAGAAAGCCGCTCTCTGCCACAGAAGTAGAGCATCTACCGGTAGGAACCAACCAGTGACAGTGTGGGACGCCGCCACTGGGGACACCCCCCAACCCCCACAACTAAAGACTGTAGACCATAGGTCCAGCAGGGGAACATGCAGGAGTAAGTACCGCATGTAAAGGAGCCCCCTCAAAGGGTCCACTCACCCTCCATACTCTGGATTGCACCAGATCATCCCCATCGGGCAGCACGCCCCCACGAACTATCCAGAGACAATGAATTCCTGAGGAGCACTGTGCCTCCAACCAAAGTAAGGAACTTGTGTCTACACAACTAAACACTCATTGAATAAATATATCACTTCTACTCACTCACCCAGCAATCTGTGGTTCTTCGCACCCCACCACAAAACACCCACCATAATACACACTGACTACCCAACCCACCACAAAACACCCACCACAATACACACTGACCACCCAACCCTTTCCCTACCACTCCCCTCTCCCCATCCCCACCTCCCCCCCCTCTACACACTACCCAGGAGCGCACGTCAACCCATCCTTATCTAACTAACTTTTAGTAGAAGCAGGTACCCCCACTCACACGCTGCAGCACCAGCCCCCATCCCTCTACTTCCCACCCCAGACGTTCCTTACCATACACCCCCTTACCCCACTCCACCACGAAGCGCATCCTAACCAATCAACTTCCCACATCTTAATATATACAAAAGTAGGTGAAAATTTTACTATTCACAAGCTTTTGTATAAATTAAGAGATGATAAATAGATCTTCAGTATGCAGGGACGTATTTATAATGGGTGCAGGGTGTGCGGTACACACGGACCCCTGGGTCCAGGGGGGGCTGCACCGCACCCTCTGCACCCAAACTTTTTTTTCAAACTTACCTCTCCAATGTCCCACGGAGTAGCGCTGCTGAAAATGCCTGGAAAACGGCCACCGCGGCCATTTTCCCGGCATTTTTGTGCATCTGCAGTAGGAAATCACAGGGAAAGTAGCTGCCACGTCATTTTATCAGTGAACTGTGCATGCGCAGTAGTTTCCGGGCACACTCTAGTGCCCGGAGTCTACTGTTGCTGTCAGTTCGCTGACAGGAGCCGGGGAGAGAGGAGGGGGCCTCGGATGGTGAGTGAACTCGTCCCATGATCTATATCTTTGTCAGATTACTTTTTCGTATTATGGAAGCGCTAAGCAGGGAAGGTTACATATGGGGCCTTAGGGTTGTATTGCATTAAAGTTAATTTCTATAAAGATTAAAACTGGGCTGGTACCTCTTGCATTTCAGAACTTAATTACATTATATATTGCTTTGCTTGCTTCAACATGGGACATTTAATTATCTCCCATGACTGACCTCCTCTGGATTCAGGACACAGGGCTGGGTTTGGCCACATTCTTTTGAAGATGTGGAAGTATGATCATGCCATGGTGGCCTGATATACCCCCTGGGGTATGCCTTGCTATACCCACCCCCACTACCCTTCTCCAAAACACCTTTGAATTGCCAGTAGGACAGTCCTCTACTATACTGGACAGTTGTGATGTATGCATTTGTGATAATTGTTCTCATCATGACTAAAGTATGTATTACCCATAGCAAGTAGCACCCATTTCGCTTTTGGTGGCCCCCTAACCTTCAAAAGGGCCTCACTACTGTTATTTTAATGTAGTAAGTTAAATTAATACATTTAATCAGAGCTATTTTTCTGGAAAAAAAGGTTCTAGGTTCTACAACTGTGGGTGGAGCTACAGGGGGTGGAGCAATAGAAAAACAATTGTATATATATAATATATAAATATATATTGTATGCACACACATATATAATATTTAGGGATCAAAGAAAGGGGTACCAAAACAAGCTTGGATGATTGCGCTCAAACCCTGTATGTTAGGCTACTTGTGGTAGTGATGGAATGAGACCCAAAACATATTTAGTGATCAGTAAGGCTTCATAGCAGGTGGCTGCATTAGTCCGTGTTAGATTCAAAGTGTTAGATTATAAGTGTAATTACAATTTGATAATTAAGACAGAGTTAGGCCGGAGTTAAACTGGAGGAAAACTCAGGGAAAACATCCTCAAAACCAGAACACTTTATGAACGCCATCAAGCAACATACTTTTGTGAGTTACCGAATTCACCATCTGCTGCTGTATGTATATCCAGGAAACTTCTTACTGCACTTGCTGCTTGGACATTGCAAGTACTTCCCTATCTGCATGCTGCTCTTGTTGATTGATCTTTGTTGTTCAAAACACCTCTGACTGGATCGGGTCTGTATATTGTAATTTTTTCCTTCATACTACAGAAAATCCTGTTTGTATTGCCTTTTTCCATTGCATCACATCAATCCACTTTAATCATTCTTTATTTTAATAACTAATTCCTTCTCCCACTACCCACATACGTCTCTTTATATATCACTTTCGGAGCTGCGCTCATACATTAGCAGCACTGTTCTTTTACATGTATTTCTGAACATTTAAGAACTTTTATCCACACTGTCTCTATCACACAGCCTCCACTCTAGTTTTCATCTTATTACCTCGTCCACAGCATGAATGCCCTTTCTTCAAACACCCCCCATATTCAGTGTCCACATAATCCTCTACTTTATCCACCCCCATCCTCCCCCTCAGGTCTTCTCCACTTGCTGTTGCCCCTTTTTTCTCTCATCAGTCTGCTTTCCAACCCCTGCTTCTCTCCCCCACCTTTCCTGTTCCTCCACTCAACCACCTCCCTCCCTCCCTCCATGGCTTTGCTACCCCACCGCTAAGATCCATTCCGTCCTGGTTCTGTCTGTCACCTTCAGGGCTGCCAAGAAAAATTCTGGGCCTGGATATAGCAACATCCTGTGGGACCACAGCATGTTGGGCATGGCTGCACCCATTTGTGGGTGGGTCTTGAATGTGAGATGCACCCACTCAGAGGACCATGGCATAGCACCCAGCAGCTGGGACTAAAGTATTCACTACTGTATTAGGATGGCAGGAGCTGCATTTTTAGAAGGATGTTTTTAGATGCTAAAATGCAACACAAAAAAATTAAAGTGCTACAACTTTATTTTGTACAACTCTCAAGTAAATAACACATAAACAAAATCTATATTCTGTCATAGAGATACTGTAGATGAATGAAGGACTTAAGTTTGACATAACATCAGGTCAACTTAAACACACACATTCCGCTGCAAATATCCTAACCCACTGCTCCATGCTCCTTCCTCACTATCTACCCCATCTGTGTCGCCCCTATCTGTCTGCCCCTCTCCTTTAGAATGTAAGCTCACACAAGCAGGGCCCTCATCCCTCACATGCTTCTCCTACCTCTATTTATAGTATAATTTACTCCTAACTCCCCAATTGGCACCCAACATTTGGTTGCTGAGGCCCTGCTGCTTGTGTTATACAGCTAAGCTATGTTTATAAACCTTGTCCTTGTCCTGCATTGTTTTGTATTACTATTAACTGTTTTTCTTGTGTGCTCATTTATGTACTGTGTAAGGCGATGCTGAACCTTTGTGGCGCCATATAAATAAAGAATAATAATAATAATAATAATAATAATAATAATAAATATGTATAATACTCAGATTCACTTTACTCAATGTGGTCAGAGCTGGTGCAAAAAGAATATATATAAAGTATTAAAAATCAGTACCAAGTATCAATTCAGTGTATACGCAAAGTAAATATATAAATAAATGGCAGGATCATAGGCAAAAACATGAGCAACAACTTAATGTATACCCAAAAATAAATCAAGATCACAGAATCATAAATATGAAAACACACAAATAATGAGTTCAATCTGTAGGCGTTAATGCTATAACTATTGGATATGACTAATGAGACGCTCTTGTGCAGTCTCTGGTGTGGATAACCAGTACAGGCTGGGGCAATTACATTTTGTCTCCGATCTACATGATGGTCTATCTGTAATAGTCCCAAAGTTTTTCCCTTGGGTGTACCTGATACTGTCATTCTTGCTTATATTACAGTATCTGCGATGGCAGTTCTTATGGAGTCTAAAGTTCTGGATTGCTAAAAAAGGTGTCTTCATAATTTTGAAAGATGTTTTCTCTGAACCAGGGGCATAGTAATGCCTGGGGGAGGGCTGCCCAGTGCAGAGGACCCCTCCTCCAGTGTACGTTCTGTGGCTAGCATCATCTTCCCAGATAGCAAAGGTTCTTCAGTGCCAGTCTTTGCTTTCAATGCATGAAGCCATCTTACAGAACGTATCACTAGGAAGATGGTACCAAGTGCTGAACGACCCACATAACCTTCACCCACTGTAGTATCTGCCATTGTTTCACACCTATACTTTTTTTTTTTTTTTATATATATTCATACTTTATACTAATTCTCAAGTCTTGCAACTTGAACACCTCTAGACTCCTTTTTTGGTTATAATATACTATTGTAGTTGTGCCTTTACATCTTCCAGCACTGTTCTTCCTTTTATCTGATTTTGACCTTTGACCTGTACTACTTTCTCATCTCACACTCATTACTACTACTGACTTTCCCCCCCAACTGCCTCATCTACACAATGTCTCTTTTCTTCTACTCCTCCCTCACTCAGCTGCTACATTATTTTCTCCTCTACCACCAGTTTTCACCTCATTTCTCCATCCATAGTCCCCTCTACGTTCTTCCCCTCCCCTGTCTCTCTTCATCATATATAAGTCTCTCCACTGCATCTCCCACAACTCCAGTATTATTAACTTCTCTTCCACCATGGTGATGCTGCACCACCACTAAACTCTGCACCCTCTCTTTTCTCCAAGTTACCTATCCTTCCCCCCCCACACCACACTAAACCTCCACCTTACCCACCACCTGCTGTCACCCTTCCTCATTCAGAAGCCAGCCACATAACCCCACACTCCTTATCCTCCTTCTCTAGATCAATATCACCTCCACACTACATTAACCCTAATAATCTCATTCTCTTCTCGCCTCTTAACTTTGTCCCTCTCTCCTGTTCCCTCTGGAAAGCTAGTTTTGTCTATAATAAACTGGTCTCCGTTCATGAGCACTTCATCTGCAATGCCTTGATTCTCCTTACCATCACCAAACCCTGGCTATACCCCTCTGACACCACTGCTCCTGCAAAATTCCTCCATCACTTGGCTTCCTGTCTCTTAATCTTCAAATGGGCCCTCAAGACCCATTTCTTCCTCAATGCTCTCCAGCGCTCATCCTAACCCACTACTCTATGCTCCTATCTAGCCCATCTGTGTCACCCCTGTTTGTCTGACACTCCCCTCAGAATGTAAGCTCTCACGAGCAGGGCCCTCTTTCCTCACGTGCTTCTTCTTGCCTTACTTTTACTTTCATTTACAATGGCACCTAAAACTGATTACTGACACCCTGCTGCTTATTTAGGTGTTATGCAGCATTGTTTATAAATCATGTACTTGTCCTGCATTGTCTGTACTGTTAATAATTGTTGTCTTGTGTGCTCATTTGTTTCTGTACTTTGTAAGGCGCTGCGGAACCCTTGTGGCGCCATATAAATAAAGGATAATAATAATAATAATAATAATAATATGCTTATGGTGTGCACTAAAGCCAGTAGGGTTATTAAAACTGTGTATTTATGGATTAGTGATTGTTAACTTGCGTGAAGTCATAGATATAAATGTACGTACCTACCTTGGCAGGAAATAAGTAGGGGGATATGTCTTAAACTGATTTGCAGTACAGTGCATCTCCTTCTGGGAACACGGAGATACAGGGCCCACTCTTTGCTCTTGCAATAATCCCAGAGGAAATTGCACAATGAAGCAAATAGTGGGCCAGTAAGATTCAACTCTCTCACATCTGTATTCCAGATCACTGACACTTTGCAAGCTTTATTAAATGATAGTGGCTCCCAATCCAACGCTATACACTCATAACTCCTATTAAGGCCAAATTAACACCAGTTACAATTTATCTATCAGAAGTGTCTATGGGGTACATTTACCAAAGACCGGTTTTGGATCATTTTTAAAACTGATGGGTATTAACGATTTATTGATGTCGGATTGCAGTAAAAAACACTACCATTTACTAAGCATTGGTTTTGGCTGTGTTTGAAACTCCGACATCGATACCCATCTGATTTCAAACCCCTATACCGCAGCAGATCTGACAGCAAACCCGCCGTCAATCCAGAGGTGACACTACCATTAGGCAGCTTCAGGCAGCTGCCTAGGGCACTGGCTCCTGGGAAGGAGGGGGGGCGCTTCTGAGTTTGCCAACTAAAATGAAGGATGTCTCTGAAAGAGACATCCTTCATCTACATGATATTGATGGCGGCTGCGAATCTTACCAGCCGCAGCCCCCACTAACACTGCACTTTGCTCCTGCTTCCTAGTCCAGGGCAGACTGGCCACAGCACTGACAGTCACAAGGCTGACATGCCATGCCCCTCCCCCCTCTGCTGCCCATTTAGGCTTTCACCCTCCATGATGGACTGCAGGGAAATCAGAATGGGGATGCAATGGGGCAGCTTGTACCAGCTCTACCAATCAAGAGGGGGACCAGTCTGCTGTGTAGTGGAGCAGGGGAGGTGGGGTTATTATGAGGGTGATAGGGTTAATGTAATATAGATAAGATGAATTGTATAATGTTTTTATTGGGGGTTGAGAAGGGGTTCTTTTGATTAGATTGGGCAGATGAATAAATATACAGTACATTTACTTGACTGATGTTTTATGAGTTTATTATTGGTGGGTATGGGTGGGTTCATGATAGTAAAGGGGCTAATTATGTTGAATGGGGCTGCTACAATGGTGCTGAATGTATTAATGATTTTTGAGGAGGATTATTTAATAGTGAGATTGTATGGCAGTCACAGGGTTTTATGGTGTTCATGAAAATACTCCCAGTGTTATATAGTGGGCACAAAAATGCTTTTGCTGTTGTACGGTGGTCACAAATATGTTCTAGGTTAGACGTGGGCAATAAGGGCACCCCAGCTGTAGAACTCCACATCCCAGCATACCCTGCCACAGTTTTGCTATTTGGCCATGCTAAAACTGTTGCAAGGCATGCTGGGATTTGTAGTTCAACAACAGCTGGAGGGATGCTCTTTGCACACTCCTGCTCTAGGTATTGTATGGCAGTCACAAAAATGCTTTCAGTATTTATCGTATGGCGGCCCCAAAATTCTCTTACTTGGTCATAAAAATACTCTCAGTATTTATTGTGTAGTGATCAGAAATTTTTTCTCAGTATTGTATGCGTGTTACAAAAATGCTCTCAGTATTTATTGTCTGGCGGTCACAAAAAAAGCTTGAGTATTGTCTGACAATCACAAATATATTGTATGGTGGTTACAAAAATGCTCTCTGTATACAGTGGTATGGAGGTCACAAAAAGTTCCCTGTATTGTATGGTGTTTACAAAAATACTCTCAGTATTTACTGTATGGCAGTTCCAAAAATGTTCTCAGTACTGTATGGTGGTCACAAAATTGCTCTCAGTATTTATTGTATGATGGTAACAAAAATGGTCTCAGTAGTTTATGGCGGTAACAAAAATGCTCTTTGTATTGTATGATGGTCGTAAAATTGTTAATATTTTTGCAATATTGCTATAGCGTTATTTATTTGTAATTATTTTACTGCCTGTGGTACTAAGGGCCTGATTCAGAGCCGCTCGTAAGCGGCAGTACGCTCGTTCCGAACGATGTTCGCCCATCTACGCATGCGTATGGTTTTTAATACGCATGCGCGAACCAGTCAGTGCGGCCGAAAATCGTTTGTTCCCTATATAGCGAATGCCTGCAATTTTGAGTGACAGAATGAGGCGTATGTGGGTGGTAACAGGGGAAGGTGCTTGAAAACGAGGAGTGGAGATCAGAACGCAGGTGTGCTTAAAGGTCAAAACGGGCGTTTTATGGGTGTGCATTAAAACAGCAGCGTCATTGACCACGTCACTTGGTTGTTTTATAGTCAGAACTGCTCGCAATATAGTGGTAGGAAAAACCAACCACAAGAATAGCGAGCAGTTCATACACTGTTCGATGTACTCGATTAATCTAATAAATAGCGGACATGACATATGATGCGAGCGGCCAGGGGGCGTATTTTTCAAATAAACGTCTGCATGTTTTGTTCGCTCGTTCAAACATAGAGGCGTCAACAGACCGCAAGGAGCGAACGGTTCATTTGAATAGCCACCCCCTTTTTCTGAACGAGGGAGCGCTAATTGCGTCCGGCTCTGAATCAGGCCCTAAGTCCTGCAGATGCGGCATTGTACAATGAAAGTCCTTTACAGGACTGATACTAATAAAAATGTATAACATTTAAGTGTGTCATAGCATGGGGCTAATCCTAGCAACTGCAGCAATCAGTGCTCACTTGACACTACGAAAGTCTCAGGGCTGTACTAAGGGGGCCCAGTGCTGAGCAACGGGCACTGTATGTGATAAACTAAGCTGGGGACCAGGAGGGTAGATCCTAGTACCAACATAGCAGAAAGGGTTAAAGTTCTGGTGCTAGGTGCCAGGAGTAGTGTAACATATGAAATATATATATGTTAAAGTATAAAAATAGATTATTATTGTTTAAATGTACTGCTAATAACATGCAAATATGTGTAAAATATATTTAAATGTGTGTGTGGAGCACTGCAGCCTAGAAAGCTACATCCCGGCTACAGTGCAAGGGTCAACAAAGACTGGTGCTGAACACCAGAAACTTTGGGCCAAATGTAATAGGGTGTCAGTTTTGGTAAATTACGAGTTTTGTGCTAAACTCACAATTTTTCACAACTCTCCAATGTAATAGGGTGTCAGTTCAATAGAACTCGCATTTTTCAGAGTTACAAAAAGTCTCCATTCTCAAACTCGCATCCAGATGTTTTCACATTGAAAACAATCAACTCGCCCAATGTAATAGATTGTCTGTTTTAGACTCGCAAAAAAAAGATTACCAAAAGTCCCCAAATAATAGACCTGCTTCAGGCTAGCGAGTACATCCTGAGCAGGTCAGATTAACACAGAAACATGCACATATCCATGAGATACGTGCATGTTTCTGTGTGTACTTACGTAAAAGGTTATTAAATAAAATAAAAAATGACGTGCACCCCTTCCTAAAAAGCATAACCAGCCCCGAGCTTTATAAAGCCTGTCCTGGTTCTAAAAATACAGGGGCCAAAATGCGTAGGCAGCCCCTGTATATTAAGAACCAGCACAGGGCTTTGTTGAGCTGGTCCTGGTTTGGGAAAATCAGGGGACAAAACGAGTAGGGGTCCCCTGAAAATTCCAAAACCAGCACTGAACTCTTTCTAGCGGGAGGATAATGAAACAGCCAGGGAAAACCTTTCACCGGTTTCCCCGGCCAAAGCATTACCCATGACCGATAGTCAGCCCAGGCCGGGGATCCCTGGGGAGTTGGGAACCCCCCAAATAAAGGGGTCCCCCTTGCCAGGGCACCCAATGCCTAGACTGATAGCCCGGGGCTATCCCCGGTACCCTAGGGCGGTGGGTGCTGGGTTGATAGTGTTAGTATTTTGTGTAAATTAAAGGGTTAAATATTGTCTTTAGTTGTGGAACCACACGTACCAGCAAGCCTCCCCCGCATGCTGGTATTTGGAGAACCACAAATACCAGCATGCAGGGCATTACAGGCCCGCTGGCACTTGTAGTTCCACAACTAAAAAAATACGTAAAAAAACAAACACACACTCTGAAAGTAAAATTTTAATAAATTATGCTTTGCGATTGGGTTTGAGTGTCTCGTGAGCATGTCATGGGAGTGTTGTGGGGTCAACAGTGAAAGCTGCTGCATTCTCAGACACCACTTTAGACAAAGAAACTGTGCCTAACGTAGGGCTGGTGCAAGTGTCAATAGTACGCCGATGGTGGCATGTCAAGAATCACCGGCGGTGTTACAGCTTGCAGAAATACTAAAAGTGGGCGTCTTAGTGATTGCACAGTCAGGCAAAGGCTACTACACCAGGGGAAGGGCTGATACTGGCATTTGCATATTATTGCTCAAGCAATAGACGCACGAGCGGAAACAGCAGCATCCACCACTGAATCAGGCCCTAAATATTTTAATTGTTATTGTCGGCCAGAGAGGTGGTAATAATAGCAGTGGGGGCATATGACAGATGGGTGGGTGTAGTCATAGGGACACATGACAGGTGGGTTGGATTGTAGAAGTGACAAATATGAGGTTGGTTATAGTAGCAGTGGTAGGAGCATGTCAGGTGGATGTAGGTAGTACAAGAATATACAGATGACAGCTGGGACTTAGTATTAGTAGTAGAGACACAGATGACGCTGGGGAAGTAGTAGCAGGGACACAGATTATAGTTGGGGTGGCGGAAGTAGTAGTAGTAGAGACTGGGTGGGAATGAGAACACACATGGCCAGTGGGAATAGTTGAAGTAGTAGTGGGGACTGGGTAGAGGTAGTAGTAGCAGGGACATGATAGCTGGGGTGGTGGAAGTAGTAGTGGGGATTGGGTGGGGGTAGTAGTAGTGGGGACACAGTAAAAGTAGAAGGAACACATAGGGTGACAGGAGCGTATACTGGGGCTGGGGCAGTCAGTACCTGCAGTTCTCGTGTAAACTGGGATATGCTGGCGCAGCTGCAGAGGGTGAGCCAGCTCCTCACATGGCTTCTCTGGATTGAAAATGCTTTGCTGGTGGCTGGCTCCAGTGGTATCAGGTGCGGGCAGTCACACTCCTGTGCCTCCCCACCCCCGTGTCCCAATGCCTGATCTCTAGCCAGAGAGAGAGGCCAGTACAATCAAAGTCTGTCACTGTAATTCCCTGCCCCTTTGATACAATAGGCTCCGCCTTCTCCAGGCTACGGAGCCCTGGCCTGGCTCCCATCCCCAGTGTGATACGGCAGCCTAGGCGTGGCAGGACGGCTGCATCACAGATTGCCTTGTTGTTAATTGTGGACCTACAGCAGTGATTTTCAACCTTTATAAGCCCGTGGCACACCAAACAAGATTTTTAAAATTGCTAAGGCACACCATCAGTCCCCCACAGAAAAAAAAACACTAACATTGGCCCCCATGGGAAAATACACTCACAAATTGGCCCTGCACAGGAAAAAGAACAGACATTGGCCCCCTCAGAAAAACAAACACATAAATTGCCCCCCACAGAAAAAAATAAAATACAATGGCCCCCACAGGACAAAAAAAACACATTGGGCCCCACGAAAAAAAATATAAACCAAATTGGTTCCCACGGAAAGAAAACAAACACACACATTGGCCCCAACAGGGAAAAATAACAATCACATTGCTCCCCACAGGAAACAATAAAATAACCAGCTGAGAAGGGTCACTGTACTGTCCCTCATCGGCTGGGGTTGCTTAGTCACACTCAGTGACAGAGCACACAATGCAGAGCTGGGAGCAGTGTGCAGGTGGGCATGCAACGCGACATGCGTGACCTATGTCATACCACCACGTCTCCATAGGACATGGCCCAGGCATCCCCCAGAAGAGCCCAGCACTGCCCAGGCCAGCAGTACAAGTAAAGTCAGCTCTGACCTCGTGGCACACTTGACAACCGCTCGCGGCACACTAGTGTGCCACGGCACAGTGGTTAAAAAACACTTACCTACAGGGACACACAGTAAGAGCCTGGTGGGGAATCATGTGACCGCAGCTGCCGCCGAAAGACAAATTTGGAGCTCAGCTGCGGCTGCATAACACCCTGGACCACAAGGGCCCCTTTGCTGTCTGAGGAGGCAGCCGATATGCTCAGCGATAGAGCGGCACGGGGGGGCACATGGCACCCTGCCCCCTGGCCCCGCCCGCCACTGGATAATGTTAAACCTTACAACTAAGTGCACATGCACAGCACATACACATAGCTTTATCCCATTCTGTATTGTATGTTTGAATGGAATATATGGATCTCTGTGAGACCCTTTTTATCTAACTACTTGACTTGCTTGATGCGTATTATCTTGTATGCAGTGCAGAGTTCCTTGTACCTTTAGCTACAGGAAAGACTTAATTGGAGCTGAAATAAACATCTACCTGCTTCAAGACGCCTGCATGTACACTACTACATTCTCCGGCTATTCTCTGGTTGAATCCAGTGTCTACAAGCTCTGCGCTGTCTACTGCCATGCACAGTACTGGCATATAGTCAATGGTCATTAGGATTTGACACCAACCAGGAGCTGTTGCAGGTGAAGGAGGAAGGAAATGGATAACCTGTTCAATGCTGCACTGAATAGGTTGTGCAACTTGAGACAACTCTACTCTTTAGAAAGTATTTATCCGACTCCCTTTTGGATCCTGAAGGGAGATTTTTATTATTGGATGTAGAAATTGAAAGACATAAGTACACTCATTTTAATTTATACGCACCTAATATATATCCCCGGGTCGATTTTTATCTAAATTGACACAAATTTTAGACCGTCACACATTATATACTTTAATTATGGCAGGAGATTATAATGTAGTGGATGACCCGACCATAGATAGATCGCCTCCTACTACAAGGCCTCCTAATTCATCCTGGTATCATATTCAGACTTTAAAGAATACCTTACAACTGAGTGACCCTTGGAGGTTGCTGAGTGATAATGACCACTCATACACACATCTTTCTAAGGCACATCGCTCATTGTTAAGAATTGCCTATTTCCTGATAGCAAATTCTTTAATGACACAGGTACGAGCAGTAGACATCAAAGAAATGATAATTTCAGATCATGCCCCTGTGACTTTGGTGCTATGGTGCCCCTCTTTTTCCCCAACTGACCACTTTTGGCACTTTCCAGACTACCTCTCCAAATCAGAGGATTTTAAACATTTCTTAACCAGATGCTGGGCAAAATATCTGGATGATCATCTGGAACATTGGGAGGACCCGGTCCTCTTCTGGGGGCATCGAAGGCGGTCATGAGGGGTTATGTCATTCGGTATATTTCGAAGCTTAAAAAGGATTCTAGCAAACAATATAAGATGCTCCAGTCATCGGTAGCTGAGGCCTTTCGCAATTATAGCTCCCATTAATCTGATGAAACTTTGAGTTTCTACTTACAAAATAAAAAACTTTTGGAATCTTTTTTGACGTCACAGGCTCTTTCTAAACTTGATCGTACCAAACAAACCTTTTATAAATGGGGTAAGAAATCAGGGAGATTGTTGTCAGTGATGTCAAAACCATGGCAAAAAATTTTCTTTTATAACAGCTATAAAGGACCGTGTTACGAATAAGACTTATTCCGATACAAAGGACATTTTATCTAAATTCCAAGAATTTTATACTCATTTATATCAAACCTTTGAGATAGATAATAATCTACAGGAACAACTGCTTTCTGAAGCGAATCTTCCCTCTTTAACACAGGAACAAAATAATCTTTTCTCATCTGAGATTACTGCTATTGAAATACAGACGGTACTTTCAGGGTTAAAACCAAATAAGTCTCCTGGACCTGATGGGTTTACTGAGATGTATTTTAAATGATTGCAACCTGACTTGACACCTACGTTGTTGGAATTATATAATAAAATTTGAATGTATCATCATGTATTCCCTTCTTTTACAGAAGCTTACACCTAAACCAGGTAAAGACACACTTTTAGTTGATTCTTATCGCCCTATCACGCTCTTAAATTTTGATTTCAAAATTCTATCTAAAATTCTAGCTAACCGTTTACAGTCTATATTACCAGATCTATTAACACCTCATCAGATGGGTTTTGCGCATGGCAGACATTCGGTGAGTGCAATACGAATGGCTATAGCTGCGGTAATTGCACAATATCAAAATGATAATCCAAAGGGGATACTTTTAGGATTAGACGCACATAAGGCATTTGACACTGTGTCGTGGTCTTATCTTTTTTCAGATCTAGAAAGACAGAATTTTGATTCTACATCCATCCATTTAATTCAATATTTCTACTCACAACCAATGTCAACACTTTTGGTCAATGGGATGTGTGGCAACCCTTTGCGGATGTATAGGGGTACACGACAGGGATGCCCGATGTCCCCCCTCCTGCTCAATTTGACTATTGGCCCGCTATTTCGTCTTCTGCAATCGTGGCCTGAATTTAAAGGGATCATGATAGCCGGGGCAGAAATTAAACTATCCGCTTTCGTGGACGATGTGCTATTATATATTTCTAATCTCAGGGATACTCTGGAGCTGATCTTGGACAGGTTGGGGGATTTTGGAGCCATTTCTGGTTACACAGTAAATTTGTCTAAGGCCCTCATTCAGAGCCGCTCGTTAACAGCAGTACGCTCGTTGCGTTTCCGATGTTGACTAACCGCGCATGCGTCGGTGTTACACTGCATGTGCGTACGGCAGATTGCGAGCTTTTTTTGACTCGTTCCTAAAATAGCGTACAGGAAGTGACATGTCAAATGTGATTGACAGAACAGGGCGTTTTAGGGTGTTGACGGGGGTGGAGATGGAAAAACGCAGGCGTGGCGAGGCGTTTTTGGGGCGTACATACATTAGCAGATGCGAGCGTAAAATGTGTTCGGACCGACTCATACGTCACTGGATGATCCTCTTTCACTTCAAAATGCTTGCACAGCTTAGGGTCTGGGTTACTCGACCACATTGGCGATGGCCTTCTCCTCCGTCCCGGGACTCCACGATGTTGTTGCGATTAATCGCGGGAGGGCAGAAAAGCAATTAGTGTTGGATTGAGAACCGGCTTGCTATGTGTTTTGAAATCAGTTTTTTGGGATAGCACAAAACCGTACGCAGGTGGAACTCAGAGCTGCTAATGTCAGGATGACACAATCAATTTGCGTACATTTGTGGGGGTTTATTTTGCCCTCAATTTGGTGGTTAGGGCCTATTGTAACAATAATGTCATCATGTTTTAATTTTCGCACCATTTTATTTGTGCCTCTTGAATTTGCCTTGTTATATGAATTTTTAAACGTTCCTTAAAGAGCCCATTTTTTTTTTTTTTTTGGGACAGTTTTTGCCTTTTGGTCCAGGATTAAATGTAACCCATTTGTACAATAATTTCACAATCCAATGTCAGATTTTTTGTTTCAATTTATTGCTCAAACAAAAAAAAAATAAAATAAAATATTGGGGACATCTTTTTTGGCCAAAGATATGTTCCAAAATCAAACAAATTGGCCCAACATAACTGTTGACATAAACATACAACAAAAAAATAAAAACATTTCACAAGAAAGGAGAGGGAAGTTTTGACCAGAAAGGAATATGAGCCAAGCACAGAAGGATTGTGGGAAAAGTCACCATTGCTGTCACCGTTTTTTCACCCGTTTGGATGGGGGAGGGAGGGCGCCAGACCGGGTCCGGGATGTCATCGGGCTGGCCTGTCCAGAGGCAGATGTTGTGGCCTCTGGACTAGGCTCAGGGCTAGGCACATTTGGAGGATTGGCTGATGTTGTGCCAGAGGTGGAGGATCCTGATGTTCCGGCAGGAAAGGAGGTCGGCTCCACCATGTGCTGGCGAACGAGCTGCTCCAGGGCATTGGCAATGCGGATGTTGGCCCTGGTATTTTCCGCCAGGGCCTGACCAATGGTCACGTTGGCCGCAGCATTTTGCTCCAGGGCCTCAGCCACCCGTACCAGACTGGCGTCCATCCTCTGCAGAATCTCCGTATGGAAATCCAATTTGAAATTGAGTTCTGTGAGGAGGGACACTGCCTGCGAGGGGGATTGCCCTGGACTGGCTTCTGCAGGGTCCTCAGCCGGATGTACTGGTTCCTCCCCTGCCGAGCCAGCAGAAATTCTGCGGCCAAGGCTCCCCTCTGGAGCAGACTCATCCGCCTGTGTCTCTGTTAGGAAAAAAGAGAAAAGCCTCACATTAGAATCTACATATTGGCACAATAACATTTCTGAGTTGATGACATCAAAAGATTTACCTGGGACAACATGAGGAGCCGCAAAGTCTGGCATGTCCGTATCCATGTTGGACACGCCAAACACCTCCACAGGCTGCACACACCCCTGTGCCAGCTCTTCTAAATCCGTCAACTCCAATGACACAGGGGTGGGACCCCCACCTGTCCCCCTTGCATGCCTAGCCCTGTCCGCGAGTTTTTGCTTTAGGCGATATTTGAAGTTGCCATTATCCTTTGGTTTAAAATGGTGTTTGTTTTTAGGGGGGGCAAGTGTTTACTTACCGCCGTTTGACATCCCGGGCTAGACGGACATAATCACCCACCCTATTGACAGCAACGGCTACCTCTTCCCACATTCTCCCCTTCTGGCTTAGACTCATATTCCTGTCTGCCTGTGGCAGGATGTCCACACACTTCTGTATCAAAACCTCCATCTCCTTTCTTGTGAAATGTGGCTGCCTTTTTTTTTTGGCAGCTTTGGCCGGAATACTGGGCCCAGCAGCCTCTTCCATGTCATCCTCCTCACCTATTTGTGTAAATATTCAGATTTCACAAAATCACAACTTGCCCAATCTTATGTTTCAAATTAATCATTGATACAAAATGCATGAAAGACTTACCGCCTGACTCTTGGGCATTGTTTCCCTGGTCTGTCGCCATGTCTGAGGTCCAAACAAGAAATACACCAGAATTTGAATGTGTTTTCGTGACGTATTTATACATGCGTCCTTATTTTGCGTCCGCATCATTGATTGTGCGTTCCTATGATCCCTCCTTAATTTGTGCGGGAAACGAAACACTATTTATGGCTTGGTGTGTCTCGAGTCGAGGTGGCGTTTTTGGATTGTTGGAGGTTACCTTGGCTGGAGTTTATTGATTGCGTATAAAGGAGTTGGCGGTTGTAGATTATTTTGTTTGGTAGATTTGCGTTTTTATTTTCCGTTCTCTTTGTTGGTTTATATTTTTTTGACCTCGTTTCTTGATTTGGTAAGTTTTGTGAAGTCTAACTTTTGATCAATTGTTGTTTCATTGTGTTTCTTCTTTTTTTTAAATTTTGGATCCATCATTTCATCTATTTTAGTTTTTGATTAATTTCGGACCAAAAGACCTTTTGATTTGGACTCTTATATATTTGCTCTTGGTAAGTCCATTTTTTATCTTGTATTTGCGAACTAATTAGCGCATTTTTACTACTTACTATTGTGACTTGTATTTGCGAACTAATTAGCGCATTTTTACTACTTACTATTGTGACTTGTATTTGCGAACTAATTAGCGCATTTTTACTACTTACTATTGTGACTTGTATTTGCGAACTAATTAGCGCATTTTTACTACTTACTATTGTGACTTGTATTTGCGAACTAATTAGCGCATTTTTACTACTTACTATTGTGACTTGTATTTGCGAACTAATTAGCGCATTTTAAAATGCTTATTAATCATTTTAACTTTTTTGAGGTTGCCCTTTTGCTTTTTGTGCAAACATTTCAACCCATTTTGATGTACTGTGTGCAATGTCGTTTTGCTGTTTTGCCAAATGTGTGTTTCGCATATTTTAAGTTTGGTCTAGCACAAAATTTAGAAACAAAAATGCACAGAGTGAAATTTGTCAAATAATTTTTGTGATTAATTTCAGTTTGGACATATCATGACAATACCCCGGCATGTAAGCAGCAATGGATGGTATCATCAAGCTAAGTTGTTTTAATTTACTTTTGGGGTGGGTCAAAAGCCTTACATTGAAATCTTTGAATTTCAGGTAGATCTGGGGCGGATTGTTCTGGCCATGCTCCCGGAAGCCGACCAACCTCAATCTCGTCCCAGGCGTAGGCATCGTAGGCATGCAAGGCCCCAGATATTTCGAACACGTGTCACCCTTTTTGGAATGCCCGATGATGAGGTTTTAAGACGCTACCGTCTACCTCCCAAAATCATCATAGACACTCTCTCATTAATAGAAAGTGATCTTGAGCGGCAAATTGACAGTCCAACAGCAATACCACCACTTACGCAATTTATGGCGGTGTTACATTTCTGTGCCTCAGGATCGTTTCAAACAATGGTGGGAATAGTGGCGGGCATCTCCCAATCCTCCTTTTCCCGGATCCTGAGGGCAGTGATGGAGGCACTTTTCAAGCACCTCCATCATTTTATTCAAATGCCTTTGGATATGGGTGCCCTTAGTGTGGCCAAGGCCAATTTTTACCAAATAGCTGGCTTCCCACACATCACAGGGGTTGTGGATGGTACTCACATACCACTTCAGCCTCCAGCACGGCTGGAGGCCATATTTCGAAACAGGAAACACTATCACTCCCTGAATGTAATGGTGGTATGTGATGCCTCCCTCCAGATCCTGTCCCTGAATGCTAAATTACCAGGAAGTGCACATGACTCCTTCGTCATCCGGCAATCAGGGATATGGCACAAATTAAACAACCTACAAGCTGGTGATGCGTGGCTTCTGGGTAAGTGGAGACCTTTAGTACATAACAATGTTAAGCTTGATACACAGTGTTCCTGATGTTGTCTATTCTTTTTCACAGGAGACAGTGGATATCCTTGCATGTCCTGGCTGCTCACTCCTTATTTGGCTCCCACACCAGGCCCACAAAGTGCGTATAATTCCGCACTTACAGCCACCAGGCAAGTGGTGGAGCGCTGTATCGGCCTTTTAAAAGGCCGATTCCGATGCCTCCACCACTCTGGTGGCGAGCTCATGTATTTGCCGGATATGGTGTCGAAAATTGTGGTCCTGTGTGGGATATTTCACAACATCGCCATAAGGAGTGGTGTCCCAATGCAGCCAGAGGATGCCTTACCTGAGGATGGCCCCCCCGAGGTTGGTCGGAGGTCAGTATGTGGGGGGGCCATATGCGATGATGTGGTGGCCAGATTTTTTAGGTAAGTTTTCACAAAACAACAGTGTTTATACCTAATGTGTTTGGGTTTGTTTGCGAACATCTAATTTTTTGTTGTTTTTTGCACCATCTTCTGTTTGTTCACATAATCTTTGGCACTCCAACGCTCACTACTTCCTGCTACCCTTACCAAACCTGGATCTGGACATTTTGGGAATATATTCTGGAACCCATATCGCAACGCCATGTTTGTGGAATCATGTTGGCATGGTCCTTCGTCAACCAGTTCTTGATTTGTTGTTTTTGGTTTGTTTTTGTTTGGTATGTGTTGTATTTGAGATTATCACTGTGTGTTTTTTTTGTGAGTGACCACTTTGATTTATCAGTTATGTTGTGAATAAATGTTTGTAGAGTGAAATGTTCTTCCTTTTTTTGGACGTTACCAGCAAGTGTAACCAGGTTCACACACGTTACATTTGACTAAGGGGTAATCCAGTACTGACGCCAGTTGAGCTAAAATGAAATATGTTTTCAGGTTCCAAACCCACACCAAAAGGAAGCCTGTACAATCATTTGGCTTTGTAAGATTGGCCTAAGCAGCTTGCACACCAACTAGGAACCTGTAAAATGTAGAAATATCTAATTGACACTACACCCAAAAAGGGAAATGACATTGTGACTGTTATGTGTTTCTTGTGGCTGTTTTACATACAAATACAAAACACAATCTTACTTTAAAAAAATGGAAATCCTTGCAGGAACAGTCTACTTATGTCAGGGTAAACAATCTTTGGTTTTGAAAAAACTAATGAGCCAGAACGTATGTTCGAAAAAAACAATTTATTTTGAAAAATAAAAACCAAAAATAAAACTACTGACGAAGGATGCCAGACAGACGGTCAAGGGCCACGAGCACCCCAATTATATGTTGGCGCATCTGGCCCACACAGTCTTGGACTTCTTGCCGACGCCTCTGTTCCTCTGTGGGTGAGAAAAGTGTGTGGATTAATACAACAATAGGGAAACCACATTAAAATTTCAAAAACACAACGAAATCACTCAAAAAAAAAAAAAAACATTAAAAAAACAAAACAAAACACTGAAATGGGGGCTGCAAAAAATACAAGGCCTATGTACAAATTCCCACAGGTGTGATATGTGTATGTTGAAATCAGCAGGAACAGGTAAAGGCAATCTGCTAAATCACCAAAAGTCTACCCAAAAACCCCGAATAAAGGAACGACACATGATTACATACAAACAGTTTGTGGTTTAAAAAAAGGCTAAAGAAAAACATACCGGTAGACAAAATGGCAGCTCCGGAAGTCCCACCATCGTCCTCCTCGGAGGAGCCTCCATTCCCCAAAGATCGGGGTGGGGTTATTACGGACTCCGGGGAGGGGGTAATTGGAAGAGGAGTGGTTGGAGGAGAGGGGGAAGTGGGACGGAGGGGAAGGAGGCCCGACATTTCCGGGAGAGGGTCTTGGAAGGCTGGGGAGGAGTGGGGAATAGGGGAATTATTGGGGGTGGAGTGTTGGCTGGGGGTTGGGGAGAGTGGGCGTGACCGCCGTCTGGCCGGACGGTGACGGCGTAGTCTTGGCTGTCCCCCTAAAAGATGTGAAACAAATTGTGGTTAGTTTCAGCACAAATCCTGGCCAAAAAACAAATTAAAATCACCCCCCACCAACAAAAAACATGCAAATATGAGGAGAATGAATAAATATGAAATAGAGGGAAAACATGGCCATGCAAATATGAGTAGAATGAATAATTATGAAATAGAGGGAAAACATGGCTATGCAGATATGAGTAGAATGAATAAATAGGACAGACATGAAAACATGCACACGCAGTTTGGGCCACAAAGACAAACATGAAAACCACAATACATAAAACTTACTTTCTGAGATCTGCATGCGAAAGCATGCCATCAAGCGGGGCGTTCGCCGTTGCAGGTCCGACCACCTGCGCTCCAGCTGGCCGATGTTGCGGCGTGAGCCGAAGGAGCGCAGGCGGGCCCGTGCCTCCGCATATGCGGAACGCTTCTGCCGGTTGGTGATGGGTGGAGGCTGGCTGGTGATACGCCTATCCATCACCTCCGTTAGCACCAGCAGCTCGCGCCTGGTGAATGCGGAGGCTCTCATGATGGCAATGGTGCTTTTCTTAAAAATCATTTTTGATAAAGTGGCCAAAAAATTTCTGATTGGCTAATGTATTTGGGAAATTAACAGGAGCAATTCTATAGGTTAGTGTATGAGTCATGTGTTCGACAGGGCCAGAAATCTCTGGAGAGTTATGATAGGCTTGATGCAGTGACATGCGTAAGCAAATTTAAATAAAGAAATGAACCCCGGGAAATATGCGGGGATCCAAAGCAATAGAAGAATTGTTTAATTGTGGGTAACATGTTTTTTGAGCAATAAAAGCGAATGTTTAAGCCGTACGTATTCTGCGGGAAAACACAAACACGGACAAGAGTAAAGTTTCTTGCATTGTGTTGAAAAAAAACAACAATTAAGCTAATTGATACATTGATTGGCATGATACGATTGATGGAGGTAGGCAGAATAAAGGAGCAGGTAATCGACATCTGACAAGGCCACTTCCGGTTTATACTTGTGCGTGCGTTCCCTTCAAGCCATTTCGGGGATGTACACTCGCTATTTCGCATGCTCTGAGTTTGGGGAGGATTTTTAGATGCGTTCGAAAATACGAGCGAGCCCTTGAATTTAAATATTTTTGTACGTACGCCTAACGTACGTTCGCCCCCTTGCGAGTGGGTCTGAATCAGGCCCTAAGTCTGTTGGTCTTTATTTGAACCTGCGCATACACACACCACATTGGAGTCATCATCTACCTGTCACCTGGGCCAAGTCTTCTATTGAATATCTGAGATATCAACATATCTACAGCTATTTCACAAATTTCTAATGAATTGGGGGGATGGGGTAATCTCTTGCTATCTTATATGGGCCGAGCAAGCTTGATTCAAAATGGTGACATTTCCTAGGCTATAATATTTCATCTAATCACTCCCAATACTTTTGTCTCAATGAGATGTACAATATGTGAATTCCTAATTTCGTAAATTTATCTGGGGAGCAAAGAGACCACGGATTAGTTTTATCAAGCTACAACAAACCAAGCATAATGGGGGGATTAACTTTCCAAACGTATTGCATTATAATCATGCAGCCATATTACGATACTTGAAGTATTGGCTACATGGACAAGATATGTATGCTAATACTTCACTTAAACAACATTTTTTATCAGATTGTAGTTTAATAGGATTTTTACACCAACATGATGCTGAAGTTTCGCTGCAACTTCAAGACAATCAATTACTTTGGTCCACATGTGAAATATGGCACATTCTGAGGCACAAACTAAATATAAACTCATACAAATCTATCTTTTCTTCTTTTTTGGGGAAGCCTGATTTCGGACATGGTCTGGCGTCCTTCCCTTTTACAAGATTATATGAAGAGGGTTTGACGACAATTAATGCCTTATTGGCTAAACAAGCCAAAAGACCTCTAACTCATTCCCAAACGATAGAGATATTCCCTATGTTCCCCTTTTTTACCCACTTGCTTATATGCAAGCAAAATATTATATTATTGCAACCACCAAATGGTTTTCCAATGTTGATTGGAATAACCTTTTAGATCAGCTACTTCTCTCCCCCCCACAGCATCTAAACATGCTCTATCCACCTATTACTCCTTTTTGAGAACACAAATTGATCATGCTCAAATACGTACTGGAATGAGTAAGTGGACAATAGATATTCCCTCTCTCTCTTGTGAAACTTTAAATACAATGCTAGCCACCACTAGGAAAATCCTTCCTGCCACACAATACCAAGAAATGTTTTTTAATCTATTTCATAGGGCATACTTTTCTCCCCATAGACAATTCAGAGCAGGAATGCTGGCATTGCCCTCATGTCCTTGTTGCCAATCTCCACTAGTTGACACATATCACTATTTTTGGAAATGGCCACTTCTTAGAATATTTTGGTTACAGGTGCGTAGAAACGCACTGGATAATTTGGTGAACTATCTGCCTTTTACCAATGAATGGGCACTGGTTGGGATGTTACCGGACGGTCAGAGGGTCACAAAAGGTTGTAAAAAGTTATTATTGATAATTAGTGCGTTAGCACATAAAGCTGTTTTTCAAGCCTGGATAAGTATTTCCCCTAACTACTCTAAAGTTATTTCAGGAAAAACTTTTTCATGTTTTTAACATGGAATGGATAGAAACCACATTGGAGAAGGAAATCCGACAGCCGGCATTACATACTGATTCCGAAACAAGTACTAGTTCGGCATCACTAAGTTGAATTGAGTCCCAGTACGGTTCTGCAGTGAGTGCGGAACTCGGATTTAAAAACTGAATTTGGGTTTTGGATTGCATTTTACATTTACAAATCACATGATTTTAGCTGCTTTATGGATTTTTTTAAATCAGTTTTTATCGATTTTCAGCAATTTTTAAGGGATCCAAAACCAAACCAAAACCGAATCTGAACCAAAACACTTGAGGGTGGTTTTGTCAAAACCAAAACACGATGATAAATTAGAACCAAAACCAAAACACTTGGTCCGTGCACATCTCTGGTTATTTGGTGCTGTAATGTTGCAACAGTGCTTTTATTATCTAATACTTTTTTCAGAAAATTGTAACGCTGAACATTGATCTAGCTGTATTGGGAATATGACCCTGGAAAATGAACCGTAGAAAGCTTAAGATAATGGAACTGGTTGTGCCTGATGTGGGGAAAAAAAGAGCTTTGATCTCTGGGAGTGATTCAGCTGCAGACTCAGTGACAGGGTTCACAAAGATTCACAATCATCATGATTCTGCGTATGCGCCTGACCCCGTTGGGGGAAAATGGAGAGGCCAGGATCTCCATTGGCTGACAGAGATTTCTAGACAACTTTTACTCATCTGCGACGGCCGGCTGGCGTGATCCCATGGGTTACTAAGCCAGCCGATGGACACGCAGATGATCCGATGCAGCTCGGACCAGTAATGCAGGCAGGAAGCATGACGCCTCTTGCTGCATTACCATGTTATAACTATCGCACCAGCTAACATGTTAGCAGCTGCGATAGCATATCCGTCTGCAGCTGAATTACCCCCTCTATACGTAGTCTCCTGTATATTTGAAGCTGTTTAGCTTGTGTTGCGTACAGTATATCTGGAGGGAAAGTGCCTACTTTATCTTTCATCACATTGCTGCTATAATTAGGTTCATTATAGCTATTTGCTGAGCACATTGGTGCGTCTGTGTATCATGCAGAAAATCACATGCTGGCTATCTTACATGTCAGTGATGTGAAATGTTACCCCCCAGTGTTACTGTGTTATGTAACTAAAACCTATTCTCCGTCATACTGTACATGGGAACACATTTCTGGGACAGCTTTAAAGGACAAATAAACTTAAATATGAATATTTGACTTTCTGCTTTTGTTACTTTGCTGCATCCTGACACCCAGATAATGATGTAATACTGTACAGTGTCCATGTAGAGTAAGTGCGATGGACACCGTACACCCACCTACTGAACCCCCTACCCCAGTGGTGACAGTTCTCCGAGGTAAAAGCAGATAAAGGGAGTGATTAGAGGGCCTGATTCAGAGTTATACGCTAATGCATTTGCAGCTTCCAGTCCGTATGCAGCTGCTTTGTGAAAATATGTAGCCGCCTGGAAATGTATCGAGACGCCTGTCGACGGCTTCGCATATCCAATCATATAAACGCATAGCGCTGGTCACAGATATTTTGATAATCGACCATCTGAGTAACCCTGTGGTCGCACAGAATGGCCGAAGGAACTGAGACACTGGCGCCATGTGTTGTGCTTACAGAACCGCAATTGTAGGCTGAGACATGCCCTAAAAACGGTTGTAATGCGCCTGCATTTTTGCTGCCACTCCCCGTAATCGCTCCCAAGTATCAATGACTTTGTGAAGAATTCCTTACTGCGAGTCTCGTCACTAAGGTACCTTGGCGTGTGCGCAGTGTGACCATCACACATGCGCAGTCAGCTGATAATCGCTCAACTGCATAAATATTTGCACTGCGTTCATCCCGGAAGCAGGCCGAGAGTCCAGGTAGCTGTGAAGGCAGACACAACGAGCCCTGTTGGTGGAGGTAGCTGATCTGAATGCCATTTCCAAAGGGAGCTGAAGGGGGAGACATGGGGGTCACCTGGACAGTTTGTAGACTCCATGATGATGTTAGGCAGCCACACTTCGGCCAATTGGATAAAGGCCAAACACAAGGTTGAATAATTTTGAGAGTTTGAGAGTGCCTCTCACAAACCCTGTCTCTCTCACACACACTGTGCCTCTCATATCCTGTGCCTCTCTCACACACATGCTATACCTCCCAACCGTCCCAATTTCAGCAGGATTGACCTATTGTCCTCCATGAGCTGCAGTGTCCCACGGGTGGGGTGTTGGACAGGGCTCTTTGCCACAGCTGCTCTGTTGGGAGGTTTGCATACGATTGGCTGAGTGACTGTATGATGTGTTACTTAGCCAATCAGAGCACAGCAAACACTGCTGTGGAGTTCCTGCACTGATCAGAAAATTCCTCAGTGTTACAGGGCAGCACAGCAGCAGTATTGTGCACGGAGAGGTGAATATTTTTTTAAAACTATAATTAGAGCTACATTAAAAGTATTGGCCCAGCTAGCCCAGCCCAAGGCAGTCCCATAGAGACCAGTCTGCCCCTGCATGGGCTTTGCCAGGCCCCAATGCTAGTGAGCAGAGCTCCAAAGCTGGAGTACCCACTGGGTATTTTCCAGGTCCCCCAACCAAACCAATCCGACTCTTCCATCATATTGATAATGAAGCTATGTGTGGGGCACATGGGCAACCACCTTGTTAATCCAGCACTGGGAGCCTCAAGGGCTTTGCAGGTCCTCCATTGCCAGGTATATGGTAATCCCATCTCAAGATAGCACTACATAGTGAAATTTGAAGGACTGCAGGA
The DNA here is from genome assembly GCA_031769625.1 of Taudactylus pleione. Lineage (NCBI taxonomy): Eukaryota > Metazoa > Chordata > Amphibia > Anura > Myobatrachidae > Taudactylus > Taudactylus pleione. The sequence goes on along the minus strand of JAUIMM010000200.1, from coordinate 6,145,834 downwards.
GAAAACAGTCATTTCTCTGTGGTAGACCTCTTGTTAAATAAGAGTAATGAAAACACAAATAGGAGGCGCTGTAGCACTGAGCTGAGAATAAGACAATCTATGGCAGCTCAACCACAAGAGAGGTGATTAGCCTCTATAGATTACCACAAGAAAAACAAACTAGTGGGAGCGCAATGTGTCATAAATAACCCAGGTGGTAATAATAATTAAAGAGTAATGGGCTCGACTGAATGAAAAAGTATCACTAAGACGTTAATGAATAAAATATAGTGTACATTTAATAAACATAGATGACATATAGACCATAGTTAGTCAGCGATATATTAAAAAGATATATTGCTGTGACTCACAAAAGAGTGTTGAAAGACATATGTAGCATAAATTACACCATATGTAAATACACAGTATGAAATAAAAACAAAAAAACACAAAAAGACACTTATATATAAAAAAATGTGGAATGGTTCAATCGGTAAATAGATGGCTTCTAAATGAATAGAAGCAAGGTTAAAAAACAGAGTTTGTTGAAGTAATTCAATCAGGCTCCTTTTATTGTCATATATGGTTAAATAGGCACGGTCATGCAAAAAGTCATAATTGACTCATAAGGATATAATCACACGTTAGATGTGTGATAGGTATGGATAGATGATAGCCTATGGAGCAAATAATGAATGTATCTGCACTGGTATGGCAGTGATCGAGTAGCGTGGTCAGAGGGCAGTGTCCAGAATGCCGCTCTGCAAATCCGTGCTGTCCGCATGAAGGATTGAATCCCGTCTAGTGTTTGTCAGGCTCTGTCTGCACACTGATAGTCAAAGTGTGGTTTCCACGATACCGATCTCTGGCTGTGTCGGTCTTTGGCTATTGCGGATCAGGCACTGGTGCTCCGTATTGCCTATGTAATAGCCGGTCTTGGCTGTCACAACTCCCGCTGTAAAGTGAGCTCACTTAGGGGTATTAACCCGATGGTGGATATTTGGTGCATCTGTTTGTATATATTGGAGTGAGTTCCTGAATATTCACCAGTAAGGTAACCTGTAACCTAAAGTGTTTCTCAGCCTTAGTGGGTCTGGCTGTTTCCTCAGAGGTGATAGACCTTACTCCAGGGAAAGGGATTTTATAGTGTAGGCAATAAATGTAATTAGAGACAGGTGTGTCTTTGTATTCATCTCCGCTTGTTAAAGAACCGGCAACATTCTCAAAACAAATGACACAGATAGAAAAAGAGAAATGTTTTAAAAAATAAATAAATTGTTGCAAAATACAAGGCAAACAGAACCTTTGTATGCACAGATACCATTTTTCATATAAAAGTGAGTCGCATATCATTATGTGCATAATTAAATGCCAGATTTATATACACTTCATTGTTAATTGGACTGATATAGAAAACAGATAATCAATATGTTCAACTCAAAAAATAAAAAAATATAAAGTCAATATATAGTTTAATAAAAATCCTATCTATATCAGAAATGCTTATGTGTCACATATGAATCTATATAATGGTAATATCAAATTACATAATACAGTATTACAAATCATAAAATACTAATGTACCTATTTTAGCTTTGCACGGAACTTCAATATAGGTATCTCACAATATGCAGAGATCAAATGAATAGAAATTAAAAATAGTACATAATTAGAAAAGATGACATATATAAGTAAAAGACGTAATTAACGCAGAAGGGCGTTAATTATGCCCTTCTGCATAATTAACGCAGCCTGACAAACACTAGACGGGATTCAATCCTTCAAGGCTGAATCTAAGAGGCATTATAATTCTTCTTTATATCCCGCTATAGGATTTGATGATAATTTAGAATAAAAAGTTTGGTTATTAAGTTGTCTATATGCCGCCATTATGTAGTCTTCAGTATTTTGAATGACTAGGCTTCCGCCTTTATCGGCTTGTTTTATTATGACGATATTTTTATTTTTCATCAGACTCTTTAGTGCCATCCTCTCAGCTCTAGTCAGATTATCTCTAGATAAATTATGATCTGATTCATTAAACATTTTCTTGAAGTCATTCATAGTAGTAGTATAGAAACTCTCTATGAAAGGACCTCTGTACTGTGGAGGATAAAAATCTGATGGTTTTTTGAAGGGTTTGATGTCACCTGATCTCTGAATATCATACATAGAGATTTCATTATCTGTTGTAGTTCCATTATTCTCCTGTATGAGAGATTCTAATGTTTCTAGAGCAAAGGTGTCATTATCATCAAGTACAATTGGTGTTCCTTCTCTATTCTGTTTGCGTAATGCTTTCAGACAAAAGTATCTCTTTCTACTGAGTGTCCGTGTGTACTTATTCAAATCAACAAAGAGTGTGAAAAGATTTGGTTTAGTGCTACGGGCAAACTTAAGACCCTTAGTTAGGAGATTTTGTTTTGTAGAGGTTAATTCTTTTTTGGACAAGTTAAAGATGTTTGTGGGAACAGATCCCATCTTACATTTTTCACTTGTCTTTGTAGCCCTTCTTCCTCCACCTCTACATCCTCTTGTTTTTTTCTTTTTACTGTTTGTTGAGAATGTGAGTTTCTTTTTCTTGGGGAGTGATGTGGAGGATCTTTGTGAGGCATTATTCCTTTCTCTAAAAAAGGGGGGTCAGATGTATTTTGATTCCCATGCCAATAAGAATCTCTCTGTGGATCTACTCTTCTCCTATCTGTGTTTCTAATCGGAGAGTCATCTTTGTCGTCAAAAACGTCAAATCTGTTGATCTGATTATAATCACTCCAGGAATCTTTTCTGGAGTTATGTCTATACCGATTATTCTGATAATTAGGACGTCTAACATGTGATGTCCTATAAGGAGCATGATGGGTTTTGGACAATCTAGCTGTATATTCTGTGGAATGATCTCTAAATATATTTCCACTGGTGTATCTTAGTAATTTAATGGGTACTTCTTTATATTGAGATGTAGATGGTTTTCTATATATAGTACCTTGTTTTTGTCTATTAAATGTCCGTATCTTATCACTTGAGTAATCTTCTCTATCTCTCTCCAGTTTCTTATCCTTTCTTTGTATTAAGGATTTTTCATAGTCCTCTAATTTTCTACTCAACTTGTTATCTCTATTTTCAAACTCAGAGTCTTTTGAGAAGTCAGAGAGAGAGTGTAATGTTTTATCAATTTCTTTTTGTATCTCATTTACTTTCTGCTCTCTATATTTGATCAATAACCTCATCAAAGACTTAGAACATAGATCTAGTGTTGTGTCCCATTCTTTTAAAAAAGTGGGATCATCCTTAAAAGAGCAGGATTTTAGGATCCTCAAACCTCTAGGGATCATATCTTTTTCTAAATATTTACCAAGTGTTATTTGGTCCCACCAGTGTCTAGTTTCTGCTAAACATAAATCTTCCAATCTATTAAATAATTGATGCATGTCTGTTTTATCATCATCTATTGAGATGGTGCAAATCTGTATATCATCTTTCAAATATTTTTGTCTACGTTCTAGACGCTCTGATAGACTTCTTAATGTAGTCATTATATAACAAACTGATGGATTCAGATAATCCACCGATAGTTATTTGAAAAATACTCAGCTGAAGGCTATATGCTGCCCCCAAAGATAAGCCACATATACAGTAATGAAAACACAAATAGGAGGCGCTGTAGCACTGAGCTGAGAATAAGACAATCTATGGCAGCTCAACCACAAGAGAGGTGATTAGCCTCTATAGATTACCACAAGAAAAACAAACTAGTGGGAGCGCAATGTGTCATAAATAAGCCCAGGTGGTAATAATAATTAAAGAGTAATGGGCTCAACTGAATGAAAAAGTATCACTAAGACGTTAATGAATAAAATATAGTGTACATTTAATAAACATAGATGACATATAGACCATAGTTGGTCAGCGATATATTAAAAAGATATATTGCTGTGACTCACAAAAGAGTGTTGAAAGACATATGTAGCATAAATTACACCATATGTAAATACACAGTATGAAATAAAAACAAAAAACACAAAAAGACACTTATATATATAAAAAATGTGGAATGGTTCAATCGGTAAATAGATGGCTTCTAAATGAATAGAAGCAAGGTTAAAAAACAGAGTTTGTTGAAGTAAATCAATCTGTCATATATGGTTAAATAGGCACGGTCATGCAAAAAGTCATAATTGACTCATAAGGATATAATCACACGTTAGATGTGTGATAGGTATGGATAGATGATAGCCTATGGAGCAAATAATGAATGTACCTGCACTGGTATGGCAGGGATCGAGTAGCATGGTCAGAGGGCAGTGTCTGGAATGCCGCTCTGCAAATCTGTGCTGTCCACATGAAGGATTGAATCGCGTCTAGTGTTTGTCAGGCTCTGTCTGCACACTGATAGTCAAAGTGTGGTTTCCACGATACCGATCTCTGGCTGTGTCGGTCTTTGGCTATTGCGGATAAGGCACTGGTGCTCCGTATTGCCTATGTAATAGCCGGTCTTGGCTGTCACAACTCCTGCTGTAAAGTGAGCTCACTTAGGGGTATTAACCCAATGGTGGATATTTAGTGCATCTGTTTGTATATATTGGAGAAAGTTCCTGAATATCCACCAGTAAGGTAGCCTGTAACCTAACGCGTTTCTCAGCCTTAGTGGGTCTGGCTGTTTCCTCAGAGGTGATAGACCTTACTCCAGGGAAAGGGATTTTATAGTGTAGGCAATAAATGTAATTAGAGACAGGTGTGTCTTTGTATTCATCTCCGCTTGTTAAAGAACCGGCAACATTCTCAAAACAAATGACACAGATAGAAAAAGAGAAATGTTTTAAAAAATAAATAAATTGTTGCAAAATACAAGGCAAACAGAACCTTTGTATGCACAGATACTATTTTTCATATAAAAAGTGAGTCGAATATCATTATGTGCATAATTAAATGCCAGATTTATATACACTTCATTGTTAATTGGACTGATATAGAAAACAGATAATCAATATGTTCAACTCAAAAAATAAAAAAATATAAAGTCAATATATAGTTTAATAAAAATCCTATCTATATCAGAAATGCTTATGTGTCACATATGAATCTATATAATGGTAATATCAAATTACATAATACAGTATTACAAATCATAAAATACTAATGTACCTATTTTAGCTTTGCACGGAACTTCAATATAGGTATCTCACAATATGCAGAGATCAAATGAATAGAAATTAAAAATAGTACATAATTAGAAAAGATGACATATATAAGTAAAAGACGTAATTAACGCAGAAGGGCGTTAATTATGCCCTTCTGCATAATTAACGCAGCCTGACAAACACTAGACGGGATTCAATCCTTCAAGCGGACAGCACGGATTTGCAGAGCGGCATTCCGGACACTGTCCTCTGACCACGCTACTCGATCACTGCCATACCCAGGGGCGGATTGGGCCGCCGGGATGCCGGGCTGGTTCCCGCTGGGCCGGTCCCTACTATGGCTGGCCACCCTCCTACCCACCCGCTGCCACGATCAGCTCCGATCGGGCAGCTTTACAGTAGTCTAGCTTCTGCGCATGCACAGAAGCTTACTAATTGAAAAAAACATGGCCGACGGGGGAGCTGCTGTGCATGCCCGGCAGCAGCTCCTCCCTTAAGCCTTTGCGGAGCTTGTCAGTCACAGCTGACAGCTCCGCCTCCAGCCCCTCCGCTCGGCCCGGCCTCACTCTGTGCATGCTGCAACAAGTAGTGACACCGTCCGAGGGCAAAGACACAAGCAGCGGGCAGCCAGAGGAGCAGCAGGTGACGCCGGCGGCTGGACACAGGAACAAGCAGTGGACAGAGCATCACCAGGTAAGTGTTGGCTGTGGGGGGGGGGGGGGGGAGAGGAGATGGGAGGGGAGGGGGAGCTGACAACGCGGGGGGGCGGGGGTTTGAGCTAAAGATGCAGGGCTGAGGGGGGTGAGCTAAAGATGCAGGGCTGGGGGAGGGTGAGCTAAAGATGCAGGGCTGGGGGAAAGGGGAGCTAAAGATGTAGGGCTGGGAGGGGTGGTGTTGACACTGGGGCTGGGGAATAATGCTGACACACAGGGGCTCTGGGAATGAGGATGAGATACACAAGGGCTGGGGGGGGGAAATGAGGCTGAGAGACAAACTGGTGCTGGAGAATAAGGCTGAGAGAGACCCTGAGGCTTGGGGAATGAGGCTGACACACACTAGGGCTGGGTGAATGGGGCCAAGAGATACACACTGGGGAATGGGGCTGAGAGACACACTTGGACTGGGGAAATGGTTAGATCTATAAAACAGTTTTCCAAGGGACCTGTGACGTCACACACATGTGACCCGTCATCAAAGGGGGAGGGGCCAGAATGATAAAGGGGGGCCAAAAGTGTCCCCTCGCTGCGCTCTCCATGTTTCGCCACAAAAATGTATTCCCCCTCTATGCCCATGTGGATGGTAACACAGAAGCATTGTGGCCCCCCTGCCTGCGGTCATGTGACTGCAACGTCACAGAGGTCCTTTCTCACACACTGGGGCTGGGGGAAAAGGACTGAGGGCCTGATTCAGAGCTGCTCGTAAGCGGCCGCTCGTTTGCTCCAAGCGATGTTCGCACATCTGCGCATGCGTATGGGTTGTAATGCGCATGCGCGAACCAGTCAGTGCGGTCAGAAATCGTGTGCTCGCAAAATAGCGAGTGCCTGCTAATTTGAGTGACAGGATGAGGCTTTTGTGGGTGGTAACAGGGGAAGGTGCTTGAAAACGGGGAGTGGAGATCCGAACGCAGGCGTGCCAAAAGGTCAAAACGGGCGTTTTAAGGGTGTGCATAATTAACAAAGCAGCGTTATCGGCCACGTCATTTTGTTGTCTTTTAGCCTGAACTGCTCGCATGATTGCGGTAGGAAAATCCTACCACAAGCACTGCGAGCAGTTCATACGCCTTTCGATGTACTCGATTAATCTAATAAATAGCGGAGATGACGTGTGATGCGAGCGGCCAGGGGGCGTTTTTTTCAAAATAGCGAGCACATGTTTTGTTCGCTCGTTCAGACAAAGAGGCGTCAACAGACCGCAAAGAGCGAGCGCTTAATTTAAATATCCGGCCCCTTTTTCAGAACGACCATCCGCAAATAGCGTCCGGCTCTGAATCAGACCCTGAGAGACACACTGGTGCTGGGGGAATGAGGCTGAGACACACTGGGGCTGGGGGAATGAGGATGAGAGCCACAGGTGGGCCTGGGGATGGAGAGACATGGGGGTCCTGGGGATGGAGAAACACATGGGGTCCTGGAGAGGCATAGGGGATTCTGGAGAGAGACAATGGGTCTTGGAAATGGAGAGACAGAGGGAGCCTGGAGAACCACAGGGGAGCCTGGGGATGGAGAGACATACGGGCATCTGGAGACACAGAAATTGTTTGATCAGGGAAATTAATTTTACCCTGCACAAAAACTTCTGCTACTGTAGGTTATGATGATGACATTAGTTATATTTCTACATAAACAGGCATATTCCAGACAATGTGATCTTCTACATGAATAGTGAATACCGGCTGAAGACCGCTGCCCAGTGAGGCTGAAATTCTTCAGAGGTTCGCTGTTGCAGAGAAACCACCATATAGGTAAGAAAAGACTTTCAAACTGACTGGCCTGTACCTAGTGCAGAGAGATGGGGGGCCCCAAATAAAAGGGTATAATTCACCCAGATTTCTGTTGCCGGCCCTGCTCCCCTCAGTGGCTTGCAAAAGCAGCTCCAGGCCCTAAGACGAGGGAGTATCCTGCCCTCCTCCACAGACTCTACCCTTTCAACAGACCCGCCTTCTCAACACACCCGCCCCCTTTAGGGCTGCTTCCAGAAATTTCCTACGCTGGTTTTCCATCCTAATCCGCCCCTGGCCATACCAGTGCAGGTACATTCATTATTTGCTCCATAGGCTATCATCTATCCATACCTATCACACATCTAACGTGTGATTATATCCTTATGAGTCAATTATGACTTTTTGCATGACCGTGCCTATTTAACCATATATGACAATCAAAGGAGCCTGATTGAATTACTTCAACAAACTCTGTTTTTTAACCTTGCTTCTATTCATTTAGAAGCCATCTATTTACCGATTGAACCATTCCACATTTTTTTCTATGTGTCTTTTTGTGTTTTTTGTTTTTATTACATATTGTGTATTTACATATGGTGTAATTTATGCTACATATGTCTTTCAACACTCTTTTGTGAGTCACAGCAATATATCTTTTTAATATATCGCTGACCAACTATGGTCTATATGTCATCTATGTTTATTAAATGTACACTATATTTTATTCATTAACGTCTTAGTGATACTTTTTCATTCAGTCGAGCCCATTACTCTTTAATTATTATTACCACCTGAGTTTATTTATGACACATTGCGCTCCCACTAGTTTGTTTTTCTCGTGTTAAATAAGAGGAAGCAATGATTACCCCTTGCTTTATAAATACATCCCAAAATTATATATATATAAAGATATTAGCAGAGTGCACTTCTTATGTAGCTGTGTACATGCGTTTCTATATTGTTGTTGGGCACGACTGAACTGTATAGCAAGATTTTTGAGTTCCATTATTAAAATTAAAAAAAGCATTTAAGTGTAAAAATAAACTATAATATAATGTAAATTTACTGTAATGAGTAGTTATTATTTGAAACAATAAGAAGAGATAGACTCCTGCTATTGACAATCTCTTCTCATTGTGGCTATCAATTATCATTCTTTCAGATCTCGTTTTACCTCTGGACAGTGACAATAGAATCCACTGTAGCACTTACTCTAATACAGTGATATTATTTATATTGTATCTTTTATAATCATTGTTACCTATTGTGTTACATTGCAGTTCCATTTTTTCTTATTTGCTTGTACTTGTAATTATTATTTTTTTCTAAAAGTAAAACATTTATTTAAATGCTTTTGTGGTGGTAACGCTAGAGCAAGCATCACTAAAGTAAATGCATGTCATTCCTTGTGAGGGATGTGACTGCTTTTTTACATAAACCTAAATTATATATGGATTGCTCTCAATCAGTGATGGTTGTGACTGTGTTTGTAAGTGGAATGTGTATACCCCCAATGCATCACTGCATATTCATGTTACAGGTCTCTCTTTGGCTCACTTCTCTTATTAAGTAGCTAAGGCAATAATAAAGAACGTACATTATTTTAAAAGACTTCTAGGTTTGGTCTCCCTCTTCCTTCACCCCTCTCCCCTTTCCTCATACTTCACATATGTCTGGTTGATCTGTATAAACGTTTCTGTTTTTCCCATTTTAGTTACCATTGCTTTACTTGGCAAGAAAAGACAAAACAAATTCTCCCAGAACACTGCAATAGGCTAGCAAAAGAGACATGTATCCTACATAATAATAACATGCAGAGATCTCAGTTACGTACATTTGCAAACATATGATAAGCCTCCTGCTGTGTCTCTGATTCTGGTGGTCCTACACAACATAATAGCACCACTTTGAGTCAGATATTCATGTGTTTCTACATATAGGGCCATATTTAATTTGATGGTGAAAAGTCTGAGGTCGGATTTTTCGCCATCATCGCAGGTTTTTCAGAGATAAAGTATCAGGCGCGTGCCCGCTTTATCCCCGTATTCAGTTAGGATCCGACGAACAAGGGACCTGGCGGAGAGGTATCGACAAATCCAGGGAATTTTTGGGAAATGTTCCTGGCACCCCCCTAAAGATGTCCCGACATGGGGGATCACTATGGGAACTCCCGTTTTTGTCTGCTGAAGATAGTCGGGGTTTTTAAATAGCCGCGGCAGGTGCATAAATGCGTCTGTGAAGAAGGGGTAAAGAATGGCACTTAGCTTTTCTTTTTTTTCAAAAAAAAAACTACTTCCATCAAATTTGGGGTACATGAAAATGGGTGCAAGCTTATTTTTAAGTCCCTAAAGTGAATTTTGAAAATTCTTAAAAAAATGCACCTGCCGCTACTACCCGCGTTCTTGAAAACACCTGCCGCACACATGGGGACCCCCCCTGAATCAATTTCGCTAGCTTAAAACTTTGTTCCCCTATTTTTTTTTTCACCCCCAAAATTAAAGTACATTTTTTGGGGTGACCTGAGGATTTTTGTAAAAATGTTTTTGACACAAATTACTTTTAGGGGACATTAAAAAGGCTGCAGGCAATTTTTTTGTATTCTGCACTTTTTTTCGCCATGTATTACATGGTGAAAACTTATCCCCGTCTTTTTAACAAAGATTTTTCGCAGCTACAAAAAGTCTTTGAAATTGAATATGGGGATAATTGAAAAAGGCGAAAATTACGTTTTCGCCTCAAATTGAATACGGCCCTAAGAGCCAACTCACCTGGAGGCTGCCAGAATCCTCCAATATGGTACTAGAAGGGTCAGTACACCCTCCAGCTACTCATCTCAGATACATGCCTCTCAGAACAGTGATACACAAAATGGTGGTTGCTCAATCAATTTATTGGCCCATCACAGGTGTGTGTGTTTGGTCTAGGGGTGTGCACCGGACACTTTTCGTGTTTTGTGTTTTGGTTTTGGATCTGGATCTTTCTTCGTGTTTTGGATCTGGATTGGTTTTGCCAAAACCACCCTTCCGTGTTTTGGGTTCTGGGTTTTGTGTTTTGGATCTGGATTTTTTCTTAAAAAATAAAAAAAACCCGCTAAAATCACATAAATGGGCCTTTTTTTGTTCCTACGCTATTAATAACCCCAATAACATTAATTTCCACTCATTTCCACTCTATTCTGAACACCTCACACCTCACAATATTGTTTTTAGGCCAAAAGGTTGTACCGAGGAAGCTGGATGACTATGCTAAGCGACACAAGGGGGCGGCACAAACACGTGGCCCATCTAGGAGTGGCACTGCAGTGGCAGACAGGAAGCCAATCAGCGTTATGGTGCCCATTTGCATGTAGCACGAACCCGGGAGATCCGTGCTACATGCATCTGTGTGATTGGCACAGAGCAATGACAGGTCCGTGAGACCCGTCTGTGCTGCTGTGGTAAAAAAAAAAAAAAAAAACCTGTGTAAAAAAAGAAAAAAATGGCGTGCACCCCCCCAAAAAAGAGCAACCAGCCCCGGGCATTAGTAACCCAGTGCTGGGTGTGCTTAAATACAGGGGACAAACGACGTAGGGGTCCCCTGTACTTAAGCACAACCAGCACCGGGCTAGTCAGAACCAGCGCTGGTTGCCAAAATACGGGGGACAAACGACGTAGGGGTCCCCTGTATTCTGCGCAACCAGCTCTGGGCTCTGATCCGGTCCTGGTTCTGGAAATATAGGGGACAAAAAATGAGTAGGGTTCCCCTGAATGTTCCAGAACCAGCACTGGACTTTTTCTAGCGGGGGGCTGATGCCACAGCCAGGGGAGCCCTTTCACCGGGCCCCCCAGCCGCAGCATCAACCCTGACCGCTAGTCAGCCCAGGCCGGGGATCCCTGGAGAGCTGGGGACCCCCCCAATAAAGGGGTCACCCTCTCCAGGGCACCCCAGGCCCAGGCTGATAGCCCGGGGCTATCCCCGCCACCCCTGGTGGCGGTGGGTGGCGGGTTGATTGTGTGGTGTGGTGTAAATAAAGAATATCAAACATTGTCTTTACAAGTAGAACTGCAAGTCCCAGCTAGCCTGCCCCGCATGCTGGTACTTGGAGAACCACAAGTACCAGCATGCAGGGCATTAAGGGCCCACTAGTACCTGTAGTTCACCTGTAAAAAAAATGTTTAAAAAAACACAGGACACACACACCGTGACAGTATAAGTTTATTAAACATACATACACACACACACATGTACACATACTCACCTATGTAACCTGTAGCATCGGTCCACTTGTCCGGTAAAGTATCCCTAGGGGACCTGTGAAAAAAAACATACTCACCATCTCCTATGCGAGGTTCTGTCCTCTTCGTTCCAAAGTAGGCATCCCCGGACTTGGCAAAAAAAAAAAACGAAAACGCGATCCACGAACTTAGTACCGTTCTATAGAACGGTACTTCCCGAATGAGAGCTTAGCGGCGGGGTATCACCATGGAAACCCCGCTGCTAAGCGTTCATTGGCTGAGAGAGGTCATCTCCCGTCTCTCAGCCAATGAACGGCTCCCTCCATTGTAGTCAATGGTGGGAACCGCAGGGTAAACTTTAATAACCTTGCGGCTCCCAGCATTGACTACAATGGAGGGAGCCGTTCATTGGCTGAGAGAGACGGGAGATGGCCTCTCTCAGCCAATGAACGCTTAGCAGCGGGGTTTCCATGGTGATACCCCGCCGCTAAGCTCTCATTCGGGAAGTACCGTTCTATAGAACGGTACTAAGTTCGTGGATCGCGTTTTCGTTTTTTTTTTTTTTGCCAAGTCCGGGGATGCCTACTTTGGAATGAAGAGGACAGAACCTCGCATAGGAGATGGTGAGTATGTTTTTTTTCACAGGTCCCCTATGGATACTTTACCGGACAAGTGGACCGATGCTACAGGGTTACATAGGTGAGTATGTGTACATGTGTGTGTGTGTGTGTGTGTGTATGTATGTTTAATAAACTTATACTGTCACGGTGTGTGTGTCCTGTGTTTTTTTTAAACATTTTTTTACAGGTGAACTACAGGTACTAGTGGGCCCTTAATGCCCTGCATGCTGGTACTTGTGGTTCTCCAAGTACCAGCATGCGGGGCAGGCTTGCTGGGACTTGCAGTTCTACTTGTAAAGACAATGTTTGATATTCTTTATTTACACCACACCACACAATCAACCCGCCACCCACCGCCACCAGGGGTGGCGGGGATAGCCCCGGGCTATCAGCCTGGGCCTGGGGTGCCCTGGAGAGGGTGACCCCTTTATTGGGGGGGTCCCCAGCTCTCCAGGGATCCCCGGCCTGGGCTGACTAGCGGTCAGGGCTGATGCTGCGGCTGGGGGGCCCGGTGAAAGGGCTCCCCTGGCTGTGGCATCAGCCCCCCGCTAGAAAAAGTCCAGTGCTGGTTCTGGAACATACAGGGGAACCCTACTCATTTTTTTCCCCTGTATTTCCAGAACCAGGACCGGATCAGAGCCCAGAGCTGGTTGCGCAGAATACGGGGGACCCCTACGTCGTTTGTCCCCCGTATTTTGGCAACCAGCTCTGGTTCTGACTAGCCCGGTGCTGGTTGTGTTTAAGTACAGGGGACCCCTATGTCGTTTGTCCCCTGTATTTAAGCACACCCAGCACTGGGTCACTAATGCCCGGGGCTGGTTGCTCTTTTTTTGGGGGGGAGGACGCCATTTTTTTCTCTTTTTACACAGGTTTTTTTTTTTTTTATTTACCACAGCAGCACAGACGGGTCTCACGGACCCGTTAGTGCTCTGTGTCAATGACACAGATGCAAGTAGCACGGATCTCCTGGTCCGTGCGTGCATCTGTGTCATTGAAATACACAGCAGCACAGACGGGTCTCACTGACCCATCTGTGCTCTGTGTCACTGTCAATCACACAGATGCATGTAGCACGGATCTCACGAGTCCGTGCTACATGCAAATGAGCACCATAATGCTGATTGGCTGAGAGCCGTGACAGACGGCTCTGTCAGCCAATCAGCACTTTGCCCATTAAAGGCAAAGGCATTTTTTTTTAAATGGCCGCTCGAGGCAAAACCTCGAGATCCGACAGCAGATCTCGAGGTTTTGCCTCGGGAGAGGGATCCGGGGCAGACAGGGAGATCCGAGCTTGGGCTCGGATCGCCCCGGATCCCCGAAGTTCGGGTGGGTTCGGTTCTCAGGGAACCGAACCCGCTCATCCCTAGTTTGGTCTAATTTTTTTTAAAGAAAATGTGATGATTTCTTACAGCTGCTTCAATGTCTGCATGAAAAGACTGTATGTGTATTAAACAATTAATGTTATTTTGGTGATGTGAATATTTATGTACCTCTTGAAAAGTAAACATTAGGGACTACTTTGACTTAAATTAGCTTTAACAACAGCACTGCAATCCTTCACACATAAAGGAAACGGATCCAAGTGTGAGTAGCCATTTTCATTTCAGTTTATTTTAGCATTGCCAGGACACAGGCACAATATTAGTTCTGATAGTTTGTGCCCTGTCAATATGCTACACCTTACCATACTTGCCTACACTCCCGGAAATGGCGGGAGTCTCCCGTTTTTCAGGTAGCCCCCCACACCCCTGGAAGTGTAGGCATATCTAGTGTTCCCTCTAGCTCCGGCGGCAGGCAGGGCGCCAGGGCTAGAGAGGGCAATCTTGTGCGCGCACCGAAGGCGCGCGTCCGAAAAGGGGGCGTGGTTATGAAAAGGGGGCGTGTCTATAAGACGCATCCCCTTTTCGTCATACTTGGGGGCGTGCCCGGCGCTTACAGACATGCCGGGCAGCCCCCAAGCGCTGCAGAAAGGGAGAATAGATGCCGGGCGCAGGCATCCGGCGTCTATTCTCCGGCGGTGACCGGGTCACCGCATGTTTGTCCACCTGCGGGACACTGCGTTCCGCGGGTGAGAACGGCTCCCGCAGGCTGTTAGGGCAGGGCGCTGTTTGCCCTCCAGAAGGAGGGCAGGGCGCCGTGCCCGGCTAAAACAGCCTAGCGGGAACGCTACATATCTCTTCATCCTGCCCACTTCCTAGTAAAGCGGGCAGGATGGGGAGATTTAATGGAGAAATTGCAGGTCCACGAGGAGGGACCGAGCTAAATGGCGCAATTTGAGGCATTTGGCCCCATCCCTTTATCGTGAACGTCCAAGTGACAGGGGCGGGGCCTAATTACACCACCAGTCCGTCCCCGCCCACCAAACAGGTCTTCATAGGATGTTGGTAAGTATGTACCTGACAGGACTGTCATTGTTCTGCCAATTACTGTGCACATTTCTGCAGGGCAGGATTAAGGGCCTCATTGGCCTGGGGGCTCAAAATGATCAAGGGCCTACTGCAAAGTGCTCTCAGAGGGTGTGGCAGTGCAATCACATCATCGTGACCATGCCCTCACTATACAATGTAGAAATTACCAGTATTGTGCATTGAGTTGGTACAGCGGGGGTGTGGTTATAATGGCACGATTCAGTGCAAATCTGCTTTCCGGACTGCTCACTTTAAACGGTAAGTAGGCGGCTGGGGGCGGGTGACAGCTGGCTCTGGGAGACTTGCCCATTTTTCTGGGTCGCCGGGAGTGCCACCTGATTTTCAGGAATCTTTTAGCCATTGCGGGAGAGTAGGCAAGTATGGCCTACTGCAAGAAGCAGTGCTGTAACCATTACTGTGTGGGTGTTGGCAGTGCTACATGGGCGTGTTCATCCCTGACCCTCAGTGGCGTCACAAGGGGAGTGCGGGTCGCACCCGGGTGACCCCCACCAAGGGGTGACACCAAGGTGCAGAATCCCCCTCAGTAACAGGAGCCAGGTGCTGCACTGTAGCATTAAGTGAGGCACTTGGCTCCTGACACTGTGAGGGAGCTGGCATTGCACACAGGGCAGTCCGCACCTCCGGCACTCCCTTCCCCCAGTAATTAGTACAGGACCACGGGGCCATAAGACCACGCCCCCTCTCGAGTGGCCACGCCCCCTGCCTGCGAGGTCACAGACCCTTTTTGATGGTGCATGGCTTCGACGCATGCACTGCATCTCTCCCCGCATCAGGTGACACCGTGGGGAGGGACGCCACTGCTGACACTATCAACCCAAGGTATCCATAAATGAATAAAAGCAGAAAAATTGCATCATTTTGTGAGGAAAATTAGAATACAATTTTAGTACTTGATTTATGACCAATTGTGTGGCAAGCTGGACAGCTGGTCATCCTCATGCTGTCATGATGATGGGTCTATTTTGTAGTCCCATCTTCCCCATTGTTAATCTAGCCCTGCATATCAACAAAAGAGGCTATCCTCATAGGCAAGCACAGGAGAGATGACAGGTTCCCAGAATTCATATCACTGGACCAATTTAAAATATACAGCAGAGCCAGAGATCTGCATTCCATGTCCTGTTTATACACTGTTAAATTATATATATATATATATATATATATATATATAGCATATAGAAGGTCCGGCACCCCTAGCAACCATAATCAGCTTTTTGAGGTACCTTCACAGAAAAGTCATACAGACAGGGCCGGATTAAGGCCTGTGGGGGCCCCTGGGCAACAAACTTGTGGGGGCCCCTATATATCACCATTTCTCGTCACCCTAGGATTTTTTTTTCTTTCTATTCACCTTAATGCCCCTCTTGCAATGCCCACTGTAGAAGTGCCCCTTATGCAATGTCCCCAGTACTGGTTCCCCCTATACAGTGCTCCTTATGCAGTGCCCCCTGTAGTAGTCCCCCCTATGCAGTGCCCCCCTGTAGTAGTCCCCCTTATGCAGTGCCCCCTGTAGTAGTGCCACTTATGCAGTGCCCCCAGTATTGGTCTTCCCTATGCAGTGCCCCTTATATAATGCCCACAGTAGTGGTCCCCCCTATACAGTGCCCCCAGTAGTAGTCCCCCCCTATACAGTGCCCCCAGTAGTAATCCCCCCATACAGTGCCCAAGTAGTAGTCCCCCATGCTCTGCCCCCAGTAGTAGTCCCCACCTATACAGTGCCCCAGTAGTAGCCCCCCCTATGTATTGCCCCCAGTAGCAAACACCCCCCCTATACAGTGCCCCCATGAAGTGGCCCCCTATACAGTGACCCTTGTAGCTGCCCCCTATACAGGGACGCCTTTAACGCCCCCCCCAATGCAGTGACAGTGCCCCACACACACACACACACAAAAAAAGAAAGCTTACCTGAATCCCCGCTCCTGACACGAGTCCCGGCTCTTCTGTTGCACAGTTGGGAGAGACTTCAGCGTCATGACGTCTCTCCCATCATCACCAGCTGCGGGGGGAGCCGGCTCCCTTCCGTTGTGCAGCAGCCAATGAGAGTCTGTCTGACTCTTATCGGCTGCTGTAACATAGACACAGCTGCCAGCGGCTGTGTGTATGTAACTGTGTAGTGTGGCCGCGCTCCTGCGCGGTCTACACTACACTAGCGGAGGGGACACTAGCGGAAGGTGCAGACAGTGCACCGCTGCTATTGGGGGCCCCTCCATGTGTGGGGGCCCAGGGATGACCGCCCCTGTCGCCTCCCCCTTAATCCGGCCCTGCATACAGATATCCAGAGGTGCGGCACTCTCATAGAAATATAGAAAACAATACAGCTGTGTATAGTCAACGTTTCAGTACTTTATCTGTACTACAATGCAAAATACAGGTAAAGTACTGAAAGTTTCGCTATACATGGCTGTGTTGTTTTCTATATTTCAATGAGAGTGGCGCACCTCTGGATATCTGTATGACTTTTCTGTGAAGGCACCTCAAAAAGCTGATTATGGTTGCTAGGAGAGGAGTGCCGGACCTTCTATATGCTACATATATATATATATATATATATATATATACAGTCAGGTGCATAAATATTGGGACATTGACAGAATTTTCATTTTTTGGCCTCTATTCACCACCACAATGGCTTTGAAATGAAACAAACAAGATGTGCTTTAACTGCAGACTGTCAGATTTAATTTGAGGGTAATTACATCCAAATCAGGTGAACGGTGTAGGAATTACAACGGTTTCTATATGTGCCTCCCACATTTTAAGGGGCCAAAAGTAATGGGACTATCAACTCAAAAGCTATTTCATGGACAGGTGTGGGCTATTCCCTTGTTATTTCATTATCAATTAAGCAGGTAAAAGGTCTGGAGTTGATTCTAGGTGTGACATTTGCATTTGGAATCAGTTGCTGTCGACTCTCAATATGAGATGCAAAGAGCTGTCAGTATCAGTGAAGCAAGCCATCATTAGGCTGAAAAATCAAAACAAACCCATCAGAGAGATAGCAAAAACATTAGGTGTGGCCAAATCAACTGTTTGGAACATTCTTAAAATGAAAGAAAGCACCGGAGAGCTTAGCAACACCAAAAGATCCGGAAGAGCATGGAAAACAACTGTGGTGGATGACAGAAGAATTATTTCCCTGGTGAAGAAAAACCCCTTCACGACAGTTGGCCAAATCAAGGAGGTAGGTGTATATGTGTCAAAGTCAACAATCAAGAGAAGACTTCACAAAAGTGAATATAGAGGGTTCACCACAAGATGTAAACCATTGGTGAGCCACAAAAACAGGAAGACCAGATTAGAGTTTGCCAAACAACATCTAAAAAAGCCATTACAGTTCTGGAACAACATCCTATGGACAGATGAGACAAAGATCAACTTGTACCAGAGTGATGGGAAGAGAAGGGTATGGAGAAGGAAAGGAACTGCTCATGATGCAAAACATACCACCTCATCAGTTAAGTATGGTGGTGGTAGTGTCATGGCGTGGGCATGTATGGCTGCCAATGGAACTGGT